>VWYI01028430.1:16308-39966 GCA_013399455.1 Anthoscopus minutus
AAAAGAAAAGAAAAGAAAAGAAAAGAAAAGAAAAGAAAAGAAAAGAAAAGAAAAGAAAAGAAAAGAAAAGAAAAGAAAAGAAAAGAAAAGAAAAGAAAGAGAAAAGAAAGAGAAAAGAAAGAGAAAAGAAAGAGAAAAAAAAGAGAAAAGCGAAGATAAAAGAAAACAACTATCACCACTACTGACATCATACTGCCCTGGACAAACAGCTCTGGGAACTGGCAACTCACAGGAGCATCACATGGTAGGAAAAATAGCCTTTACTTTTGAGTACAGGTGCTTAGAAAGATGAGTATTGCAAGAAAAGGGGGAAGATGCAAGAATATCTGTGTGCAAAATAATTTTAACTGCATTACTAGTGGGAACAATTTAACAATTTGACCAAAAAGTGTTAATATCAGTTTAATTAGATTAATGATATCTGCTTGTTGTATTTTTATTACAATGTTGAAACATTACTTAGACTATGAATAAATTCTTTTAGTTACATAAAAGATGTTATCCCTGTTCGCACGCGTGAGAATTCTGAATGTGAAAAAAGTTCATTCAGGTACATATGTACAACCTCTTGTTATTTTGTACAGGTTTGTATGTGTCTTGTACAGACTGAATGTGGGTGTGATTGATCTTTAAGCTCTCTTAGAATTACAGAAGAAACAGATAAAATGCTTAATCGTCTCTGAGTATCTGAAAGGACATACTAGGTAAAAGGATATTTATGCCATCTAATTTAGGAATCTGTCTCAGTTGCTAAAAAGTTACTTCTGATGTACGGAATATGAGCTTTATGCTCATGTTTGCCACTCCAGGTATGCACCCTAACTGTGTGTACGCTGGCATCCAGATGCAAATTTTCTCCTTCTCTGCAGCCAGTTGGAAAATAAAAAAGGTTTTCTGCATAATACAGAGGCAACTCTTATGTTGCTGTTCACCACTCTAGTGATCTGAAGAGACTCTGCTCCAGAGCTTTGATGCTGAGCTGTGCTCAAGTAGCATCTATTTCTCTACAGCGATTAAAAAAGAGCATATGCTCTTAACTTAAAAGCAAAGCAACATGCCTAGAGATATTTATGCTAAAAATTCTTCTGATTTTCTATTTTGCTGGCAGTAATTTTATGACACTTGTTAGACTAACAGAAGAGAAGGGGAAATCCATGGGAAAAAGTCTAAATCTGTTTAAGGGAAAAGTTGCTTAGAGAAAAGGGATAAAATAATTTAAGAGCAAAGTATGTTAACATTTCTGAATTCCTTGAAAGAATAAGAACTTGTAGAGATGTTATGGATCAAAGCGTAGGAGCAAAAGACAATGTAGGATTAATGGTGAGAACTTACAAAAACAATTCAATATAATGAAGTAAACCAATCCATTCATTACAGTATAACAATGTGTGCTGATATAGCCAGGTCTAATATATCATACACAGCTTCAAGAAGATACAATATTTTCCACAGATGTTAAAAATGTTATGATACAAATTAATTATTAATTAGTGAGTCAATAATTAATGATTAATTAAGGACTCAATTGCTAGATATGCTAAAGGAAAGTGAAGAAGCAAACCCATATATCACATCAGGTAATGAGCAGTTTTTACATACATTTGTAAAATGAAAATAGGAAAACATGACAACAGGAGGTATAGGAGACTTTGAAGAGTTATCACTTGACATTTTGAGAACAGCAGTCATGTTTTCAGAGGTATTCAAAATAAAAAATAACATAAAAGTCCAACAAAATTTTAATTCATATTTTTGGGAACTACTCGAACGAGAATCTATGACTCATAATCATAATCAACTCCAGTCATGCAGATATCGGTGAATATGTACTTCTTAGTCTTGAATCTACTGCCATTAATTTCACCAGCATGGCCCAGTAAAATATGAAACTATTGGTGTTGCTTAGTGAGCACAATATTCCATTATGATAAAAGGCATTATCACAGATATTGTTGCTTCCTTTTGAAAGCTTGAAATAATAAAAATCTCAGTATCTTTAAGCAAAAAGTATGTTTACTGATATGTTTCTGCATATGATGCAGTTTTCCATCAGATGTTTCTCCACTCATTGAGAAAACTTGAAAGCATTCTCAGTGAAACAACCAATGTCCTTTTCTGCACTTGAGATACTTTAGTCGGTCAGAATTGGTTTTAGCAGAAAAAAAAGGCAGTTGTTGGATTCTCTCCAAAATCTTAATTTACTTGGAAATATCTCAACAATTTTAATATGAGACTTCTTTATTCCAGGAGCACTGCATGCCCATATTAAACACTGTAGAGCTATGAAGAACCGAAATGCTCATGCAACTTTTGGCAGATTTTAGCCAGACATAGAGGAGATACAGGAAATTGTGTTCCTTTTCTACATTCAACCAGTAAAAGATAGGGCTTTTTTTTCACCTTGATTTCTTAAATTCAGGTCAATTTAAAATTGTAGATAGAGATGTGGCATCATTAAGATGTGTATAATCAGAATAGGATAAGAAATCACATTTCAACAGATTGAAGAAGTTCTTGATTTTAAATGAGAGCAGTCATTATATCTACATATTATCTATATAATCAGTCTATTATATCTACTATGTACACTTTGTATTCTAGAAATAAATAGAGGAGGAAAAAACTTTTTTTTAACTGACAGGCAGAAATATACAATATGGATTTTAAACTATAAAGAAAACTTAAACAGACTAGAGAGGAAGATATCCTGATATAATTCTTTATTTGCCTCAAGAAGTATTGCTCTCTGATAGGAAATATGCTGAATAAATGTATCTAAATATATATATATATAAATTTCAAAGGCTTCATCTTCTCACTGTGCCAATAACTAATCGTCTGGAAAATCATTATTTCTATTTCCCCTGTTATTAATTCTAGGAAGATATTAATGCATTTTTGAGGTGCTGTTAGGGAAGAACTAAAATTGTCTGTAGACTGGTATAATTTATGGGAAATACAAACTGCATAATTAAGTGTAACTAAGTATAATTTTTTAGATGAAGACTATGAAAATTATGCTTTTGTTCAGGTAATGCATCCTGACGGGTGTATTGATTGAAATGCATTTTTCAATATTCAGGCATTTTTAAGGGATTTGCTTCTGATAATTACAAACTATACTCTGAATGTTATCTTAACTTAGAGATTCAGCTGCTAAATCAGCATATCTGTATTTTTTGTGGTTATCCTCAGACTTCAAAAGGTACACGAGCAGATGTTGAACTTAAAGTACTCTTGTAGATTTACTAAGGTTAATGAATTATAGGGTAATTTAGCACATACTGCATTCTCTCTAAATAACAATGCTGAATCTTATAATTTTTTGTTTCTCCTTGATTTGACTTGTTTTTACATAATATAATACATTCCTG
Organism: Anthoscopus minutus; assembly: GCA_013399455.1. Lineage (NCBI taxonomy): Eukaryota > Metazoa > Chordata > Aves > Passeriformes > Paridae > Anthoscopus > Anthoscopus minutus. The sequence goes on from VWYI01028430.1 coordinate 19,683, forward strand.
ATAGAGCCAAGAATTATATTCAAACAAGGACATGTCTTTAAAGATTCATTTAGTTGTCCCCAGAGGTAAGTGCATGTTTTGCTACATCTTGAATGAGACCATCACTCAGTATCTGAGCTACAAATTTTGGAAAAATAATTAGTAATTCTACTTAGTCTAAATTTATGGGGGGACAGAGGGTAATAGCGCTGCAATTTTCATAAACCAATAATAATATATTGTGAATAACAAAATTTGCTTGAAACCTAGGTTGCATGGCTCCATAAAGGAGCAGCTTTTCCATTAGCAAAGAGGTATCTAGGATAAAATAGGTAATTCAGCATCACCGTATGGAAATCAATATTTGCTATGACTGTTATAGATTTTATTAGGGTAAAAATATATGGTCCTAGGAAATTTATAAAGTAAGCTTATATTTTAATATAAATGCATAATAGCACAGATGTAAATTTTCTTATATTAACTTTGACTGAAAACAAACCTCTCTTTTTGTATGAAACTATAAAGTGAAAGAAACTAAGTCCCTGATAAAAAAAATGTTTTTTATTGGTTTTCAAGGAAAAAGACAGGTGTGGTGAGAGCTTGCTTGTAATTTGTGTGTAGTTGAAATATTAATGTCAATTTTGTTTTCCTGAAAAGGGAAAAAAATATAACACAAGTCAGATTATAGCACCATAGTGTAAAAGGCAAATATTAACATCAAATGAGTCAATTACAAAATTACTTGCTGTTATAGATGATTTCTAGACAGAGAAGTGCTAAAATATGTATTTTTACAATATTTAAACAAGCAGATAAGTGATATAAAAGATTTTTAGAGAACAGATATCTTTCAACATTTAGCAGAGAGAAGCACTTGTTTCTAGAAATTTTTTTATGATGATGGAGAAAATCATAGAAGTGATGGCTACAGACATACAGAAACATTTTACATTTCTGGCACTGGTGCATTCAGAGATCTGAGCCTACCTGTGCCACACTACATGAAGGGGGGACCCAGATGACCTGAGGACCCTGCAGTGTGGGACAAACAAAATCTATGGGGATCCAAGCTTTTACGTGTCCCAAGCCAATTCTGTTTTTTCCATTGTGATAATCACTAACTGGTCTCCTTGTCTTTACTATGAGCTTTTCCAAACTGCCCACCTTATCCTGCTGGGGTGTGAGAGTGAGAGGGCAGTTAGGTGGGCAGAAGTTGGAGGTCAACCCACCACAGTTTTCTGTGGCTGACCATTTCTTGCCTTGGCTAACAAAACTGAAAGGCAAATGCAGGAGGTTACTGGTGCTTACCTTCCTGATGTATTTATGGACAAGAGTCTTAGCAGCTCTGTTTTGGTAGGCTGAACACTGCAAACTCTTAGATAAAAAGGAATAGCAAAAATACATTTTGACAGAGCATACTTTTTAGATAAAGTCTTCTAATGGAAGAGCAGAATGTACTCCAACCATACTAGAATTGCGTTTAAGTAAAAAGAAATTTCAAAAATGGACAGATAGTATAAGTGCATATCAATTTGCTTGTCCACTTACAATTTGTTGAATGTGGACTTTTGACTCCCACAAATAATTTTATTTTTATGTCAAGAGTCTTTTATTTCCAAGATAAGTAAATTAATTGTTCACCATGGAAGCATCAATTAGTTTTTAAAACTGAGGCTTTTAAAATATTTTTAATTTATTTTACATTTTAATTCTTTTTTTTTTGTGTAAAGTTAGTAGAGTTTGTGTTTTTTTCTAACTTTTATGTAAGTATCTTTGTATATTTATATGCTCTTCAAAATATTGGAAGGAAATCAGATTTTTAAATAGACTTTCACAGAAAACAAAAGACGATAAAGACTTGTCAGGATGTTGAGCCCACTCCCATTTTGTCCAAAGTTTTTGACTTTTATGAAAAGACTTAGAAGCACTTATCCAGAGAAGGAGAAGCCATTCTTCAGGCATCTTCGAAGTCAAAGCTCTCACCTTGGATGCCCACCTCAGCTGCAGTATTTCAGCAATGCTTATGTGAGATCATGGATCCTGTTGGTCTGAATATGGACCCTGGCAGTGACCTGGGGGCCAGTGTTCCAACCCATCCTTAGCCTGTCCCCTGGGAGTGCTGGGGTAGTGGCATGGGGCTTGGCCACACAACACTGAAACTACGGCCACACGGGGAGACCTCCAGCCCCAGGGAGTCGCTGATCCATGCAGAGCCCTGATTGAAATCTACTGTTTGTTCCATCAGAGAAAAAAGAAAATAGATTCTGCAAAGAGGATAATCCAAGAACTAATAACTGATAAGCTTACTATATTGTCACATGGTATAAGAGTATGAATTGTGAATCTTTCTAAGATTTAATGATTTGATTTCATGTTAATGTTCTGTTGACATTTAAATTTTTACTATCATTTACACTTTTTTTAATTTGTAAACTGTCCTTTAATTCTCCCTCTCCTCGGAAGTAAACTCAGTGGTTTTTTGATGTTCCTTTTTTGTGCAGGTCTTTTGCCATATTTTCATGTATTTTCTTTCATTTTAGCTTTTGTCTTTAGTTGTTCAGTAGTTCGAAAACCGAGATCAGAATATTGTGGCTAATATAGGGCAAAAGGCAGTTCTGCACTTCTTACAGCTACCCGTTCAAGAGTATTCCACTGTGAGTCAGAATCAGCAATCATTCTGATAATAGCATGTCTAGACTCAAGTAAAACTCAAATGTGACAGTGAGATACCCACAGGAAAAGTAATGTTGAAGTCCTTAGCTTCTCACTTAAGCTTCCCTCCTTCTTCCTGTAAAACTGGTCTGACATGAATCCCAGAATGTCTAGATATAAGTACATGTTGTCGTGAAAAGGTGAGGAAATAGAAAGGCAAGGAGTGATTTAGTAGTTCTTCTTCACACCAGTAGCATGATCTCTGACATGAAGTTGCATTAAAGCAAAATTCATAGCTTGATTTTGTCATTTCTCACTTTTCAGTAGGAGCATGCACTCATAAGCAACACTCACTCTTGAAATATTCATCCCTTAATAATTTTCTCTTAATAATAAACACAAAAATAAATTAAATCAAGAAGCCTAATATAATAGAACATTTACCAGATTTTAATACTAGGTTGAGAGTGAGGCTAACAGTTAATTTAGTAACTAAAGAGTTATAGGGATTTTCAACTCACAAATAAACTGGGTAATCTTTAATCAATTAACCTTAAAAGAAAGGAAATGACAGTAAAAGATGGAGCATGTAGTCATCCTTAAGAGAAATGCAGTAATAGAAGCATCTTCATAAACATTTTCACAAAGATTTTCCAAGGTAGATCTTACAAATTTGAATAATACCATATGTGTTTTCAATTCAAATAAATTTCAATTTACCTATAAATGTGTAAACATAATTTGTTAATGATTTAATGTGCATATTGTAAATGCCCATAAGAAAAAAACCCACAAATAAACCCTCAAACAACGACAACAACAAAAAAACCACCATAGTGCAGCATACAAAGCACTTAACTGAGGCAGCAGACAATTATTCCTATCAGGAGAATGCACTCAGAATTATTTTCCAAAAGAAGTTCAACATACAGTTAAGAATTGCTGCATCCAGTGCCCTAGAATAAGTTACTATCAAAGTGTAGTAGATCTTCCTTACATATAACATAATAATGAATATATTTTCCTATAAAATAAATCCATAGAGTAAATAAAATTGACATCCTGTAATATTAATTCATTTCTACTTGATTAAATATTTTATGGAATAAGCATATCTTTAAGCTTTTGTGTAAATGAGACTTCACTAAACTGGGATCTGTTACATAACTTTCCATGCTTATTTTAATAAGGAAAATAAGAGAGTAAAATGAAACATGTTAAATTAAATCTACTTAGTGTTGCAGAAAATTCAGAGTCTTTATTTTCTGTTTCTGACTCTGGTTTTGTTACATAAATACTGAACTGCTGAATCTGTTACATGTAAATAATTTAAGGTTGTAGGTCCTTGTGTGTGCTTATATCCATTATATGGCGTACTATTAATGTTTTTTTTAAATATTTAGAGTTCAGAAGAGCTCCTGATCCTTCTGCACAAACTGATGTTGAATACTCAGGCTAGGCCTTTTCTAGCATCATTATGGATAAAAATCACAGAATTTTATTTTATGGCCTAAAAGGATTTTATAACTCGCCTATAAACATTAACAGTGGCAAGCACAGTTGCTTTCTCTGGCCAAGTTGAGTTTTGAATGTCTTAAAAATAGGTTTTCTGCTTGAGAAACTTGAATAAGAACGTTTGGGTGTCCAGATAGTATGGTAAGTGGTGGTAGTAGGTGTCTGCAGAGAGTACTTTTGTCTGTCCAGATGTTCTATACTCCCAGTAGTGAAATTTACTGTACCTGCAAGAGTAATGTGCAGACATAAAGAGCAGGAGATGGAAAACCTTAAGCACATTCCGTGAGAGGATGAATCTAGAGAGTGGATGCCTCTATCTCAATGAATTCAGAACAAGAGTCAGTCTCCTAAGGTCAGTGAAAACTGTTCTCCTTTAAATACTATTTCTTATTTATTGTACTATTTCAGGTAGAAGAGACTTGTGTCTAAGCCCTTTTTAGCTTGGAGGGAGCTCTAGCTCTTTTAGCTTGGAGGGAGCTCTAGCTCATGTTGTGGTAAAGATAGATTCCCTTCTTCTTAAAGCAGCACTTCAGAGAATCTGGAGAGAAATTTGAGTTAGAAAATTTACTTAAATGAAAAACTTTTTCATGTAAATATTATAGCATTGAAATTTGAAATATGTTTTGAAAGTGTTTTTTACATATTTGTAATCAAAGTTTGTGATAATGTCCTGTGCATATTAATTGTACATCTCTAGAGATGAAATGCACAGAGACCAAAATGTTTCTAATTCAACTCATCTAGCTAAACTTTCCAAACAATGCTGAAAAATATTTTTGTGGTATGGATATCAGAAGTTTAAACATGAGAATAAGATGCAGCTAATCCTGCAATGTATAATAACATAAAAAGGAGTCACTACATTGGAAAAGTGTATCTGAACTCATAGTCTAAGAGCCGCAGCTGATCTCTACCGGTGGCTTGATGAAAAAAAGACAACTGTGGTGCTTGCTAAACTGCCTGAGCTAAAGAAAACCTGTGTGAAAGCTTTGGTAACAAACTCAGATGCTCACAAAAATGTTTCAAAAAGTGCCAATATAACTGTCAGATAATTATTACTGACCTTTTTCAAATATTTTACTTGTTTATATGTGCTGCCTGGAACTCAGATATGCTTTTTTACAAAACAGATGGCTAGTGTGCTTCTCCCCATTCTTTAACTGCGCATTTCATTATTCCTAAATGTAATTCATTATTTACCACATGGTACATTATTTTAAAGTCAATTACCCTGTCCATTGAATTTTTCACAATTTTAAAAAAAATTACAGGTAAAAAGAAAGGTCTGTTGCACATATAGAGTAGAAATGTGCCAATGAATTAGAGCATTTTGCTGTTTTGAATCCAAAAGTAATCCTAGTAATAAAACTACATGAGTATTTCTGCATTCAGGCCAGTAACATAGCACCATTCATAGTAAAAAGCCACAATATTTTTTGCCAACTCTATCTGAAATGGGTTTTTTTAAATTATACAATGAAAGTGATCTCTAGTTTCCTTAAGCGTGTATATATATGCAGTTGCTAAAACCAAATTGGATGAAGCATAAAGGACAGAGAATTTGAAAGGATCTGAGCTAAAAAAATTTTATAATTAGTTCACTAAAGGAAAAATAATTATGGATGTAGGACTTGAAGAACCCAAGAACTCAGTGCACAAAACTTCTACATAAATTCAGTCTTATTCTTTCCTTCCAAATCACTTACTTTAGTCAATCAGTCGTTTGTCACAGGATTATTTGCTATCTCATCATTTCTCTTGTTAAATGGAACAGGGAGAGAAAGGGGGAGTCTGTGAAAGTCTAATCTTCCATTCTTAAAATGATATCATCCACTGTAACTCTTCAGTTATAAAGCGAGAAGCAAAAGAGCAAAAGTCGGGATTAATGGAATTTATACACAAGGAGTCTCACTGTATGGGCTTTTCACAGAGTAGAGGAACGAAACAAGTGAAAAGAATTGCAATAAATGCTAAAGGAAAATTTGAATCTTCTTCAGTCCTTTAATGGGTGATGATGATCTGAAAGATACATCTGTAGAATTGATTACAAGTAGTATATAATTAAGGTCAATACTTTATGGATCATGAAGTTTTTTATTCAATTGAATTTCAGTTGCAAAATGGCTAAGTAACTGCACTGTCTTAGCACTTTTGGATGTCTAAAGAACTTAAATTATTCTATTTAGCAATTTTTCAGTGCCTTAATTTTTGTTTATCTAGACATTTTTCAACAATTCTAATAGACCTTCAGGAAGCTTTCATTTAGCAATTGCTAAAATTTAAAACTTAAATTAAAATCTTATCAGTTTGTTTTTCAGTTTTTTAATTCTCATCATAGATATAATTTTTGCCAAAGAAAATGTTGACACATCCATGTAATTTCAGAGACCAGTAATAATGTCTGAGTTTTGTCCTTCCTATTTAATTTCTAGGATCTGTTATTACAGTGGGTTTTTTGTTTTGTTTTTGGCTGGATTTTTCTTTTTTGTGGGGGTGTCTTTGTTTTTTTTTTAATGTAAGTCTTCAGTTTATTGGAAGGTTTTCAAGAAAATATTTTGTGGTTCACAAGGTATAATAATATTTAGATGTTCTGTAGCCTTTTTTTTGAAAGAGATCTATAGCATACTAACCTCTTGCAATAGACTTCAGTTTGCCTTCAATTGTGACAGAGTTATAAAATAGACCACAAGACATTTGTTCAAAACAGTATATCATTAATAAAGCTAGAAAAGTTAACTAACTTCTTGAGGAAATTCAAGAGAAAAAATAAAAGTAAAATATATTGGCCAACCATGTAATCTTTTCTAAAAGTACATTTTTAATTAGGAAAACCAAATACATTACACTATATTGTTTATATTGTATCAGTATTGTTATATTGTATCAGTGTTCAAATATTTGATTTGCTGCTAGAACTACCACCTGATTTCATCAGAAACCTTGAACACCATAAATAATAGTCATCTTGTACTAAAGAGACTCAGGTCCCACAATTAACTTTATTTCACTGCATGTTTTGGTTCAGTAGTTATTTATACAGAACCTTTCTTTATGTGAAATCAGTCTCTTGTCACTCATTACCTATAATTAAATGTTGTCCATGTGGGACACAGTCATGATGATTGATACTGGATCAGTAATTGGACCTGCTACTATAGAGTTTGAAAAGAACCTAAACCTGTAGCAGTTCTAGAGCTCTCTTGCTGAAACTTTCTCATTGTCACATTAAATTTAATAGGAATCAGATAATATACAATGTGTTCTTAGCTAAATCTTTTATACTTACTTTCTGTGTAAGCAGAAAACCAAGATTTTGTCATCAGTCAAAACAAGCTCCCTCCTGAGTCTAAATGAAAACAGTAAATGTATTTTTCTTTAGGAAAAAAGAACCAACAAAACAGCTTCAATTTTTTTTGCTCTTCAGAATGAGTGTAAGGTTAGCCAGGCCTGAAGGCTGGCAGGACCATAGATGAGTCTATATCCATCTTATCTGACAGTTCCATTATTTTCTAAGCAAGCCTCTGCTTATGTCCTTATACATTTACCCCCAAAACGATTACACATTTCAATAAACAGAATGAATATATAAAAAAAACCACTACACAAAATTATTCTGAAGTTACATTAAAAACATGATCTTAATGATGAAATTTTGCTAAGATTATGAAAGGAAGAAAAGTATTATTTCTAATGTTAAGTAATCTGGTCTATTCTCTCTGCACATTTCCCACTGATATTAGGGGAGTACTCCAGATCTCTTTCATTAGGGCACATAGACTGTCTTTTCACACTGCTCCTTCCCCAGGGTGATGTAGGGCACCCCAGCTCCTCTGACTGCAAAAGTTAGGCTCAATTATATTCAGGAAAAATAGGATTATTATCATGTTATGCTTATTTGATCCAGCAGCTCAACAGGTAACCCATAGGCTACTTAATGTGATTACGCTTGTATACTTTTTCCTACTAATTCTGGTAACTCCTATAAATGTTAGTTCAAGTCTGTTTTCTAAGCATTAGAACATTGTAATGGAATAAAACAATATACTGTTTATGAGTAACTGAGATGTAAAATGATTTCTATATTATGTTTAATGTGAACTTCATTTCCTATTTATACTGATGCTGAGCCTTATCTACGGAACCAGAGAAAATTTCACCATCACCTAAAGCTAGTTACTAAGAGCCCAATGGTGTGTACAGTTTCACGAGTTAAGGAAATGCACAATGATTAAGTTCTGCTGGTTTATAAAGTATTTAATTGGCCAACTGATTAATACAGGAAACAGATGCATGTTAGATACACATAAAAAAGAATATTTTGGCACCTTAAAATATGTGTTTGAATTCCTCATCTTCCATGACTACAGAACACTTATGTAATCCAGATACTAAGTATCCTGTGCTGGCTAGGTGGTAGAATGGCATGTCAAACATGTTTTGGCAGGTCTGACACCCCTGACAAAACAGGAAAGTGACCTTATTAAAAGTCTGTATAATGGAAGTAACTTTCAAGTGCAATATAGAAACATTTGTTTACTTAAGCTTCCTAGCTCTGACAAATGATTTTGAAGAAAAGTCCCTTCTTCTAGATAGAGTAGTTATTTCAGATTGTCTCTCTGAAAATGTAGGCATTTTATGTGCAATTTATTTGGCTTCTACTTTCTGTAAAGAAGCTCATTATTGAAACGAATATTTAAACTTCTAATTTTTGTTAAATCAGCAGTTGGAATTTGTCATCAGCAAAAGAAAAGTTGTTAAGACAACAGCTGAATTCTAAAATAAAATCTATTTGGAATTTAAAGTACAGAGAGAAGAGGTCAAAAGTGATAGCCTTTACTCTCAGGATAAGCTTGGGGCAAAATTTTTAATTTTAGTTTGAATAAGATATATATTTCTCCAGAAACTCTATTTTTATCCCTCTAGTTATGAATATGCCTTATTTCAGCCTACAATATGATCCTGGATAAAACAAAAGCAGAAGGCTTGCTGGGAAGGGGTCTTCATGGAACTCCAAACACAAATTGACCTTCACTTCCCAAAATCTGAAATCAGCATTCCTGAAATGTGACAGTGCAGCCTCCTGTGCAGTGACTGCTTTACATTCCATACTCATTCCTCTTCACTGGGCTATCTCTCAATGTAGATAGCATGGGTGAATAGCATCTTAGCACAACTATAGGTCTATACTCTTGTGCTCATTATACTTGAAAATTGCCATGATTAACTCTAATTCATTCCAAATTTAAGATTTAGGTTATAAGTTGCACATTAGTATGCAAGTGTTGGATTCAACAACATAATGTATTCATTAAAACAACAATGTTTTAATACTTTTAGCTTAATAACTTTGAAGTTACATGAATTTATGGGAGAAGCATCAAAGGACAACTTCATGCAAAACTTTTCAATGAAAAATTTTGGATCACCTTGAAATGAGAGATGTCTGAGTGCTCTTTTCTATTTTTTGTGTTTTTCACTTGTGTATCAATATTTTTAATTTTAGTAACTATATCCCCTTCTTACTATACCATCCTCTCTGATAATTAGAAGGAAAAATTTTGTAAGAGTTATGGCTTGATTTTCAAATCAGAATGTTCTAAAATGTTCACATAAGACTTTATTCCCTAAATCAAGACGCTAAGGATCACAAAAGTTTAAGGTCTAGCAGCCTTTGATCTCCTAGAAGCTCTTCATGTACTTGTTTTTGTTTGTTTGTTTTTAATTAGGAGTGAATGATATTCACAACTCAGCAAAAAGAGAAGAAAATATTTTCATGATTTTTCTGGAGGACAAGCTTGAGTACAAAAGATTAAACCAAGTTTGCAAGGTCATTCAGTAGGTTAGTGCAATTACTGTGTTCTTCAATATGCAGTTTTCCAACTATCTCCTTTCTTCCTTTGTTTTACATTCACTTTTCTCTCAAGGTTTCCTTTTAACACTATATGTAGTGCTTGCAGTAATGAAGAAATGTAGGAATATGTGCTTTAGCCTGTTCCTAACTGCAAAACAATTAATTCTGAGTAGTTTGAAAGTGCACATAAGGATAACTAACTCAATAGAAATTTAAATTAAATATCTGAAGTCCTACTTTCTGGAAATACAGGTGTATCAGAACCGAAGTCCTAGGTTCTGATAATAATGAAGCAGGGTTTAAGATTTGACTAGAAGCCTGTCAGCCTAGTTGTCAACATTTCAAAACTGAAGTAGTTCAGATAACACTGTTCTGTATCAGTAGAACAGATACTCTGCAGTTATACTGCACATTACATTTTCAGTTGTTTGCTGCAATTTTTATTAAAATATTTAACATATATTCAGTCTGCTTTAGTTTTAGAAGATAATTGGGATATATGCAATTTTCTATGGGGATAATATAGATGTTATGCTGGATTCTGCACCTAGGATGGGGCAACTCTGGATGTAGCCACTGGGGAACGAGATGTGGGAAACAATGCTGAGGAAAAGGACCTGGCAGTCTTCATCAAAAGAAAGCTGAATGTGAGTCAGCAGTGCCCTGGCAGCCAGGAGGGCCAAGCATGTCCTGGGGTGCATCAGGAACAGCATGGCCAGCTGGGCATGGGAGGGGATTGTCCTGCTCTGCTCTGCACTGGGGCAGCCTCACCTCCAGTGCTGGGGGCAGTTTGGGTGCCACAATATGAGATCTAAAGAAATTTGAGAGTGCCCAGAGGAGGGCAACAAAGATAGTGAAGGGTCTGGAGGAGAAGTTTGGAAAAGAGGAGGCTGAGAGGAGACCTCACTGCAGCTACAACTTCCTTGCGAGGGAAGAGGAGGGGCAGACACTGGTATCTTCTCTGTGGTGACCAGTGTCAGGACCCAATGGAGTGGCCTGAAATTGTGACAGGGGAGGTTTAGTTTAGCTGTTAGAAAAGGTTTTTCATCCAGAGAGTGCTTGGGGACTGGAACATGCTCCCCAGAGAGGTGGTCCTACCACCTGACAGAATACAGGAAGCATTTTGACAATACTTTGAGGCACAGCTGTACCTCTTGGGGATGATGATGTGCAAGGCCAGGAGCTGAACTCAGTGATCTTTGTGGGTCCCTTCCAATTCAGCATATTCCATGATTCTGTGAAAAGTTTTGTTGAACAATGGAAACATCAAAACATCTGGAAGATAAAAGCCAAACTAGGAACCATAACAAGGCCATCTGTCAGGGTCAGTCACCAATTGCAGATATAATCAGTTTCTTTAAGTGAAATAGTCAACGGTCTCTTACAGGCACAAAGTCTTGGATAAGGGCTTTAGATAGATCAGATATAGTTGAGTAAATATTAATGTTAGAGACTTAGGATGAATTTTTGTAGTACTGTTATAGACTAAAGTAGAATCATAAGCTGTTTTGCAAGCATAAACTCTCTGGAAGGTGCTGAAATTGGCTTCCCATGTACCTTAGATTTCATTACTTTGATGAAAGTGAAGTAAATGTAGAATATAGGTGAGTTTGTTATTTTCTAGTACAATCTTAATCAGAAAATTCAGCAGGCTATCCTTTGCATAAAATTAATGACATTTCCTAAACACCACTGCTGTTACAAAATTGCTTGTGAGGTACTTTTCCAAGAAAAAAGCCAGTTTATTAACTATTTGAAATAGTTTATTCAATCTACTTTCAACTAATAAAATGTGATACTTGAGTGAGGTTACAAGATAAAGTCTCCTTCAGAATCAAAGGAAAGCAGATCAAACCTCTGGTGGATTGGACCTTTATGCAGAATTCTTCCTCACTCTCCATTAGCTGTGTGGGATGCTTGTAGAAATGTTTTTCCTTCTGCTATAGAAAATTAAGAAGGATATTAAAAACATAAAGGGAGTAGATTCCCAACTTTTTCAAGTAGTTTCTACCATAAAAATTGTACACACAGAAAAAAATAAATACTTACTACATGTTTTTTTTATAAATTCTAAATCTCATATTTATTGTTGAATTTTGCCAGAATGGCCATATGCCAATTTGAGAAAATTGAGTTACACAGACAGCCTTTCATAATTTTAAATTCTGATATCTCATCATGTTTGTAATATTTTTAAAATAACATCATAATGTATTTCAGAATTGATCTTTTGCATAAAATGTCACTTACTACACTGGAGCTTTCCAGAAACACCATATAAGACTTCAATGCACAGATACTTTGTGGGTATCTCATAACAGGTTGTAAATTATGTCATTCAGGTCCAAAAGAAGTAGGAATTCCTACAGGCTTTTAAAACTAAGTATGATTTCAGAGATCTTCCTTAAACAATAGTACTTTTGAGACAAAATGGAAAATAAATTATGTTTGTTATCTTTTTATTACTTAAGAGAAATAGTGAATGGCTTCAGAATTTCTGGGTTTTTTACATAAGCAAGATATCTAGGGTTTGTGGGTTTTTTTGGTTTGGTTTTGGGGTTTTTTGTTGGTTAGGCTTTTATTTGTTTTTGTCTGGTTTTGGCTTTTGGGGGTCTGATTTGGTTTTGGTTTGGTTTGGTTTTTTTCCTAATTTTGTATAAATAACTTTGAATAAATGCTTAACTTTATGAAAGTTATTGTATGGACTTCTTGTTATAAACTCTCTCATTATAATTTCCTTTCCAAGAACATGTGCTCTCATAACAAATGCTCTCAGGATTAATTTATAATACGCTTTGATGTATAGTTAAAAAGAAAGACACTAGGGGAAAAAGAAGTTTAGTGGTAAGTAATGTTCTTAAAACACTGTATTATTTTGAAATACAAATGAAGTAAGATTTAAATAATTTATTAAGTACTTTGAATTAAGATATACCTATGAAATATATTAGTGACAGCACAATTTACAAGTGAAAAATCCAGATCTTTCAATATATATAACTCAGATCTATTATTCAGTACTATTCAGCAGAATTTGTCCTTGAAAAACTAAGATTTTATTAGCCAAAAATTCAATTAAGAGCGTCTTAATAGGACTAGGTTTTAATTCATGGTAAATGAAGGGCTAGCATATAAAACAGCACAATTCACAGTTATAGGTGTTCCTTTTTCCTTTTAGAATGGTTAGTATAACCTAAAACTTAGTGTTGCACAATACCACATTATATTACTGATTCAATAAACAAATGCAGTTTTAAAAATTTCTTCTGAACTTTTAAAATTGTTTCACTGAATTTCTTACTATATGTTTTAGTATTTTCCTGTTGACCTTTGCTTGAATAAACATACTATTTTTCATATCTAACTTTTTAAAAATAAATACATGGAACACTGTAACCAATTTCTTCATAATAATTCACATTATGAAACTTTTCATAATAAATTCACATTATGAAAATTGTTTGAGTTACAAAAAAAATAGTGGACCTCACAGTTATCATTTTAATGGCAGTTAATCAGAAACTCTAAACAAAAATAATTTAAATGAAATGTAATGACGGATATAACATGGAAAAATAGAGCATGGCCGTGTGAATGACAGTATGTTGGTAACTTTCCTTCAATGTAAACTTCTTTGAAGTTGATTGTTAATAAAAGAGAGATTGGAAACTGATATTATCTAAGATGGGGGTTGTTTGAGGGGTAAATATGCATTTGGATATGTTAGTCTGTCCGGCCAGCTCCTGTGCTTAAAATCTTGTCAAAGTAGGATGTTTCCTGATATATTTTCCATATCAGATATTCCAGAAGCTTCAGATTAAATCCAAGATATCAAATTTTAAAAGACCATGGTCACTCTCTATACCATATTTTATTTCCATTCTAAGAGGATTTAAACTACTGGATGACAAGTACTTTGACAAAACTGACATAATCTTAGTCTGAATACATGAAAGTTGAGAAAATTTTAATATTATGTCTCAAAAAATTTACAGCATATTTGATTTTTTTTCTATGCACATCATTTTTATATTTTAAATAAAAAACTATCACATGACAAAACAGATTTATGTACTAGATATCAGAATATAATGTGTTTCATTCCTGATTAAAAAGAAAAAGAGATCAAACCCTAGATTTAAAATGCTTTATAGTTTATGTATAAACAAATTTGTGTGTGCATGTGTGCACGTATAGAAAACTAGATTTCTTTAGTGTAATAAAAAGGGGAGCAGAAGGGGAAAATTTCTGATATACTTTCATAGTACAATTTGTTACTTCATTGCAAAACAATTTATTATGTCACTTTTTTGTGGACTGCAAAATAACTCCTACCTTTGCTTGATATAGCAACATTATGTTCCTAATTCAGGTTCTGAAGTCACCTGTCTAAAAGCCTGTGGTCATTTCAGATTACTTCAATTTACAATCATTTTGCCTTTAGTATATGTGCAAGGTCAACAATAAAGAAGAACAACAATAAGAATATATGAGATGTTAAGCCATAAAATGACATTAAGCAGCTCCCATGTTGGTAAAAAATAATATTTTAAATGATAAAAATGGATATAATGTCCCTCAGTTACTGCTGTAACACCTTGAAAATCCCCTCAGAGGAATATAGGATGAAAGTGTAAAAATCCTTCTGCATTAGGAAATTATGCGCACTAGTTCTGCACTGTCTTTAAAAAAAATGTAGTCCATTCTATTAATATCTCCAAGATACATAATTTTGTCAATTACTGAATCACTCCTATTATAGTTTTAGTGGGGAAAAAAGTCTGTCTTGTGACTCTGAAAAAATTGATCTAGAATTCAAACAATATGACTGAACAATACCATGAACAAAAAGGATTAAAAAAAGGATTTATCACACCTATATTGATACTAATTCACTGACTTCTGTTCCATAATTCTGGGTTTATGTAGACATTCAAATTATATAGACATTAAAAATAAACACAGAAAACATAATATTCAACAGGATGGGATTAAAAAGAAAAGACACAGAAAAAACTCCAGAAATACCTTAAAATAAATTGAGAACACGGAGATATGATAAATAAAGTTTTCGTTTCAGGTGACACATCATTAATGGCTACTTACAAAGGCATAATACAAATTAAGAAATAAAGAAAAGCTGTGACAATTCTTGTATGTCTGTTGTTTAAAAAGCAGGATTCTGCTCCAGATTCAGACTCAAAATGTGTCAGTCACAGAATTAGATATCTAGGCTCCCTTTTAAGCCAAGTCAGATGTAAATGCTGTCGCTAAGGTCTGAGCAGCTGTTTAGTACATCCTAAAATAAATAATTGAGACATCTGTGTCACTCTTTAACCTTCAATGACTGCATGTTCTACAGCATAACTCAGTTATCCATTTTTAAATGTCTAAAGCTCTTTGAGGACCCATAAGGTTTTGGAAACATATGCATGAGGTTTGCAGGAATGAGACCAAACCTGTATGAAATCTGATCCCTCCAGGGACAGCTTCTGGAGGCAACAGAAGAACTGCCAGAGCACTTCAGGAAGCACCTCGTAGTTTAATTCTGCACAACCCAACAAAGTTCCAACTCCCGCTTCAGAGGGAACTTCAGTCAGAGTGGAACTTAAACAATCAAATTGATTTCTGAAATACAGACTTGTTTATAGAGAAGATGCAGGAGACAAGAATTAAGAGTAAATTGTGGGATTTGCCGCAAAAAAACCTTGAAAGAATTTTAACCACGTCAATTAAATTGCTATTTTTTTTTATTCCACATTGGAAACTGAATTTATCTGACTAAATGCATATAACTTAGTTCAGCTGCTGACTCCTATGGGTCTACTGACATTAAAATACTGTCATAAGATTTTGCCTGAGTCCTGGGTGACACTTAGGAAAGTCTTGTGTATCTTTAAGACCTGCACCCTTTTACCTGTATCAGGATCTCTTAGACGCTCAGATAAAATCTATGTGGTAAAATGAAACAAACTTTTAGGTTTACATCCAAGTCCAGAAAGATGTGATAGTGATGAAAGATAGGTATTCAAGTTCATTCTGAACACGCACACAACACACACATACACAGACCCTCTCCCTTTCAGTCATCTTTGGTAAGAAATTTGATTCACCCTAAGATACAAACATCAGGTAGGTATTGCAGTTGAAACAGTCTGAGTGCTAGTGTAATTAATACATTCCAGAGCTGGGGGAGATGAGAGGTTTGTGACTGACTTTGGTACTCATCAACCTGCTAAAGACTCAGCAAATTGAGCAACCTGACCTCTGAAGGTTGTATGTAGGTAGCTCCTGGCTGGATACTCCACCTCAGCAAGGACTCCTGTAGGATATATCCTAGACATTCCAGAGACAGGGAATATTCACTCTTGTGTGGGTGAGTAAAAAAGCTCCAAGTCTCTGTGAAATACACAGATAAAATCAAAAAGCTGCCACATTCTGATTTCTAATAGTGAATTCTGCAAGGCACCTGTATGTTTCTAGCAGAACCTGCTGATATTATAATACTTTAGACATAAACTCTAGACCTAATCTGAGACTATGTGGACCAAGCTACACCTAGGCTTCTCTGAGAAGTTTAGAAAGCAAAGGCATCTCACTGGAGCTCATGACACTTGGGAAGAACCACATCCTGAGCATATTATAATTAATTGTAGTAGTGCATGCAACTACATTGGCAACATATAGATGCTGTACCAGCAATACTTCTAATCATAATCATCCATGTAATCATTGTGTTCTACTTCTCATGCCTGACTGAAGACCTTCCTTCAACTACTCTACATTAAGTATATTTCAGAGAGAAAGAGACCCATTTGGGGTACAATTTATGTCATCATAAAGTAAATATCTTAATCTGATTGGATCATTTGTGTACTAAAACTGTTTATCTCTAATGGAATTCTGAGATAAATAGGTCAGATACAGATGTCAAACTGTAAAACTGCAAACATTTACACTGAGATTCATTAATCCAAATATAGAATTAAAAATATCAGGCTCTGTGTCAAGAGGAAGAGCATTTGGTTTAGGAAAAAAGAGGAAATTGCTGTGTTGTGCTCTATTAAAACTTGAAACATGGAAATATTTTTTAAAAATTTGTAAGTGATACGAATGAAAACACTGGATTCTCTCTCAGGCAAATAGATTATCTGCAACTTGATCTTAACAGAAGAATACTGTATAAATCACTCTGATTTGTCCAGCTTGACAAAGGCTTGACATTGAGAAGATCAAATAATAGGAGCAACAAAATAAAATGTTTGAAAATTACTATTCTATCACACACAACAAATTCACAAAGCTTGAAATGTTCAAACTCTAAGTTTTTTCTTGAAAAGGAAGGCATGTGTCCTTAAAAATACCCAAAAAGTTCCAGCCAATCAAGCAACGAAATCCAAGATGAAAGCATTAATAGATCAATATAGGTGAAAACTTAAAATTTTCAAATAAACTTCAACTGATGTCACAGGTCTCAGAAGTTATGTCTCCTGAATTATTGTGTAAAACCAATAAAGTTAAGAAATTTTAAAATTAATTTTTTCCTCTAGATAAGATAAAAATGGTTACCTTGAGAAAAAAGAAAGGGACAAAAGCAAGGAGGAAATATGAAATAAAGACAGTTGTAAATGTTAAAGGCACTATTATGTAAGTAAATATGAATTGTTGGTTAAGTACAGTAGTCATTTGATGAAAAACCATTTAGATATGCTGAGGTTTTTGGTTTGGTTTGGGTTTTTTTTCATTTGTATTCTTTGAATTTTGTTTAAATTTGTTGTTTCTTTATGACCACTTAAAATAAATTATTGACAGTTATCTATCTGAATTTTACTGCAATACCATGCATTGGTATAGGTCTGGCAATTTCCTTTCTGTATGTGTAAACTACTTAAATGACTACTAGTGAAGATACCAAATCATTAAACCAACATTCCTGGCTGATGCAAAGGGAGGAATTGAGCATAAGTGAACATGACAAAAAAATCATTGTGAGAGAATGAAGTTTGATAAAGTTAAATGGTGTAGTTTCAAAGCAATAATGCAGTCAGAATTAAAATTACCTAAGTTATCAAATTAAGGACAAATTAGCTAGTAAGTGTAATTTTCCTTTATAAACAGTATCCCTGGGACAGATAAAGACAGGCAGCTGCAATACTGTGACTCTTATTTCTCAGTGAATACTGATGTAATTATTGCTGTTATCAAAGAAATTATCAAGTATGAAAAATTAATATGACTAATCACTCTTTGGAAGAATGCTGAAAAAAGGTTTGCACTCTTTATGGGAAAGGGTGTAATATCATTTACATATTTAGATATCTTTTAGCATCCTAATTTAGTATCTTATACCAAGAAGGTATTTCTACTGCCAAGGTCCTCAAAGACCCTTAATTATCTTTTGATTAATTTAATGCAATGTCGAATGTAAAACTATTTTTTCTTTTAAATATTTACTAGAAAATACAGGATGATGACCTTTGGAAAACCAGTCAGTGCTTGCGGGAAATGCGTATCGCTACACAAAGGATCTTAAGACTTTTTCACACACAGAAGGATTCATTAGTGGAGTAGATATGTGGTGGCATACATATGATTCTAGTGATTAAATTATTAAAGTTGCTTTTGGGAAAAACAAAAGGAGAGAGATAGAGGCAGAAAAGGGAGACATATGAAAAGAGGGATGAGGAAGGAAAGAAAGAAGGGAAAGGAAAAATACTGACATTAGCAAGTACCAGAATGGACAGAGATGGGTCCCAGATGTGCATCCTTGTCTGGAGGCTCTCTCCCATTCATAAGTGGCAAGAAAGAAAGTATGAAGCTACTTCTTTTTTGCCATGCTTCTCCACTAAGACAGAACAATTGTCATTGAAGTCCTTTTAAATTCTTTTGGCTAGTCTTCAGTGTGATGCTATTAGTTTTGACTGGAGTATACCAAGCAGATGCAAGTGTTGCACCTTCATTGGTCTCTAGGTGTCTATGCCTATACTGTATTTAGTGTATTTGAAACAACAGGACTAATCTCTGTACAGACCCCTGAGGGGCAGCCCTTGTTACTTATCTACATCTGGACATTGAGACATTGACCACTACTCCCCCTCTGGATGTAGCCTTGTCCACTTAACAATCCACTCATCGAATCCATCTCTCTCCAATTCACAGAGAAGAGGTTCAAGAAGGACCATGTAAATGGCCTTATAGAAGCCCATAGGGGTAACATCCATAGTTATTCCATCTGATTCATCTAACAAGCTAAGTCTGAAAACTATTTTTCTGCCAGAGACGTGCAGAGACACTTGGCCTGGGCAGGTAAAAAAAGCTCAAGCATTATAAAACACCAGGTAGACCTTTCAGCTAAAAGTGCTAGGTAAGTACTGCTACTGTATGTGCAAACCAATTTCAGATTTTATATAGCCGTGTGAAGGAATGACCCTGCATTATTTCAGGATTGATGTACATTAAGTACATACCAGATGTTTTTTAATTATCATTTTTTCATGAAGTGTATATAGATAAACACACATACACACATAAATGCAAATATCCA
The DNA here is from genome assembly GCA_013399455.1 of Anthoscopus minutus. Taxonomy (NCBI): domain Eukaryota; kingdom Metazoa; phylum Chordata; class Aves; order Passeriformes; family Paridae; genus Anthoscopus; species Anthoscopus minutus. The sequence continues at coordinate 39,227 of VWYI01028430.1, forward strand.
TATGTATTGGATATATGCATATCCATATGTATATGAATATATATATGCAAGGTTACATTGCATATATATATATAACAGTAAATTTGAAAGTTTGAGACATATAACTTAGTAAGATTCTCATTTAGATTTAGTCGGTCCTGAATTATGCAAAAATAGTGTGCACAAATCTCACTGATGCATGCATAAGACTCCTGAATTTATCTTTGTCATTTATCATTGCTATAAACATGTTGTGAATAATCCAGCTAGAATTTACAATTGCTCATCCTTTCAAATGCTTTTTAATAGTTTCATGTAGTTAAACTCAAATCCACTTCCACTCAGATATTTATCAGTTATTTCCATTTATGAAACTAATTTTACAAGTTGGCAGATGCTACGATGAAAAGAATTCTCTATTAACAAAATCATGTTAAATTATGAGGCATGCTTCATTTCTAAATTGACAAGAATCATGAAAAAGCACTTAAAACAAACAAAAAAGCCCTCTTTAATAATATTTCAAAGCATTGATATGACAACTGTGTATCCTCCCTTAATACACATATTATACCACACTGTGTAGTTGCACTGATTGAAGCAAATAGAAAAACAAAAGCAACAAAATTAGAGGGCATCATTTTAAAATTGCTCTATATTTTTTGGTCCGGTACTGAATTTTTTTATAAAGTTATTTACAGAAAATATATCTTGTGTAGCAGTGTGTTATGCAAGATCCATGTGTTCCGGATCACCCCAGG
>VWYI01028431.1:0-77957 GCA_013399455.1 Anthoscopus minutus
GTCTTGCAAATGCAAGGACTAGTTCTCACCAAAAAAAGAAAAATTAAATTAAAAAAATGAAGAGCCAGACATAAAAATCAGTACTAGCAAATACAATCTATGGTATAAAAAAATATTAAAAAATCTATATATATAACTATAAAGTGTCAAGAATAAGGGAAAACAAACTCCACAACTGTCTCCTTCCACTGGAGCTCTGGCCCATGACTGTTGGGGGTTTATATTCCAGGATGCAATAATTGAAGGTCATGAGTGGAAATCCCCCATTGCTTTTAGTTCACAGCTAAACCAAAATGAAGGTGGGTGACAAACACTTCTTGATTGTTTCTGTCAATCATTTTTCCAGCTGAAATGAGAAAAACTACACAGGGTTAACTGAGGAAGCAGAGTTGAAGCTCTTTTGATATAAATGGGAATTGAACTCATGGGACACGGCGCTAAGACTTTGTAACATATTTTCATCTTTCCCAGGATTTTTTTTTTAAATTCTCTAGGCATCTTGCAAAGTCCACATTTTTTCACTGGCATTTGGGGAGTGAACCAAACCCACTGATGTCAATACAAGTCTTTTCATTGACTTCAGTAACCTTTAGATCAGCTTTTTTAGAAAGACTGACAGAATAGAGATGGAAGATCTGATAAAAGTTCCCAATTTGGTGCAAGCTTTGGCCATTGTGGTTTTACTTATGAAAGTTACCTTCATGTAACATGAACTTTTCTCCAGATAAATGTGACCAAAAAAAGTAAATTTGACTGACTTCTTTTACTGTGGCAGATGTTATGAGCACTGGATAGTTATCTGATGAAATATAATACATTAATCTTAGCCAGCTCATGGAAGAAGAAAAAACATGACTCCAAATACAATAAATACATTATAAATACATTTCTTACTCTTCTTGAACATACATTGAATTAGCTATTGAAGAAATGGAATACAGTGAAATGTTAAATAAATTTAATTTTAGCTGAAATCCACATGCCAAAACTATACTGAATCTGATATTAAAATGACTAAGTATAACAACATGACAAAATAATATGGTTTATCAGAAAAGGCTTAAAATGAGAAAAATTAAAGCATTTGTCTTCCATGGTTAGACAAGACTTTCTATTCTGTTCATTCAAACCATTCTTGCTAGCTGATACAGTTTAAATATTAATATCAACATAAAATTTAAATGAGAAAAATAAATTTTAGACACCCAAATGCAATTTTCAACATTCTAGCACTAAAGTAGAGCTTATTACTTGCTAACATGTCCCTTCCCAAAGCTGTGCATAAAATACACACTCACAAAATGCACCAAAACCAGAATTATTGCTTCCAGCCCTGACAATTACCATGGAATACCTGTAGTGCCAAAGGACATATCCCAGTTCTGTAATCAGCCCTGAACTCTGCCTCCCTGATGAGAACAAGTGAATATTTTGGTAAGGACTTCTCTAAATCTGACCTAAATATTTTAATATGTCTCACTTCCTGAATCATTTTCTTGCATTTTAAGGAAAGGATTCTTCAGGTTCTTGCACCCCATGAAAACCAGGCAAGCTTTCCCAAGCTAAAATTCTATATCACAGCACAGGTTTTATTACACTCTTTAAGGGAAATTGCAAGTTTCAGGCCATTCAGCTGGTCTCAGCACCAGAAAGTGAAATTCTGAAGCTAAAGAGGAAGCACAGCTTTTTACCTTCCACCAAGTAATAAGTTATCCAGAGCCCACTACAGTGGGTTTAGCTTTCAAATTATTGAAGGATATATGGCTAAATTAATATTTCATGCTATTTTCTAGCAAAACCTATTGCAAGAAGCTACTGTGTACTGGCACAGAAGAGAATGATTCTGTAACTTCATAGACTTTCAATGCCTCTCATCTTAGGCCATCCAGCCACGGGTTACAGATGCCAACATTAAGTGCATATTGCAAATCTCCAGGGATTTAGGCATGGGGGCATAAAATGACTGCAGCTAACCCATGGTTCCAAGTCACCCCCACACAGGCTAAGGCAGAACACATCCTCTTGAGCAAGAAATTATCACCACAGAAGTTAGCAGCTTATTAAATTGTCTTAGAGACAATTATAAGCAGATGAAATCATGAGCTTTTCCAAGAACGTGTGAAACGTGTTGGACTCTGGAGGGATTCTATACATTCTATACTCAAAAAAAATTTCTTTTTTTTTCCCCTGGCTTTTTAAAAATTAAATTCCCTCTTTTATGTGTTATAGACTTCATTTTCTATGTCCTTACTCCTCCTATTTACTCTCCACTACCTCTCTGCATCTTCCAGCCCCATTCTATTATTCCTTTCCCATCCTTTACCTTTGCATTTCTTGCAGTTCTCACCTTCCCATTTGCTTCCTCCCTTAGTTCCTTTTTCTTTTCTCCTCCAGCTTTCTCACTTTCCAGAATAATTAATTTCCTCCATCCTTGCCCTGCCATCCTTTTGCTGGCTCAGTTTTAAGGCATGCCTCAGTGTTCTCTCTGGTGACAGAGTGCTGCACTGAACAGGCAACAAACTCCAGGCGTGCTCAACATTTGCACTCAGAGACAAGGGCTGGCATTACAAGTCTGATTGCACAAGACTTCAGACTTATTTGTACTATCTGAAGGGTTTGACATGTTCTTTGCTTTTGGTTTTAGTCTTGTAAGGTTTTTTTTGTTTCATTTTTTTTTCAATAGTAGACACACATAGTTTAGCAACCACTGCCTTTGTTCAAGCATAGCCTGAAGGAAAACAGAGATAACCCCCAAAGTCCCCTGTGTCACATTATTTTCCACATATTTCACCCAGTATTTGAAGGCATGAAACCAAATCAATCTCATCGTGAATTGCACAGAGCTCTTCTCAGCTCTTTAAAGATCAAGCAGGTCAGTGATTTGTCTTATTTTCCCCACACTTCCATTAGGTCTTTGAGACAGCAGCTTTATTTTGTAATAACACCGTGGCTTGGTACTGCAGAACACAGCACCTCCTGACACCAAACCTTAGAGCAGTTTCAAAGGCTGCAATATTGAAATGGGAGAAACCAAGCAATTCTCATTGTTTGCCATGATGCAGAAATACATCTCTATATATGAGAAACCTGAATAATTAAAAAAGCAATCATTAGTGAGATTGCTTTATACAAGGTATTTTATCATTTAATAGGATGAGTGAATGTTTGCAAAATTACAGGGTTGTGCACATGTTTTTCCAACAAGTGGCTGTTTCAGTGATTGATAAAAATCCTTTCTTAGTTCCTTTTGTACAAAGAATTTTCATTTTTATTTCTTATAGCTCCACCCACTCCTGTCTGGCATTTAATTATGAATTCTCAAGAAACCTTTCCTTCAATGCAAATTTTCCCTTTCATGCAAGGCTTTTGACAAGAGGACAGAAGGTCCCTGTGATTTTGCCTGTCTTTTGTTAAATCATGAGCTAATAGAAGCAAACCTCATCATCTGTCAGGATAAACTGCTCTGCCACACTGCCTCTGCTGGAAACCCTGCCAAGCAGGCAGCACCCAGGCCCCCTGACAGAAAACTGTCACTGACCCGGGCAGACAGCTTTTTGTGTCCTTTTGGAATCCTAAAACCCAATTTTGCTACTGATGTTCCTGTTCGTAGGTATTTTTAAATCTTAAAAGTCAGATTAAAGATTTTTTTTTATATTACAAAGATTACCTAGAAGTCTCTAATCATGCCAGGCAATGTCACACTTACATCTGCTCATCATTCATTAAAGGAATGGCATGTTCATGAGGGAAATAACCTGGAAAAATTAACTCTTTCAATTTTAGGATAGAAAATTTGCTTCAATACCAATGTCTGTGATCTAGAAGCCTCACAAAAAGACAAAGACTTCTGCCCAAAGAAAGTGCACAATGTCTTTAAAGATGCTGCTTGAATGATCTAAGAAGTGTTCTCATTGTTGATTTGCTTTTGTGATATTTTTGCTCTTTGTTTGCTGAATCCTCACAGTGAAAATGTCACCTCAATTATTGGCTTTGCACTTGGGAGAATGTCAGGGACCAAAAGGTAGCATTATAATATTGTATGGATAAAGCTCAGTTCTGAAAAATGTAAGGCCTGTAGAAAGACTCCAAATCCTGTTTGATCATGAAAAAAAACCCAGATACTCGCACCTCAGTCAGTTTTCATTTACAGTCCCAACTCAGTGCAGAATAGACCCTATAAGGTTTAGGATCTATTTATATGAACTAAATTTTGGCTAGTTGGGAAGTATTTGCCTCTCTTTACTATCCTTATTGATTAATAAATGAAAGCTGACTATGTCAGAAATCTTTTACCTTGTAACTATCTTGCTGTTTTCCATCTTCTCTGCAAAGCCAGAGACTGTTATAGAACAAGTTAAATGCAAGAATTTCATTATCCTAATTATCTTCCAGGTTTAGAATATCTTGCAGATAGAAATTTTTTCTTTATATGTACCTGTAAGCGGGAATTTTGGAAGACTGGTCGTTTCCTTATGGAAATTTTACTAAAACAAGCAGGAAGCACATGTAAATAGTGTGGCAAATTAAATGCAGATGACTAAAAATTATCAATAAAGCAGGTTGTGGCACTTCAGTTTCATGTGCTCAAATTTTATTGAGCACTCCAATTTATGTGTTGTCATCATTAGAGTTAATATTTACATGCTCCAATCACACTAAAAGAGCAGGTCCTTAATTTCAGTGATTTTTCAGCAGTTGCTCTAATTTCTGCCTCTTCACTTGTAGCTGGCAGTTGTTCTCTTTTTGCCACTGAGATACCATCACCCAGCTGGGGAGGTGTATGTACACTCTTTCTGTATCACTGACAGGCACTAAATGTTCTTACTTTGCTAGACTTTCCTGTTCTGTTTTACTCAGAGAATCAAAAATACAAGGAATTAATAACATGAGCACGTTTATGGGATGTCCAAGTTGATGAGCACGTCCCTGTAGCAAAACTACACAGACTGAGATGTGAGAGCAGTACATGAAAAAAGTGGATGTTTCATGAAAAAAAGAGATTGAGATTACTAGCTATTGAGATTGCTATCACATAAAAGACACGGGAAACACGATGCTAATATCTAGATATTAAATTCATACCTATTTATTTCCATTAGTGCCTCATCTACACTAAACCCTCCAGCTACTGAAAGTAGCAATCTTTTGGCTGAGCAGCATCGTGGATGACAACAGCAGAAACAGCATTACTTTGCTAGATACTTCCTTATCTTCAATTTCTGCACTTTGTCCTCATTAAGAGAGTTTCTCCCCCTTTCTGTGTCTGGATTCACCAGGGCAAAGCCTTGCACACATTACAAACTCCCCTCAGAAATGCTCAGTGTTAAAAACCCCTAACACTTAGTGTTATACAGCACATTCCAGAAACAAGAACAATTGATGGTGATTACAGCAAATTTTACAAGATGGTAAAACAGACAACCAGAAAATGTAAAGACAGCAATTTATGGGGCAGATGAAAGTGCAAAGCTCTCATTCTGCCACTGCACCCGTATTGCAATTGATCTGCAGGACAGAAACTCCAGTGTCAACCAGCTTATCTCAGCATTTTGTTGACAGCCAGCCCATGAACAAAAGCTTTGGTGCCTGCTTTAGGACAAATCCATCCAGTCATTTTCCCAGCATGGGAGCTGGGCTTTTTGACAGGCAACACCGAAGCAGGAACAGAGAAACCTGAACATAAATGCAATTGTGTGGTACCAGCTTCTGGTTGCTGGAGGTCACCAGCACAGCCTGTGGTTGAAAGGTCCTGGATAATATTCCAAGAGAGATCTGCTCCAAAGCCTCGTGTACCAGCTCAGATCAGCTTCCAGAGCTGGCCCACGCCTTTCATAATCACACTTTCATGGAGGGTGTAGGTTGAAGGAGTCAACCTACAGGAGAATTTGTTTTTACACAATATTCTCCAAAGCCAGTTTTTCAACTTACTGCACAGCAAATTTGCTTCAGCATTCACTGAGAATACTACTGTTAGAAAATGGAGATCTCTTCACTAGCATTCACAGAAATAAATAAGTGGTGTCATCCCTCTTTTTTATAGAAAATGATCATTAATTCCATATCTTTGTTATATAGCTGCGTGCAACACCGGTGGCACTCAAAGGCCAGCAGACAAAGGCTGGCACCAAGTGCAACAATGGATTTTGACTGCACAGTATTTTACATTCCTGAAGAACAGCCCTGCAGGCACTGTGCATTATATTCAAGCTCACCCCCAGCATTGAAAAGATGCTGATCCCACACCACAGGGTGCTGCCAGGGCAGAAACAGAAATAGCCTCCAACAAAGCTGTCAAGCAGAGACAGGGAACTTCACCACAGCAAAACCCTCAGTCAGTGGGAGGTGAGGCAAGGAGGGGGTCAAACACAGTCAAGGTCCTGTTGGGATCTCAGCATGTCTCTGTAGCCATAATGCTCAGGTGAAATGTTTCCTTCCAAGGGTTCCCAGGTGTACAGGTAGTTCAAGTTCAGGTAAACTAATAAGAACTTAACATCCGGCATTTAAAAATCTTTACCTCTGCCAGGGGTAAAGAGATCTTCCTTGTCACCAGACAGGTTGCAATTTAGCAACTGAAGGGAAAACACATTTGTTTGAACAGTTAATTTGTTTTCCTGGGGGCTGAAAGCCATCTCAGAAGTTGTTCTTTGTTTTTAAACAAAGGTGGGGGGCAAGGAGTGCTGATCCCAGAATTGCATTGACCTGGATGCTTTGCCAGTTCATGCTAACACTTCAATGAAACCTCATTCCTCCATTCCCAAACAAATTCTCAGGCATCATCCCAGAGTTCAGAGTTCTGCTGGACCATACACACACCCATGCACCAGTGTGACACACTCCACTGGAAGCAGTGGTTAACATCTCCCTATTTCCCATTCTCAAGAGGAAAGCCATAAAAACAGAAAAGTGCAAAGTAACTCCTGTGCCCTCCTGTGCCCTCAGCTCAGACTCTCCTGCACGAAGTGACTGTCACACCTGGGGCAGCACTCCCAGCAGGGCACTGCAGCCTCACAGATAACATCTTTGGGTTTTTCCTGTACAGGTCACCCATATCTCTACTTTTAGTATTAAAAGCCTTCCCTCTGAGGCACTTTGCACAGCCTGTAAGCACAAGCATGAGCAGTGTTTGTGGCTGATGGGGCCAACATCACCCTGGCAACTGCACAGGGGTCCAGCACCTACAGCCAGATGGGATGTGGGCAGGGATAGGGTCTGGCTGGGGAACCCCTCTGGTACCAGCCCCTGTTTCCAGAGGTTTGCAGTCAGGCTGGAAAAACTCACCCCTGACAAAAGCACAGCACAAAGGCCCAGTCTCTGTTGGTTTTCCCTCTCTTGCTGTTGTTTACGAGTCAGAACTAAGCTTCGTCCTAGGGAGTGTGAAAGGCAGAGCAGAAGACAGCTCACCCTGAAAATTACTGGCCCACAAAAACTTAAATTTGACAAACTGCTAATTCATGCTATTTAACTGCTCTTTTTAATCCAAGTAGCAATGTAAATAAAGCTAATAAAATCTGATGAGAGATTCATGTCTGACTAAAGCAGTAATTCCTTTCCAGAGAAATATAATCACCAGATTTATGACACAGATTGGAGAAGGCATTGCAACCTTGTGGGTAATGGATCTTGGGCCAAATCCTGCACACAGCTGGGCTAAACACATTTCTGTTCTAGGTACAGAGTAGAAGTTTCATACCATTTTAACACATCCATTTTCCCACGGGCATTCCTCGGCCTGCAGGAGACGTGTGTGGTTACAGAAACAATTCCCTCAAAGAGCTCTGTCAGGAGCAGCAATTTAAGCAGGAGAAACTGGAATAGTTATTGACTACTTAACTGTAGTTGTCCATGAAGCAATCAAAAGCCACTGTGGGAAGAGGTGCAGGAGCTCTGACATGAGGAGAGAAAGGGTCTGAGGGAGCTGAGCCTCCACTGTAGCCCCTCCTCAAGTGAAGCTGCAGAAATTTTGTTCTGTTTTGGGTCCCGTGGGGGGAGAAGAGCTCCAGCCTTCCCCAGGTACCCTGCAAGGGATTTTTTTGGATGTAGGGAAATTTCACATCACCTTAGAGCAACTGGAAATGCTTCCTCTGTTGCAAATCCACCTCCCAGCAGGATATGTAATCCCCCACATGCCTCACTAGTTGCACGAATTGGGAGAGAATTAGTTTTTCCCCATTGAGAGGTTAATGAAGTGCTGATAGTTAGTCACTGAACAATGTATCAAATTATTGAGGGATGTAAAATTAATCAGTTGTCCTTAGCCTAATGTCCCTCCAGAAATAAGAGGGGAAACATCCATTTGAGGAGAAATTAGACAAAAATCAGAATTATCAAAATCTTGTGGGAGGATCCATGACTGGAGTGTATAAATCTCTAAACATGCCCAATTAGGGAGAACAGCAAGCCCATCCAGGGCTGAGGAGAGAAAGTCTTAGTGCTCCAAATTATTCACACATCAGACATCCTGGAATGGATTAAAGTCCTATCTGACAGCAGCAATCATAAACGTGTGGTACAGAGCCCAGCAGTAGATCACAGAGCAGCATTTAACACATATGATAAAGAGAGGAAAAAATGCATTATCCATGATGCCATCAGCATGAAGGACATGTCCAAGTTATCTTATGCTGCTCGGATATCCCTAAAGAAGTTATAAACAATCACAGCCTGGTTACATTTGCTGTGTGCAGACACAGCTCAAGTCTAACAAGGCCTATCCATAAACATAAATGATAACTGGACTTGTTAATTCTTACAGCAGGGAAAAAACCCAACATTCTGTAATTCTATTATTACAAGAGAAGATTGACTGACTTAAAAAGGCATTCTGAAAAAAAAAGAAAAAGGAAAGCTGCACTGCAAAAAGCCTGCCTCTAAAACAAACCAAAAAAAAATCCTGATTGCATTGCATTAAAACTTAAATTTATAAGATAGATGGCAAGCTCTAATAAAAAAAACCCAAACCTGTAGCAAATAGTGAGGCATAATAAGTAAATTGAATCTATCAGTGAGGCATACATCCATTACTATATTAGGATTTTCAAAATATCAATAAAGATGAATAAAAAAGATTATTCACTAAGCTCTCATGTTTACGTCTGGAAAAATAAAAGATATGTGGTTATGCTACACAGTTCATTTAGAGGGGGTTTTATCCCTACAGTAATTAAAGAAAACCAGTCATCTAATAATGGCAGATTTAAAAAATGAGCAAAATGCTTCACATCTTCTACAAGAATTATCTGCTTTCTAATATATCTTGGCATACTGCAGATACTCGAGGAGACTCAGAAATTAAACTCTTTCGGCAAAAATTGTGAAGTGCAGAGCAAATGAAATCTGTACCTGCAACTAATCCACTTGACTTTGATCATGAGCAAAACAGGTACCAGCTGCCAAGTGAGTAAAGAAATTGGAAGGGGAAAAAAATAATCATGCCGTTCACCTTGGTTTTATAAACATGTTTTTAAGTCTTCTCAAAAAAAAAATTGCTCTCAGCTTTAGTTGACAACAAAAATCTCTCTGTGAGACATTTAATGTTGAAGCACACAGTGTTCTAATAAAAAAATAGCATTACACAGAATTAAAGTGGCACATTTAAATGTGCTAAATGTGCACATTACTATGCTAGGCTGACAACTCTGAAAGTTATTGTGAGATATTCATTGCTCACTAGAGGTGCTGCTACTATGGGTCTTTGAACATCTGTTCTTGGCCCTATACAATTTCATAGCACTTTTACCAGTAATTCAAGAAAAACATAAGGTCATATAGCCTAATATACTACGTTCTGTAGAGCCATGAATACAAAAAGCCTTCACACAGGGGAATCCTGATTGGAGTCTTCTGTGCTGGAAAGCTCTGAAAAGGCCATCAAAAGGGATAATCAATTCAGCATTTTCTATGAGAGCTCACATAGATCCTGGTTGTATAAACAAACATCGAGAAGGCGTAGCTAAATGGTATTATGTTTGCATGAAATTTTAATGATCCTATTCTTCAAGCACTCTCCAGTTCTTGAATAGGTACTTTAAAAGAGTTTTTTAAAAGTATGGAGAGGGTTCAGAAAATGAACTATAAAATATCGAACTCCTGGTTAGATGCCTTCCCCAAATGAAGAATTTCTTTCTAGAAATTGCCAAACCATCTTTTCTGAAGAAAAAAAAGTAATATTCTTAACTCAGAGACACTTCCAAAGAGCAAATATTTTGCCTTTGAAATACACCTCATTGCACCAGATGGTGTGTATACATATATTTTTAAATGTTCCTGTGGATGACTACTCCCACATATTCCTTACAATAGCACCTTCATCACTGTTCAGATCATCCAGACACCCTCAAAGGCACACAATTGCAAACTGAGTCATGCAAAAGAGTAGCAAAGTGGAGTAATCAGGAACAAAGAATGCCATTCAGCTGCACAAAACTCTTGTGCCTGTTAACATCCCTCAGAGCAGTGCTACTATTTAGTACTTAACGCTTTTATCAAGATCTAGAAATCATACAAAAACCTAGCAGACCAAATATGAGGAGGTTTTAAAGTTGCACATATTTATCCAGCAGACTGGAAAGATTCCTTATAGTTAGTTAATGTTTTATTACCTTAATGCACCCAGTTCTTTAATGAATAAAGCACACTGAGAGGATTCTCACTCCTGCACTCTGGGCCACCCACGGCTTCCCTGTGGCTTTGATATCTTCTGTAGATGGTGGCTCATTTATCACCTGTGCAGGTGTAACCTCATGGCCTTCGTGCCCAGTTTACAACACAGAGTAGAAAAATAAGCCTCATGACTAGATTTTCAGCTGATTTCAAAAAGCTCAATTATTCTGCATGAAGCTCTACCTATTTCTCAGCAGAGAAACCTTGACCCATCTCCTTCACTCAGCAACTCTACCACGTTTAATCTTTCTCTTTTAATCTGCCTCTGCATTTTCCCCTCAAGTTTCTACAAATGCAATATTTTCCTGGTACAGTTTGTTCATCATGTCAACTCTACCTTAATTTTTTTTTTCTTTCCCTTTCATAAATCCCTTAGTGTAAAAGCTACCTCAGAATGAACATGCCTTGCTGTAAATTAAACTTCAAAATTAAAATCCAGACAGCAGCTCCCACAGAGACCTAAAATACTGACCTAAACTAGAGTCAATACCATCTCCTTTCACAGCCAGCCAAATTGTCAGCACAAAGTAATCATTCAATTCCTTACAAAAGTGTTGTCACATCATACCTGACAAACTTGCCCTACAAAACCAGAAGAAATTTCCTCTGAGCCTGAAATGCCAGGCTGCCAGCTCTTAGCAATATTATTCAGGCCACATAGGAAATGGCCATCAAAGAAAGACATTCATTGCTTTCAATACCCCTTACCGGTGCTTTACTGTTTAAGCAGATTATTCATCTCACAGCATTATACCTCCAGCCTGCCTCAAACACAGATAAATTCATCAAATCCACATGGAGAACTGAGCACATAAGCTCCAGCACACACAACTCTCTACACTTCTGCCATGTCCACTAAAAGTGGATCAAAAATGACAGCAAAGAAGAAAAGTCTAGTATTTTTTTGTTCCCTGAATACTCTGTTGCACACAGTGGAGAAAAGATCATCAGGTACCTGGTAATAGCTTTTCAGATTCTCTGGGAGGATTTCTACTGCATTGAGCGCTGCCATAAGGTTAATTTACTAAGGATCAACTGAAAAATAGGAATGATTAAGAGAAATCTACCATAGTTAAGTTCTTACCCATCATGTTTGATTTACAGAAATACATTTCCACAAACCTGCACTGAAGAATAAAGGAATATTATCTGGGAAAAAATAATTTCTGATGTCACTATGCATTTTTCTCTTCAGTAACTTCTTGAATTGAAGGCCCAGATAGAACTCTGCTTTCATCTCTCCTTGTCTAGTTTGTGCTGCAACACTAGTGCTGGTTCAAGACTCTTTAGGTTTTTAATTTAACTAGCAAAGGATGTAGTAAAGCACCACATCACAGAATGCAGAACAAGCAAAAGAGCTTTGAAACTGTTATTCCTTTAAGGCAGCTGCTGAGTAATAATGCTGGTTAAATTATGCAAGGAACACTGCATTCTCCCACAGACACACATTTAATATCTCCTGAGGTTTAGAGTATTACATAGTCGAATGAAAAATAGGAAAATTCTCTTATAAGGTTTCTTTGTAAAAATGCTCCTAGAGATAGCAACAGTTCCACAGAGAAGAATTTAGTAACAGATTTTTTTTTTAATATCTATAGCATCAGTATTAAAAGGGAAATTAAGTTCATAAAAGTTTTTTTAAAGAAAACCAGAAAATTACAAAGCCTTGGACGGTATATTCCGTTCAAAAAGGAGCAGTGCCTGTTTGTGCAGCACTTTCCAGACGAGGCGCTGCATGTCTTCATTCTGCATTGACGCAAATTTTGCTTTTTCATCCATGGCATTTCTACCATGATGCGAAGCAGTTTTGCTGAAGCCTTTCAAGGAGATGTTCAGGGTGCAAAACTCCCTCTCATCCAAGCAGAGATGCTGAGCTGCAAGGGCAGCTTGAAGCAGAATTTCTATTTAGTTGTTTACTTTTTCACAGAATATATTTTGGTTTCGTGCGTCTTCTTGTGTCTCCCCAATGTAAGCAATACATCTTGATCTTAGCAGGAGAATATTCACTGAGTAGGGATGCAGACAGGAGCCTGAAGAAGAAAACTGCATAAATCTGAACTGAGAGACTACAAAACTTTACTGTAGTGCAGATAAGTACCTTGTCTCTGCATGTGAGGCCTTAATCGCTTTGGAGGACCCTGCACAAACCTTAGCAATATTCCACAGTGATCCAAGTGACTTTCAGAGATATTTAGTTGTGGATATTTGTCCATAAGAGAAGCATTTCTTAAACATTCCCCCTGGTCAGAGAGACATACAATCTAAAGCACTGTCCTGATGGAAGGATTCTCAAGTCTCGCTAAATCTGATGATAAGACAGAGAGCCACAGGTATTCTGATATGAGCAGTAACACAGTACAGGAAAGTTCACAACAGCTTTTGGAGAAGAGAACAGCAGAATGTAAGCAAAGAGAAAAAAGAGAAAAGTGAGGGTTTCCAGGGACCATGCTGGTGTGAATCACACTGATAATTTATTTGAAAATAAAGGCAGCGGTGAAGAGAATAGCAAAGGAAATCACAGCTCTGCAGAAGAAAATGGCAAACTTCCATTGGGTTAAACAGGCAAGCATTCAGCCCAAGCAAGCTGAACAAACCCTCTAAACTGAATTTACATCCCTGTTGCAGCAGTTAGGGAAAAAAAAGACGTTGTATAATTCTATTTTGCTCATATTTATTGAACACTAACAACACAATTCATGACAGAGGTGAAAAGTCATTAATGAGAGTTAGAACACTCCCACACAGACCAAGACTCAGGTAATCATCATTAGCAGAAAAAGCTGAGGAAAAAAGACAAAGGAGTAGAACAGGACTGATGAAAGCTGTGTAAGCTGGGTGGTATTGATGCAACCAAAGACACTGGAAAAGTGGAAAGACGGACAGGGAGAGTGACTCTGTAATTTAAAATGAATGCTAGCACCACATAAATGAATATCTGACACAGTATTCCTTGAAATCATAAAAGTTTGAGCAACCTCTTAATCCGCTGCGAAGAGCAGCAAGACAAAACAATTTTGAAAACAGTGAAATTAAAGAGTAAATTTGTTTTCATTTAAAATGTAGCTGGAGATGGAGAAGTTTGCATTTCCCAAGACTGAATGTCTCGAGCCCAAGGAAGAGCACAAAGCAAGCCAAATGTCTCTGACCTGCATAACAATCTGAAATGTATTGACTAGTAATTGTCCCTTATTAAAGCTCAATCATTCATTACTAAACACTACAAATTAAATCACTGTGTATGCCAAGGTTGTCATTAACCTAAATAATGTCCATGCCATGTGCACATTAAAGATTAAAGTTGTATGCAGAAAGAGACGGGGGCAAAGGTTTAAGATGAGACTATTTTGATTGAACAGGACATTTTAGACTAAGAAATGTTAAAGAGCTGGGAAAATTTTAGCTCCTTACATACAATGCAGTCAGTTCTTTTGCTTTCTTTCCAGTATCTCAAAACAAGCAAGGCATACAGCTGATACAGGTAGAAATGTTGTTGTATTTAAAGGAAATTAAAACACTCCATTTTAATTAGCCCAATTATTTCTGTAAAAAATCTAGTTCATCCAAGTATGCATGAAGAAAAGGGTTTTATATAAATGTACATCTGCCATAAACAGTTTATATCTAAATTGCAGAATATATTTGCATCTTCTTCAGGCCTGCTGCAAAAAGAGAAGAAAAAGGGAATTATTGATGCATTCAAACAGTGTGCATCTTGCTTTGTAATGTAATCTGTTTTTCTTTTTCTTAACACCTACACAGCTTCTGTTGCTAGCTACTGCAGTTTAAAGAATAAATACGGACCCAGGGTATCAACTTCCAAAGAAAAACTTGTGAGAAGCTGTTTGCAGATTTGCATTTTTGTATTTCAAAACATGAAAGTCAAGTTCAAGTCTTTGGTTCTTGGGGCATTAAACTAACTAAACTGACTTTTGCTGTTCTTGCTAGAGTTCATATCTAAAAGTCCAGTGTAGTTACTGTATGTGTTAAGGCAAATCTTTCCCCTGAAGACTTTCAGAAAGGACTTGGGAGCAATTAAAATTCTATGAGCAGAATAGAAAATAATACTTTTTTTCTGGAAATGAAAATTCCTGTCTATATCTGTGATGTTCCTACAAATATGGAAACCAAGAAGAACCAGAGAGAATGGTGGCATGCAAGCTAAAGAGCTATTATATTCCTGGGAATTGCCATGGGGGAAACCTGGAAAAAAGTTTTCTCAACCCATTCTTGAGTTCATTCTTAAAACTGCACCTAATCAGAAAATGTTTCTGAGACGCAAAGGGAGATCCTTTTGTCGTAAGCAACAAAACAGAATCACATCTGAGATTTTGTGTTCCAAATGGCGGCACACAGCACGTGCAGGGTGACCAACACTGCCTCAGCAGCAGCAGGAAATGTTATACCTCGAATTGAGCAGAGCTGGCCTTGGGGACAGGTCGGGTAAGGGCTGGCTGGAGGGGAAGGAGGACAAAATCTCACAAAAGGATAGGAAGAGGAAAGAAATGGCCAGGAGGTCAACTGCAGCTGAGTGTTTGCTAATGAAGAGGCGATGTTCTGCTGTTCCAAGAGAATTAAAGGGCTAAAGTGCCCAAATTCAGCTCCTACAACTATGGGCTCTCATAAAAGTGATGCATTTCTGCCAAGTAAATGGAGCATAGTGAGCTCTTATGGACCTCCTCATTTAACTTTGCTTTGCAACAACTTTGAGCACTGTGCTTATGAATTAGGCACCACGCTTTCCCCAAGTGGGAAAAGTGATTTTTAAAGGAAGTGACTTGCTGGAGGTGGCTCGCACACACGAGTCACACGCTGAGATAACAGCACAGGCAGGAGTGTGTGGGTCTGCTGGGACCAGGCTGCTGGGGATGGGTTTGTGCAGGAGCAGCAGCTGAGGAAAACTGATCCCAAGGGGCACAGACACCATCCTGAGCAGTGAGACACCAGCCTGCAGTCATCCTCACCTGCTTAAGTATGAAACTTAAAGACTTCTAAGTGCTTCAGGATTCCTCCCTGGTGCTCTCTTTGGCAGAGTTTCTCCGTTTGCAGGAAGCAATAACCTGCTCAGGTGTGCTTGTGTCACCTCCCAATTCTTTAACAGCCCAGAGCATTTAAATCATCACTGATGAGGCCACTCCAAACACAAATATACAAGGCACAGACTGTTCCTTGGGGTGGCAGGAGCACTAAGTAGCTGGGCAATACTTCAAATCTCACTACTGCATTTCCTATATATTCCTGAACCCCACTAGCTTTCTCTTTTCACATTCATATCTCAGATTATGACTTTTAACTTTGTACATTTGTTCTTGGCAAGAGAGTATTCCTAATTATTACATATAAAACATCTATTCCTAAAAGTGCCCATATTACTGCAGTACATATATCACTCTTTAAAAAAAATAGGAGGGGAGGGGGAAATATGGGTTTGGTTTTTTTTAAATCTTTTCAAGCTTCACTTGCACAGGTAGCAAATTTCTGTTTACCACTGGAAAGAAACAAAGACGAGGAAGACTGCAATATATTTAATTTCTTGCCTTCTGCTACTGTACACTAGATGCTATTTATTTAAAACTTCCTTGCATATTATTATTTTAAACCTCCCTTGCATCTTGTAAACAAGGCAAATAAAACGGCTTTTATACAATATGTGTAGTTTTAAAATTATTCTTCTCATCAATAAAAAAAAGTATCCTTAGTGCAAGCTCCCTCCCGATTTTTCAGTAAATACAAGTTAAACTCATTTTTAGAGTGATGGCAGTGCTTTGACAGTAGTAGGTTTCTTTTTCTAAATTGGCTAGAAAGCCAGGATTAAAGTGTAACAGGGACGGGAAACGTCTGTGCAAACTCTAAAGTCGTGTTTTAGAAATATTTATGCAAATGGTACTCAAGCAAAACAACAACCCCTTGAAGATAAATTTTTGTACCAATGTACTATTAGTAATACATACATTTGACTAAAGTCAAGTTTTAAAAAGCATAGACAATTAGAAGATATGTTATTGGATTTGCTTGCAAAGCCAGGATTTTAAATTGTTCTGGTTCGCTGCTTTTCTTTTCTGGGGCTGCCCAACAGGTGAAAAGTGTGTTCAGAAAGAACATTTCTCCCAGATGGAATTGGATTGTATGCCCAAGAAAGCAAAAATGAATGAGCAACATATGTCATAATTAGTGCTAAAACTTTTACAACACAAGTAGAGCTGCACAACAGGGAACCAGGCCTGTCTGTGGCAGCACAGAGAGCTTAAAGTACACTCTTGTAGTTCAATACTTTTATCTCTTCCTCACTGTTTGATGCTTCTTGGCAACTCCACAGTTCAGTGCATTTCACACACTGCAGAACATGAGAATAGAGAAAAAAAGATACATCACACAAAGAAAAGTCAGATGGCAGCTGTGCCAACTTAGGGCAAGAGAAGAAAACTATACAAAAAATCTGAGGAAAATAAATTCACAGGTAAGAAAGAAACAGGGAGAATAAGAGTAGAATATTAACCAAATGCCAAGAGGCAATGGAAGAAATAAATTCATCTCTGTCAATGGGTGCAAGAAACAAAGAATTTGTGATGGGAGAACAAGAGGTGGAAGATGACAAGGCACAGCTGTAGAAATGAAGGAGCAGGTGGGAAGGGTTGGGAGAAACAAATGCAAGCCAGGAGGATTCCAGTCCATTTCTTTGCTGGCAGTCCGTGGCAATGCAAAAGCTGGAACACAACACCCAGCCAGGCACGGCAGGAGCCTCTGCACTGCCCTGGCCCAGCTCTGCTTCCCCTGGGCAGACCATGGGAGAGCCAGGCAGCTTTCCTGGAGCTGCAAAGCTTCAGGGAACCACAGGAGCTGGGCTCCCACTGATGGAGAACAACATTTCTCAAGGAAAACCATTCACAGCAGAGATTTCACTGGTTGCTCTGACAAACTTGGTACTGCTCGTGTTTCTTAACTTGTTTAACATGTTTCTTACCTACACCTCCTCTCTAAGTGCCCAGGGGTGATTCTGGATCCCATACAATTCCAGCTCCTGGCCCACAGATTATTTTGTCTCGATTGATCGCTCTCCCCAGTATTACTTCACACAAGTGATAATCCCGCCTCTTGGAAAGGCTATCTATTTCATTTCTGAGATTATTTATTTCTTATCAGTCCCAGATTGAGAATGCTCTTATCATCATCATCTTGTACAGAGATTAAAAAAATATCTTGCTGGCAGTTGATCTAGTGAAAAATTAGAAGAGCCACCTCAAAGGGGCATGTTACTCTGAAGTTTGACCAGTGAACACAAAAAATACAGACCCAGCTGACTATCCCTGCAAACTTTTTCCTCCATGAAATATATGAGAGAAAAGATACAGTTTCTTTGAGAAAGAAGGCAGGAAAAAGAATATTGGATATTATAAACCTGTGTGCCTCAGTCCTGGAAAAGGTTTTCATTGCATTTTATTTTGCCGATGATATTTTTAATTCTTCTGTAAATCTTTTATAGGTCCATACAATGGTAAAATAAACACTTCAGAGCAGATTACATCAAGTTCAGCTAATGAATAGAGGTACTTGGTAACGAAGAGTTACTCTGGCATCACAAAATGAAACTACATTGCCTAAATTTACTTCTGTCAGGGTAGGTTTTGTTTAGTCTAGAGTCCACGATAATGCACTGAATGGACAGGACTGGAAAGAGCTTAAAGTCATCTTCTCATCAGAAGTCATTTAATATAAAGTAAATTGTAATGGTAGCTGGAGGGAAAATCAAATACAAGAAATTAATTCAGGCTCTGCAATTGAAGCTGCAGTTCCATTGATTAACCTCTGCTAAAACAAACTGCTGGGCTGTACTTTTTCATTTAGTGCCTTCCCCATGCCTTGGTTGCTATGATATCCTTCTAAAGACTTGTAGCAATTGCTCATCTGAGAGTTCCAGACAGAAAAAGGACAAAAGCAAAAAAAAAAATCCTAATTAAAAAAGTTAACTAACAAATATTGACTAATAACCAAAATTAAATCGTTCTTCTCCCTATAGTGAAAAGTTCTCACAAAAACTTTGGCAGTAAAATCTTTATTCTGCCCCACCAACATACCAAGGTTTTTTTACTTGTAAACAGAGCCCTGAAAATAACTGAAATATGAAACCTCATAGAGCTGTTATTTCAACAGTAAACTTCCAATAAAACACTATTTTAAACTGAAGCCAGAGAATGACTTCTAAAAGAACCTTAAGCAATTTAGAAAGTTTCCCACTTGTATTAACAATTTTCTTCCAAATAATCCTATGAAGAAAAAACCTGAATGTTCTGGAGGCTTAATTCCAGCTCTGATTTCAAAAATACCTAATTTCCTTTAAGTAATATTTACTTCTACGGGCTTGAAGGAAGTCTCACAATCTCCAATGAGCCATATTGCCACTGTCTTTTGTACAAAGGTACCAGGCTCTGCTCTTAAGATGTACAGGCAGTTATGATTTTTAATAAATATATATAAAACATTTGCCGTATTCAGACCTCTGAATATACCAAAGGAATTTTTACCCTACTACATCTAAAAAATTTTCACGAGAAAATTCCTGAAATAACCTCGTTATTTAACACTATGAATTATTGAAAAATATTTCTCTCACATTTTAAAAATTAGCATTTAGCTGTTGTCTTTGAAAATTCACTAGAATGTTGTGTAACCAGCATTTTTTTGACAGAGTTATTCAACATAATTTTGAAAATTAAAACCCCTAAAAAAGAGATGCTGAGTCACAACACAGGCTCCCCAAGGTTTTCAGTGAGCAGCTGCAGCATTTGGAGAAGAGCAATGCCTTCAGTACCCAAACCCACACAGTGTCAGCCATTTCTGGGCACTCTTTTCCTGTATTTTAACAAAAAAGTGCTTTCACTATCGCAGCTGAAAGTGACTGCTGTTTGTCCACATGCCATAGCAATGTACTCACAAAAGCAAAACTGGAGCTTTTCAGCCAGTTCTGGACTTAAACACCTGCATTTCCATTTGGCCACAGAAAATACATACATATATACATACACACACATATATATAAATATATATATTTATGTCTCCATATAGGCATGTGTGTTTGCACAGCACAGTGCTGAAAGAAGGGTAAAGGGCTCACTGTTCTCTTGATGTGACATTATTATTTCTTTAATCAACACCCTCTGAGGATAAATGAAATAAGGGCTGCAAGGAAAGTTTCATTAGAGCAGGTAATGTGGTTAAAAAAAAAAAGAATTTGAGACTTGTACAGAAGCTTTCCTTCAGTTTTGCTGTGGGAGCAGCAACCTTCCAGCAGAATGGGGTTAAGACAAATTGTTCACATTCACCTAAGCTGTTTAAGGAATTCAGAAAAAGAGAGATGTTCAGTATTCACAGAAGGGGCTAAAACAAGATGATCAAGACAACAGGACAGGGGAATAAGGCAGGGAATTGTTGCCTCTGGAATACAAGGAACTAATGGAAATCAAAATAATGATGTGCAATAAAACCTCTGTGGAGTGCCTGGGTTTAGTGTCCAACAGATGTGACTTATTCTCCCAGCACAGCCTCTTGAAGGTATTTTGTAGACATACCCTAAGGATTTGTAAGAGAGGTTGGAAATGGAGTTCTTGTCTTGGGGAAAATATAATTTTCATATTTCTTCACCAATTGTCTGTGTGAACTCATTTTAGTGCTGGAGGATTCTTTTCACCCACACTTTCCCTGGGGACATTTGGTGCATAGGGTGAAATATGTCGGAGTCTGAGACAGAGAGAGAGAGAGAGAGAGGAATCCATGAATTGTGATAGTCGTGGGGTGACAAACTATTTCTTAGAGGAAATGCATTTGCAGATGCTCCAGTGGTTGTTCCACATGGGCTGGCTTCCTCTGGCAGGTGGTGGCCTGCAAGTGTGCTCCTAATGATGAGTTTAGCAAGTCAATGATGCATTTGAAAGCTGTGAAGAGAAATTCTGGGGAAATATCATTCACTGTTTATTATGTCTTTGCACAGGCTGTTCTGGAACTCTCATGTAAATGTCTGCTTTTGTCTGTGAAGCTGATGACATGGATTTCCTCTCAGTAAATGTGGTGGTGTCCAGCAGGGAGGTTACACATCACTGCACCCACCTCCTCAAAACAACAAACACCCCCAAAGCACAGCAGGAGGCTGAGCTTTTGGTTCAATGGCACATTGTCATTTTCTCCCCACCTGCTCCCACAGTCATTTTTCCAATGGCAACCTGAATTTTGTATCACACTTTTTGTTGTCCTAATCACCTTGGTTTAGTCTCCCCTGTAAACACTGACCACCTGTTTTTCTGAATTCCCTGAATATGCCTGTCAGTAACCTGTGGTACCCTTGAAAAATTGAAATCTATTAATCTATACAACAATTTTGTACAACTATTTGAACTGCAACATTTTCATGTTCTCTGAGTCATAGGTCAATTCAGTACCCTCGACAACTAACGATTCAGTGAAAATAACCCAAAATAGCTCTGACTTCTGGATTCTCAGTGTGTTTGAACAGATTTTAACCACAGCAATGAGACTTTCAAACCAAGATCTCAGTCCTGCTGCCATCCATGCATCACATGGATGTGAATATTTCCTCAGTGGGAGACTGCAGAAGACAGAACAACTCTGCAGGATGAGAGCCCTTTAGAGAGAACAGTGGTGAGCCTGGGTGACTGTGAGAAAAAGGATGGAGACTGACAATAGCAGAAAATATTGTCCACCATCATCCCCCACTGACTGAGGAGCAAGAGAGCCTGTAGTGACATCAGAGACTCACAAGAGATGATTCTTCACAAGAAAGGAGGAGGAAAGTTTGAATGAGTACAACCAAGACTTGAACTTCCACCGAAAACTTAAGTTCTTCCTTCAAAAAAGTGGCTTGGGAGTAGCAATGAAGAAGTGACTTTAATATACATTAACCACAACATTATTATTCTATCTATAAACCTTTTCTTAGAATGACATCAGGACTCTCACACCAATTTACAGCACTGAAATTTGAATTGTACTCTTGAACATGTAATGCCCGTGGAAATTTCACCAGTGATTTAAAGGAGTTGGCATTTCACAAATAGGATATGGTTTTATTCCTCATTAGGAAAAAAACTCTACTTTATTCAGTGTCACAGTGATGTGAGAAATTATATAAGAAGACAGTGACACTGAATAACAGTGAAATGATATATATTGCTTCAGTTATATCTACACATTATAATGTGTTTTATAACAATTTGTTAGAGCAGCATCTGTTAAGGATATACTAAAACTATTTGAATATGCTTCTCAATGAGCTGAAGAACCAAGCTCCACCTATTAATCATGGAATATATGTCAATGAATAATTTATAAATGGTACCTTTATTCAAAGTGCTGCCAATTAGCTAAACAATCACTGCATTCATAACTGTTTTAGTCACCTCTAAACTTTCGACCTTTATCAGGATTTCAAATGCAGAGGCAGAGAAATTGAATGAAAAGCAAGTTTTTAGCACAACAACCTCACACTGACTTGGATATTCTCCAGCATCACTGCCAGTTTCCTCAGGAAAGACAATTCTGAACTCTTTAATGTAAAAAATACATATATCTCTATTTGATATCCCACAGCTTTTAAAGACAATCATAACTGCACATTATAAATACAGTAAAATAAAAATAGGCATTGTGTACCACTACAAAAGTAAAGAAAGACTAATTAAATAAATCTGTTCCAAAAAAGACTTTATCTTGTAGGCTTGTATTTCCACAGATTATTTCCTCTACTACAACACAGGTAGAAAGCTGCAATTTTTTTTCCATGCTCTGATTTCCAACTGTGTAACAAACTGTGCACTTACATGGGACTGTTCTGTCCTCCAGTCCCACTCACAATAGCAAGATGCTTAATTCAACACCAGTGTAGAAATATTAAAAACTTCAGGAACCCTCTCTTTCCTACTTTATTTCAATTAAAAAGACAAATAATTACAATCATCCGCATTAATGCGAGATTAAAACCTCAACGGTAAATCACAGCGAGTCACGTTTAATGGTGACATAAGCAGAAGTCAAAATTATCCACATACGTTTTTACTGTCAATTGGTGTTATTTGCATGCCCAGAAAGATGGAGAAATGGTAGCAAACAAACAAAAAAAAAGGCAATCAACTCTCTTGCCCTCAAGTTTCGTGTTGCTTTCCTTCCCCTTCTGCAGCAAAGCCCTCTGGCCTCTCAGCATGGAAGCAGAGCTAACACTGACTTCCTGAGGTGCAAGATGCAGCTGTGATATTTAGCTAATTGAAAAACATGCTTGAAAGTGCATTAGTAAATTTTGAAAAGATTGGGCTATAACAAGGTGCTTTTCACATCAACCTTGAATTTAGCCCCCAACATTTTTGGCTTTTTCTTTTTTTTTGGTTCCATCAGTTTGTCAACACTGTAAATTTAACATTTATTTTATCCTCCAATTTTCATAATCGGTTCATCTGTGTTAACTTGGAACTCCTCTTGTTATGGAATATTCACCAAATACATGCAGCTCAATAACATTAATTTTGAAAGTGTATCTGTGGCAATTACTTCCGTTTCCTCAGCTCACATTAACCTACTGTGGAGAGGCTTGTCATGTATTTCTGCTCCTGTAAAATGTGCAAGGCTATAGATCTGTGTAGACAAGAAAACATAATGTAGATGTATAATTCTGAGTATGTGTTTGTGAATACATAAACAAATAAAAATGCATGTCCTTATCCAAAATGGAAAGAAACATCCACATCACACAGATACAGTGAAAGACAGTGGTTAGGGCTGGATAAGGAGAATGCAGTCATGGTGTGTTTGTTTTCACAGTATGGAACACTTAGGGAAAAAAAATAAGCAGAGAGCCAACAGAAAAGCACCCAAAGGAAAAACAAATTCTCAAGAACATGAAGAGAAGCCAAAACAGAAGATGCATCTACTTCATCTTGCAATACAACTTCATTTTAAGAGAAAGATATAAATGAAAAGTCAGTGAACGTGCAGTTTGGTAATTGAAAATCTCTGTAATTACCCTAGTTACCAGGGGAATTTTCATCTATTTGTACTCAAAGATGTTGCTTTTTAAAATCAAGGCAAAATTATAAGAAACTATTAGGGAACACTCTAAGATAATATTTTTAAGTGTGTAATAAGAATAAGGAACATCTCTGATTTTATGTCCTATAACACTACCCAAACTGCTTCAATTAAATTTCCTGTAGTGCCTACAAACTCCAGAAGCAGTGCATTTTCAGAGAGACTTTAACTGCCTGTGTAGCATCCATGACGTACAACAATTTTAAGCAGCTGTTGGGGTTTTTGTCTGAGAGGAAGAATGATGCCTTAAAGGCATTTACAGTGTCACCACTGCACCTTCCCACCAGTGGGGAAAATTACTGTATTATGGAGGTTTGAAAATTATTGACTCAAAATCATTTTTCTAATGGCTGCGTTGTAACTTGGAATTTTAAAATAGTTCCTGTGATTTTCAACATAGACACACACAGTGAGTGGAGCAACACTGGTTTAAAAAATTCTTTCCTCTGATTCATTTGTACTTTAAATAGCTGAAATTAACAGATGCTGGGACTTTAAGCATTTTTCCCTTAGATCTTTAGTCATGCAACAGAGGCCAGCTAAATGAGTGAACTAGATTGAACTTCTACCAAACTAAAGTTAGTAACAGGCTGGAGGCTAAAATCATGTTCACTGTCCCTATCAGCACACACTTGATGTATGTGCTAAACTGATGGCATATGAAAACAACAACAACAACAAAATCTCATTTTCATTCTTAAAATCCATTTACCAAACAAACTAGGGATTTGAGTCCCATCAGTAAAACTCTGATGAGCAGCAGCGAGGCTGCACAGGGCTCACCCAGGAGAAGGTGAGGGGTGATCCCACCCAGGATCCTGGTGCAGATCCCCTCAGGTAATGTGCACTGATCCAGGATGCATTGTGCACACAATAGCAGAGTTTTAAAGAAAAGCCTGATGCAGCCCACCAGAAAATAAAATAAGAAATAAACCTGATGGAAGGAATCTGCAAAAACATGAGCAGCAATGGAAATTCAAGCTGACTTCATAAAGCTGTTCTAATTTCTAAGAGCTCTAAACATGTTACCAAGGGGTTAAGTACCTGCCAACACTTCCAATGACTTCCAATGACCAACATCCCCAGGACTGTGATCCTTTTTTGAGTGTCCACTCCTCTCTCTGTCCTTTCATTCTCCAATTTCTTAACCTCCTCATGGTAATTCCTCTATTTTTTCCCCTACCTTGTCCATTCAGCTCTATCATGCAAAGTGCAACAACACAGAAAGCAGTGAGCAATTTCAGCAATTTCCTTCTTCTCAGCTTGTCTGTATTCCTTGGAACATCTTTGCTGCCTTAAATTGCAGAAATGAGTAAAATGAAGGAAAGGTAGGGGATTAACAAAATAGAGAAACACAATCACTTTTTAATCATTAAAATATTTCAGCGACTATTTTCCCTGGGATCCAAGAGTGCCTCTGTGCAAATTCCTGTGCTGAAGGATTAAGACACTGTGATCCAGATGATGCTGAATGTGATGCTGAAAACAAAATGTGCAGAGTAAAACAACATTCTAGTTCTGACAGATGGCACTTTTTTTTCCTTTTGAGGATTATTTTTTCTAAAAATATGTCAGTTTAGGCTTCCAAAATTGATAAACTAAAGAAGGAAATATTTTAAAGTTATGTTCTTATATAAAGGAATAAAAATAGAAAGCAATTAACTTTTGTTTTTGTGATTGATATATTTTTTACAGCTATCCAGACCTTTTTTGGGCTGCCTGTTTGCTCTTAGTCAGTAAGGACAATGACATCCTGAAGTTACCATTTCTCATTCATTTCACTAAATGTCACTCCTAAGTAGATGGGAAATTAAAGGATTAACCAGCAAGGAGAGTGAGCTGTCACTGGAAAATTAATATTTTCAAATTAACTTTAGACAAAGGATGCATAAGATCTAAGTTATGTTGATGAAAATAAGCAGTTGCTCCATAATAAATATGTAAATCAAGCCACTGATCTATCAGTTATTATGACAGTCTGATGTCTCAGAAAAACTTGCTGTGATTCCAAGCAACATCCATGCAATGCTGAATACATATGGTAGCAGATCAAGATGGTAATGCATAACTGAGTATTTAGAATGCTTAAGCCCCCCTTTTTATCAGGTAATTTCTAATATAAACAGTTCCTAAATACAATAGCTTTATCTGTCACTGTTAATTAAACCTGTACTTTGTCAACATACAATAATCCATTTATTATAGTAAAAGTCGCTGCATTTCAAACCACTCACAAACTGCAAACCATAATTGCTAGGATTATTTTATTTCCAAGTGCAGGCAGCAAAGCCACCTTAAGATTCAACAATGGGGGAGATAATTTTGGAGTGTAACCATAGCTCTATCTCACAGTCCATTTGCTTTAGTATTGGCAGCAGACAAGCTGTAATTTTTCATTTCCTAATTAGATTTAGCCATTAATTTAACTGTTCCATCATATTGGTGGGATAGAACAGCCCTATTTGTTTGGTCCTTTTCCTCGTGGCTTTTACTAAATACTATATGATAAATGCACTAAATGAAGGGGAAACCACGAGGATCTGATTATACAAAAAGACACTGGTCATGTAACAACCTCGATTTTAAGCACCTGACTTCCAAACTGCAACTTGTGACATTTTCAGAGGTGTTTTCTGGCAGCACACGTAGGGAAATTGGGCACTCTTGGAGGAATTCACAGTCCCTCACACTCTCAAGTAGCTCAGGGGGGATGCTGAAGCAAGGAGAGTGCCATAAATCCCAGCTCCCTGCGGGCTCAGGAGCCTCTCTCTGGGGCTGCAGGAGTCAGACAGGAGCTCAGAGTTCCAGCAGGCTCCATGATTTAGGAAGCCAGCCTGAAACCCTGGCACGAGTTACTGCTCCACGCTGCCTCTGCTTCGGAGTGGAGCAGAGCCCTCTTGTCAGGTTGGGTGAATGTTACAAGGCCAGTTTAATAACAAGTCAAACAGATTAGTTTAAATCACTTTTAATGCTGGTTCAGGCTAACCTGGCTGACTCGGGATTGACAGGGAGTAAGGATGTCTGCTTTGGAGGCAGTAATCTTTCACAGAGAAAAGGTAACAACGCAAAAAGGCAGCGTGGTGGTTACTTCTTATATGGTTGCAGCCAGTTCCAAAATAATCATCTACTGCTACATTTATGCACTGAAATCATTCCTATCAATAAAGTGAGTGAGGGTCATTCCTATAAAAAACCTCAGCATAATGGAAGGAAGCAATATGAATCACTTCCCTTTCATACGCTGTGGAGAAAATGAGGTGAATCTTCCCCAGTGCTCTCAGCACAATAGGGTTCAAACTCTCATCTTTTCCCATTTCTGCAATGCTGCAGCCACCTGCCCTCAGCAGCACTCTCTACACTCCACAGCCCCACAGAAAACCTCTGTAAGTGGAACCAAAGCAGAGCAGCACAATCTTCAGTCCGGGGGTGAAAATCACCTATTTAGGACAAGCGGGAAGAGGGGGCCAGGGGCTGATCCCTCTTCTGGCAACTGCTCATAATTTTTACACGGAGTGTTTTGCCCAAAGGCACTTTGAACTTGGATTAGTAACTGGGCCAAGATTCTCTGCTGACCCAGGCTGCCTCGGTGACTGAACCACAGACATACTGTGTCTGTTCAGCCCAAGGACCTGCAGGGGTTTTCTGCAGAATGACAGAGATGTAACCGGAGTGGACAATGCCCTCTGTGCTGCATACCTAGGGCTCTTTAATGAGAAATGAAAGGTATGAATTTGATCTCCCCGAGGCTACAAAGAACCCAGAGTTTCAGTCTTGCAAGCCTGGATGAGTGCTCTATCTACTGAAATATTGTATAAATTTCAGAAGTCCCGATTTGGCCATTAT
Source organism: Anthoscopus minutus (assembly GCA_013399455.1). Lineage (NCBI taxonomy): Eukaryota > Metazoa > Chordata > Aves > Passeriformes > Paridae > Anthoscopus > Anthoscopus minutus. Next base: position 27,583 of record VWYI01028431.1, read on the forward strand.
ACACTGTGCAGGCATCACATCAGCCACGCTTTAGCTGAGGAGATGTAGACAAAACATCACTTCTCTTGAGGATCCCAAAGAGCAGTGGGTTTGAGATGGATCTGTGTCATGGAAAAAGCAGCATTTCAGGAGCACAGGGACTGTACTGCAAAAATAGATTAGAATCTGTGCTGGGCAAGGGATTTTAAAGTCCACTCGTATGCACCCAGAGTCCTGCATTTGATACAGTCAACAAGCAATATTTCACAACAAACAGCTCTCATTGTGGTGTTTTAATGCTCCCCATCTTCCCAGGGAAGTTGTAACTGAATGCAAGTATTTGTAAGTAGATGTTGGTGTCTGTTTACATTACAGGCATTAAAGTAGGGAAAGCCTTCCCACAAGTCTAGTGACTGAAAAACCCCTTCTTGAGCTGCTTCTTGAGTGACTTCCACAAGTGTTTGCAATGTCTTGGCTTTAGGATGAAAATATGTCTAAATTAAAATTAACCTGAGAATCGGTCAACTGATTTGGGGTTTGGTTAGACCAGTGTCAGGACATATTAATACAGGGTGAACAATTAAAAAGCCTCAAAGAATTTGCGTTGGTAAAAGAAAGAAAAAAGATATTAGGTATTTTCCTGGTTTTAGAACTCTCCTAGCCAGAAGGTACTGACAGTGGAGGATGCACACACTGCAGTGCCAATGGACACTCTTGGAAATTTGTTAGGAATGTGTTTAGAAATGTGAAATGCAGACCTGGACAAAAGATATATGGTCTTCCACCCTGTAGATAGAAAAATGCATCTCATAGTGACTTCTCAGTCAGATTGCTATTTTTTCCTACTGTGCATTTGGGACAAGATCTCATTCTAAAAATCATTTTGAAATGTATTAGTCACCTGGTACTTATGCCAAAAGAGCCAAGATCCCTCCTCTGGTGCTACAAGCAACAAATCTGTTAAATGTCCCTGACACGCAGTCCCTTGGTTTCATATAAAACCTCAGCTTATATTAATTCTGGGACTTCCTAAAACTGAAAAACATGAGAGGGGTTTCTCCAGAGACTTCAAGACACGGCAAATGACCCTTGCTACAGATAAGCAATTATTTCTTCCACATGAACAAGTACCAGAAGGATAATTAATCCTTAAGCATAATCATAACTTACCCAACCAAAAAAATCAAGGTCAAACAATGAGTCTGTAAATCACTGAGAATTGTATATGATTATGTAATAGGCTGTCATTGCCTTGAGGCTTTACATTTCTGACTGCACAGGCATAGGTGAGGTGTCCTACAACAAAACATTGCAGCGTGTGCCAAGCAAAGGAGACATGTTCTCAAATCTGCATATTGCAAACCCAAATGGCTTTCATTTGTTAATTATTGACATTCAGCCATTGAAATTTAGTGGTGTTACATCTATTACTGGCACAGGAAAAGGAAGAAAATATAAAGGAGGGAGGAGGAAAAATAACAATACATTGTGATTTAAAATGAAACATCACCACCACCACCAACTGCTCTCTGAATCTGAATTGCTAAAACCATAAGATTATCAACAAGACTTGATACAGGTAGAACAATGAAACCTAATTATTTCTCACAAAGCTGGCTATTCCATTTCAAATAGAGGAAATCTAAGAGCAATAAAGCCCATGCCATTAACAATTTGTCTGCACACATGATTAGACTCGCAGAGATAAAGAAGCCTCTGAATTTAATGATGAATCCCACATTTCTGGCTGGGCTCAATGTTCTCTACTAATTATATTGAAAGACCTCGTGGTAGTTAAAGGTATTTAGATGACAAAATATGGCACTGTCTCCATAGATTTACTATTAACACTTGGCATTTATTATTGGGTGTTAAACTACACTGTGAATTAATATTGGCATTTAAGGTTATTTCTTTAGTTTAAATGTTAAAAAAGAAATTCTAGAGAGCTAGAGGGCAGTGCTTTATGACTGTTTGCTATTTAGTAACCCCCAAATATGAGTTGCATACAGATGCTGTCCCCCAGGTAGGATTCAACAGAAGTTACCCAAGAAATGTGAGCAAAGAAAATCAAGTGGTTCAGGACAATGAAGTGAGAATCTGACATGGGCTCTTAGCAATAGCAGGAACCAGTATAAATACACTTGATGTAAAAAATTATCATAAAGCAGAAAAAAAAACCCATTACATGTTTAAATAAGTTACATTCTAATTGCAGCAAAAAGATTAAATATTTCCTTTATATAGAGCACTTGGAACTGGCCACAGAAATATTATTTACTGAACCTGCTATGAACAAATATCTTGTATTCTACCATTTGGCTTGCAGTAGTTGTTTCTTCTTTTCATTATTGGAAATACCAAACAAGTTCTTTCTCTTAAACAAAATGAAAAAACTCCATAGCTTAATTACAAATCTAATGACTACAGGAGCAGAAAATTGTTAGTCTGTGGAAAAAATATTTTCAATATCTAATTTACAATTATGAAAATTCTTCTCAGATGCACTCTGCCTTAAGAGTTTCATCAAATCAGTCATATACATTCTACTGATTTTTCTGCATTTGCTAATATAGATTTGTTTCCTGGCACTTGAAGTATATTCCTGTGCTGGGTGCCTGGTATTTTAAATCTCTTGAGAAGTGCAAACACCCACTTGGAACAATGTTCTTCACTCTGTGTCCGTATACACTACACACACATATACGCCCATGCAGACACAGCCCAAAACCCCTCTCTTTTTGTCTTCCCTGCTAAGGATGCTCAGAAATCTCTCTGTCATTTGTGGATGGCTGGAGCTGGTTTCTAATTTGCAAAAGCTGACAATTTTGCTCACAACCAGCAGCTCGTTCCCAGAATGCCGCGTGGGAGGGAAAACATGCCCAGCGCTGTTCAAACAGCGCGTACAGGGGCACGAGTATTTTTACCAGCTTCACAAAATCTGACACTTTTCAACTGCAAGTAAAACCAAAAACATGAAAAAATTTAATAAAAAAAGAATCACAGTGTTTTGGGAATGCTTCTGGTACCGTGCCCCCCCCATGCAAAATTGTTACAGAGACAAAAGAAACAGATGTTGATGATTCTGATTAGGAAAAAAATAATTTTCAATGGCTGGAAAGATTACAGGAGCTCCTTCTTGCCACAGAAGAAGGTATAAAGTTAGTAATGTGCAAATTATTAATTTGAGTGACCATCAGTGATGGTAAAACACCACTCTAAAAAGCTGTGCTGTTCATGAAGCACCTGGTACTGCCCACAGCGAGAGGCTGTATCATCTCTTCCATAGCTCTCCTGGGCCTGCTCCTTGACCTCCAAGGATAAACCTTTGAAGATCTGTCTATAAATATAATAATTGGTGCTACCAGCATAATTTGCACATGCTGATATACCCATATGCATAAATAATAGTATCTCTGTATTTTTCAAGAACGTCTTCTATTCCGCTGCTTTGCAGTTCAATCAAGGTTGCAATCTACTTCATATTTCCATTGAGACAAGCACTTAAGTTTGTACATTTTCTCAGAAATGCAATTAAAACCTAAATATTACAGCACCATATGCAATAGTGTATTTCAATCTGTTGGTTTTACTGAATTTTGCATGAAAACAACAGTCTAAGGAATACTGCAATAAATACCAAAGCACTGAATTAATGGGTAATAATGGGTAGCCTGGACTGATGCTGATAGAGCCTCCCAAACAGGATCCCTGTCATCAAACTCAGCAGTTCCACTAAGACTGGCAGGTCAAATCCCTGTGTAAACCCAGCCTTACTAGGAACAGTTTCCTGGCAATACACACAGGAAAATAAAGGCAGGATTGATTACAAATATTCCAGTTTACAAGGCAGGAATTCTGCAGGTTCACTAATGGTCATTGCTGATTTCTACCAATGCAGGTCAGAAATCTCAAGTATTAAACTCCAAATCACAAAATTGGATCTGCTGTTGCCTAAATATTTTCCTGACATTTCCTTCTGAACAGGTGTCAGCATCCAGCTCAAATGACATTCCCTGGGTGTTACTTGAGACATTTGTATTATTCTAGGGATTAATTTCAGCACACCATAGGAAAATGCCTCAAATAAAGTGTAAAAGATCTTCACCCCTCTCTTTCCATGGCCACTCCCAGCAGTACTGACTGACTGCCAGCGGGTGCAAGATCTCCTGGATCCACGAAGGCTGCTCCTCTCCCCACCTCTGTCATCCAAAGGGTATCAGGGAAAGCAGAGTCTCCACATGAACACCCTGCTGTGCTGCAGGAGCCTCTGAGTCCCAGAGCTCAGTGCAGACTGCTGCCAGATTGCTGTATTAGCTGCTCGGGGTTTTTTCCAACATTTACATGACAAGATGAGACAGACAAACGGATCCTGGTCCTGAAGCTGTGAATCATTACTCACTGCCAGCAGCACATCCCCTCAGCTCACATTCTTAAAGGCACATTAAGCAAAATTTATGTTTTGTTACTGTACAGCCCAAATGGCAATGCTGGTTTATTGGCAATTACTCATCACCTGTGTCTCACTTACAAAGTGCCTCACAAAAGGAGCTGACGCACAATGATTTAAAATTGACAGACGCCAAAGACCAATCAAGTAAATTTTCCTCATTGTTGAAGTTGGAAGACATAAATGACAATCTTAATTAATTTACTAGATTTCTTCATATTTCCTATTGAGGGTATTTAAATAATTTCCCACATCAACTACGTCTTTCATTGTTGCATTTAATAGACATAAATTCTTCATCTATTTAAAGTAAGATCACTTTCAACAAAATCCTTCCATTGATCACATCACATGCTTTGGACAATTTGCTTTGCAACACAAGCATGCAATTGCTTGATTACACTGTGAATTAAAACCTGGGTACAAACATCACCCAATTCTTTTAATAAATGTCATTCAGTGATGCACAAATTCAAGACTTGAATATATAAATTTTCCAATAAGAGCCTAAATCATAATGAGTCGTTATCAGCTACAATTAATTAATGGATACAGCTCACTCACATCCATATGTGCACCCTTAGGAGTAAGGGCCACATTCCAAATAACTCACAATCACTGATTTCACCAAGTTGTGCATCAAAATACTTTAAACACAACCCAAAAGAATATGTCATTACTCTCAGCCTTCTCAGCACCTTCCATTGCCCCTGGTGTCCAAATTGTTTTCAGACAGTTCAGCACATCTCTAGTGTATAATTTGTTTTATTCAGTGGAATTTCCTGTCATGTCTTGTCACATCAGTCCCAGAATGGCTCACTGCCTTTAAGAGATACAGAACAGTCTACACTAAGGGGAAAATGTCAGAGAACTCCACAGCCAGAGCTCACTCAATGCAAAGGGAAACATTTGTGTGGAAAAACTATCCCTAAACTCCACAAAACTGCAAACAAAACAAAGAGATGGAGAGATTCTTTTGTATTGCAAAGAAAAATGAAATGTATAGCAAGAGCTCTTTACATCAAAATAGAAAGCAAAAGGTATTTTACATATATCCCATTTGGAAGAAATGGAGAAAAATACAGTGTAGGCCTCTCAGACTCATATTTAATGCAGAAATGAAAGTGCATGCAGAGGTTTTAGCTTGCTTTTGTCTCAATGTAAGTGAAAAAGGTAAATTCCTGGTCAAAGGGTTCTACTATCATCTGCATTCTACCTTCCCACTTCTTCTGGGGTATCTCACATTTCAAGCTCAAAGCATGTTCAATTTGTTGAACAATTTAGCAATCAGCTAGTGAGATACTTTCCATTTCCTCAGAAATTATAGAATCATTTCCTAGGACAGGAAAAAATTGGACTTCAGTTTGCAACAGCAACGCAGCCTAATAACTTGGGTTTTTCTAGGTTAGAAACAGCAGCTTTATACCACAGGATTGATTGGGTGAAGGTCTGTGGACAGAAAATCAAATTGGATTATGATGTTTCCTTCTGATCTTTTACAGTATGAATTTGTGATTCAGTCCTCGGCTTTGGTTCACACATGATGCTGGACTGATTTCTATTTTTATTAACACCACTGGTCTGTGTCTTTCCTTCTTTTTGGTAAAGCTCTGCTAGCAGCACTGGAATTTCAGCAAGGAATTGTGATGCACAGTTGTTCAGGGGTTACCTTGATCCTGAAGGAACCCTTTGGAAGAGCCTTTGCCTTTCTGACTTAAATAAATTTATGCTGCTAATTCATGCTCAGCTCAATAAGAGAGGATTTAGTCAATAATTTAGGAATATGAAACCTGATGAAAACTTGACCTTGGACACAGGCAGCCAGTTTGTGATAAACCTTACAAGAAACTCCAGCTGCTATTCAAGAGACAGAAAAGGGCACCAGCTCCATGATACTCTGCATTCACCCAGCATGGAGAATAGGACACAATACTTAAAAAATTACAGACTTGGGAGTTTACACAGCAGATAGAAATAATTGAGACATTTGGATAAAGAAAAAGTCTTCTGTGGGGTGCCCCCTCTACTCTGGGGAGAACTGGGGGCCATGGGACACAGAGGAATTAGAAATAAGCTTACAGCAGACAAGGTGAGGCTGGGGCCAAGCTAATAAACAGACGGGGGTTATGTCCCTGTGAGAAATATTAAGTGCCCAGCAGAGGAAAGTGAGACATGGTCAGACTCCAGAGAAAAGGGAAAAAACCCAGATTTGATTTGGCAAGTCTGACCAAATGAAAGAAGAAGAAGATTTGAGAGCAACCCGAGGTTGAGAACAGTATGATAAACATGCTAGAAAGTGCTGATCTCAGTGCTGTGTCAGGTTCTTCCATTAGCTGAAATACAGCCCTGGCATTAAAAGAGTCCCAATTTTCCCAATTAGAAGTCCAAGGCTGTAAAAATGCTTGCTAAGAAAATGTAGGGAAATTTCATGATGTGGTGAAGAATAACAATTTCAGTCTCATAAAATCCCTGAGTTATTTTAAAAAACGTTCACAAATGTTCTGGCAAAGCAGGAGCTACAACACCCTGGGATTCTCATCCAGAATTCAGTTTCAAAACAGTGGTGCAGCTGGGTTAGGTTTTTATCAGAATCCATCTTACAAGGCACCAGTTAACCTCCTGTGGGCATACACAGCTCCAAATGAAACACACACCGAATCACCCGGAACATGACAAGATCATCTGGCACTTTTCACAGGCCATCAAGGGAGGAGAGGGAAAAAACCCAACAAAATAAAGCTCCCTTCCTCCACCCCAGGCATCTGAACACGGCTGTTCTTGGACACTGTCCCAAAGAAGGGCATATGCTGAGGGAGCTCTGAGCTCTGCAGTGAGATCCAGCTGGGCAGAATTACCCCAGATTTACATTTCTTTAATTCCTGCTCTAAAGCAAGGTGATGTAGCATTCCCACTGGGCACCACAAGGAGTGAGGGAGTGGGACAGAAGTCAGGATCCATTTGCTTTAAAGAACAGGCACATTTTCTTGTGGCATCACCAGGTTAAAAAAGCATCTTGTTCAAGGTTGCTTTTAAACTCAGGCAGTACCACCGACAAGTGCAAACTTCCCCTGCTGGGACAGCTTGCTCATTCCATTTTGCTGGGATAATTAGTTTTGAGCTACTCTAATTGTAAAATTTAAAAAAAAAATGTAAGAAAATCATGTTCTCTGCTTCATTCTCATAAAGTTTCAGTAACTTATGCCTGCCAGGTTCACCACACCTGGGAATATGCTGTGCTTGCACATCAAAAAATATTGAATGATTGTGTCAACACGGTTTAGTAATTTAGCCATTTCTGTCCCCATATCTCTACAGAGCTCTTTTGGCTGCCTGCTGTAATTAGTGGCTGTCAAATGTATCATACTTTGTCTATATATCTAGTGTCACATTAACAGCAACTTATTTTAATTGATTCTTGATCAGAAAGATGACTGGAGATCCCACACATCATTTTTTGTTATGTGCATCCTGTAAACTACTGGACAACCCTGCTGGGATAGAAAGATGACCTTTTGGATGACTGAATAATGATGGCTGACACATTTGTTAAATCTGCTGGCACTGAACTGCATGATATACTATTCAAATGGCAACACTATTTGCTGTGTGACATTAATTCTCCATCATTGCACATCATTCTATAGATTCTTGGCATTTTATCCTAAATTTACCTTCAGAATATTAAAAAAAAAAGAATCTATCTATAAAAGAGTAGGGTGCTAAACCTAATGAGGAAATGCTGCCTTCATAACATTGTTTATATATTGCTTCATTATTCATTTTTTACAGGCACCTTATTAAAATTGGAAAACAGAGGCAGGAAGACTGTAAAAAAAAGCTCCATAACGATAGTTCACATTTCGCTTTTCTGTGCCAATTCCTTTAAAGCACTGAAACACTAGAGAATACTGTTTGTCAAAACTGACTACAACAAATCATTTTTACATTTAAAATTTCATCTCCCCTCTTTGCTTAAGGAATGAAACACTTAAAAATTTAGAGGAAAATAAGAAGACCTATTACTCAGACTTATGGCTTGCTGAGGTCTATTCTTTGCTGCATCCCATTTGACCAACAGGACAGCTGCAGGAAATTGCATTAAGGAAATGAAGGATTGCAGTATAATATGGGCATCTGAAGAGTATGTTCCACGCACATGGGTCTACAGAGTCTTGCATCTACAGACACCTAATGGTCTGTGAGTAAATTAGTGCCATGAACATCTTTTACATCATATTACTCCAGGGAGACCTTAGACCTACTAACTTCAGCACATGAAAGATGTATTAAATGTGTTCTGACCATTGACTGTCAGGTCTGTACTTGTCAAAACTGCCTTACACACCAAGAAATTATAGATGATGTTTTGATCCTGATGATGCTCAAGCAGAAATTGCCTTTCTTGGTCTTCTCTTTGAGAAATGCAACTCATACCAAGAGCATCCACTGTCATCTTGAGAGAAAGAAAAGCAGTTTTTGCCTGTTATGTGTTACTTATTATTCAACTTTTTTCATGTTAGGTAAAAACCATTTTCCATCAATGTATTGACTGCCAACATGCCAAGTATTTTATCCCATGTTTTATAAGACTGTGCATTATTTTTTCATATATGGTAACTTGTGATGGATTATTGAGATTTTTCATTGAGTTTTCTGGTAAAATAATTTCATAGTGTATATATTGTAGCTGCTGTTTCTCAAGATGTGGGAAAGTAAGTGGCATGACAAGGAGAAAAAAAAAAGATGAAGCTACAGGGAGGAAAGAAAGTGAGAGAAAGAGGCAGGACATTATCAGGAGAGAAAGGATTATGTCAGGTTTCTTTCATTTTGAGGAAGAAATGGGAAGAAGTGCACATGCATGCAGGAAAAGCTAAATACCTTTAAACGTAATTTTATAAGGCTGAGCACTAAAAACACCTCAGCTGAAAGTGAAGCATTCTGTAACGAAATTTTTGCCTTTAGCTTCTCCACATCATGTTGAGGAAACAGAAGAAACAACCAACCAAAACCTCCATCTACAGCAGCACAAGCACAGCTAAATTCCTCACAGAAACTGTAAGTCCAGGCTTCATCTGACCCTGCAGGTCCCAGCCAGGAGGGTCACAGCAGTGGGGTGATGGCAGAAGCTGTGCAGAACACATGGGACACATTAAACCCCATTGGAAAATCCCCTTGCACAAAGGCTCCTGCTCCCTCTGGTGCAGACAACCAAGGGCATTGCCTGGTGGAAATACTTGGGTACTTCCTTGGGTCACCACAGCTTTGGATCACCAGAACTTTTGCCCTACTGAATAAGTTCAGAAAGGAACACTGCTGGCTGCCTGGATGTGTCCCAGCTCAGTGCTCAAATTTAGGGACTGTACCCTGGGATTGTTCAGTGACTCTCCACTGAAGCTGCCCATGAAGTCATTAACTAACAATTTCTGCTGTAGAGCATAAATGAAAGAACACAGGATAAAGATGACCTTCCACTCATCCACAGGTCATCAGAAACTCCCAGGTAAGTAAATCAGAAAGAATTCGCCTTGTGAACTCTGATGCCAAATCTTCCTATCCCAAGCACAATTTTTCTCTTCACAAAACCACCCGTCCTGCTAGAAATACGGATGAAAGACTGGGAATCAAAAGTTCTTTACAACAGTACCAAGACAACAGCTCTAAAGTTCTCTACTGGTTTTGGGAATAGCTTGTTTTATAGAAAAAATTGTGGAAGGGCGCCAATTAATATTCATCAAGACATCAATCTTCTTCCATTCTCTTTTTAAAGCTGGAACACCAACCACAAAGTCTCCGTATTACCTTGCCAAAAGCAAAATAATTTTTCTTTTTGTCTATTTCCTCGCATATAAAATGCTACTTGGTACACAAAACACTTTCTCTGAACTCTGTCACATAGTTAAAAATGAAAAATTTATGTGACTTTGTATAACTTTTTCTGGTGACAGCTTGGTTCATACCATTGATCAGATTTGGTAGGGAAAAAAACACAACCTGAACTTTTTAATTACACCAACACAATGATTATATGATTATATATTTATCCAAAACGGTTGAATATTTCCTTAATGGAATATTACAGGTTGTTATTCAATGTTTATAGATCGTCTTCATGCCAGTAACATTTAACAAATACCATCCTTCAGGTGTGCTGTTGCAGCAGGTTGCCCAAGTGAACAAGGCAGAGAAATTCATATATGATTATTTAATTTTGCCAAAGTGGGCAGAATTAACAAGGTAGAGAGGAAACCCTATGCTTAAATTCAAAGAATGTAAAGCTTCAGCTACCTGAACATATTTACAGTCTTTTGCTAAAAGGAAAGAGGAAAAAACAAACCAAAAAATCTTAGATGAGTTTTCCTCTTTACCCTTTGTTAGACTCCTTCAGCCACTAAGACCACTCTCACTAAGTAGTTTAAAAGCTCTGGCTGTGGGAGAAAAGCAATTCTGCAGCTTTGCTTACTTAGTATTCTCCTAGAAAGCATTAAGGTAGTTGAAACACTTGCCAAGACGCATGCTGCAAAAGAAAATTTTCCTTAATTTTTTCATTGCCTCATCCAAAGCCAAAGGAAGGTAGGTGAGGATGGAAGTGATAAATCCAGGTTCCCCTCCTCCAGCCACGCTTCCCTGCCAATGCCACTGGGTGCAGTGATCCCAGGTACTGCTAAGACAGTACAGGAGCTACAGAAGGATTTAACAGGATGGTTCCAAAAAATCAAGGAACACTAAGTAATCCATTTCCCCACCACACACCTCCATACACTCTGCTTTTGGGATGCTGCGTCAGCTATTACAGTGCCACTGAACTTAAATTTTAAAAAATAATAAAAAGATAGACAGAAAAAATGAACAGATGCTGATCTTCCTTCTCTGTGAGGAAGCATGACACAGCAGAGTCTCATACTAAATCCTTTATCTTCATGCTAAGGTCTTCTGACATTTTAAATATCAGCCATAATGATTAACATCTCTCCTTAAAGCCAGAAGCTAAAATTCACCAGCCTGCCACACACAGTGACACCTTTAAACACTCACACACTTCAGCAGTTACTAATTTTCCAATCCAGTACCTGGATGTGACATTTTGACAAGTTTGCAAAGGATTTGCTAAACTGCTTATTACTTCAATGTATAAAAAGTATGCTTTTTTGCAATACCTTTCAAAAAGAACTTCTGAATACGTTTTATATGTGATTTTCTAAAGTAGCTTTCCCATTGCTCTGCTTTCAAGTGCCAAAGGAGCCTAATGGCTCTCACAGCATCCAGGTGACTTACAACACCTAATTCTGCAGCATTATTTTTAGTGAAAGCAAGCTATTTTCTGTCTGAGTTTTCTTAAGAAATACAGTCATTAGGTAAATGGATGGATTAAGAATTTGCAAATACATTTGTGGTGACTTTAAGTAGATACCACTGGAGTTACCCAGTGCTCCATGGAAACAGGAATATGGCCTGGAGCTGCTTTGGATTTGACAGATGTCTCTGTCACAAATACCACCAAAAAAATAAAACAACCATAAAACACTTCTGGGGATGTTTTAATGAAAAGGTACAGACACAATAATGAAAAAATCCTTGGAGGTGAATTCAGTGAGAGCAGAGAGAGAAGGTTGGGTGAGGAAGCTGTCAGAGCTTTTTTTTGTGCAGGTTTATGGGGAACAAGAGTACCTCAGTCCAATATTATTGGCAACCACTAAATTAGTTGTAGAAAACAGACTGTAATCTGATTGACTCAGAGTTTCTATAGACTGCCCATATTATTCTTTCCTCCTGAAGTTCTCCTAGGTCAAATGATTGCTTTCCCATTATCAGGATATCAACAGGATATTCTATGGATCTGATAATAATCTGAGAAGAATCTAAGAAGCTCTTTATTATCTGGAAGGTAAACTGGGTCATGTGTTGGCTCTGGTGCAAACTACAGGCTGATTTAATAAGACAACAGTGAAAACTAGAATCACTCACAGTGGGGTAGCATTCAGCATGTAGGGTTAGCTGAAATGTTGGCAGTGTAATTATTACACTGAGCTAAGGTAGGCTCAACACTGCACAAAACATCACATTTCCCCAGCAGATTTTACGAAGTATTTGAGCTTGCAGTGAGGTGGGAGAAACAAATATTAAAAACAAACTTCCAAAAGTGGTAGAGTGGATCAAAAGCTCTGGGATACAAGGATTGAACTCATTTAAGCTCAGCTCAGAGGGCCACTTACTGACTGGGCAATATTTGAGCCCCAGGTCAAGCCCACATGTATTACTGCTTAGTACAAGAGGTGGAATGTTGTCTGATATGTAGTAAAATGCAATCCATAGTGATTCCAGCAGAACCCAGCCCTTAAATTGTCGTGAAGGGAGCATCATTCGGATGTATTATTATGGGTTTGATTTCTTCTCACACGTACATCAAAATCTCCAGATACTACATTTCATATCTGTGATTCAAGATCCTAAATGAATTTAAAAGTTTCCTCTTCTCTCTTACTGTCTGTCAAAGAAATGAGCTTGGTTATTCCAAAATAACCAGCACCAACAAAAATAAAATAGGATATAATATTGGTGAAATATACAAATACATTGAGACACATCTGGCAATATTCTATAAAGTTCAAGGCATATAAAAATTACACTATGACTGTGGAAATATTCCATTTATAAATTATAGAGTGAAAATTCTGTTTTGTAGTTTACTTTTTATTAAGGTATTTTATTCAATAATTAATTATTTTTTTAAAAAAACCACATCTTTTCAACTGCTTTTCTCCTTTATAAGGTTTAGCTGGTCCCACTGCCCTGCAGAGGGATGGCAGGCTTAGCCCACACAGTGGCTTTGAAGCAGCTACAGGAGCAAGAGGGAGAGGCATTAGACTGTGAGAATACAAAGATATCATTACAGAATTGTGATTGTGACATGACTGATGCACTAAGCACTTCCCCACAGCTGGACAGGAAATTCATGGTAGAGATAATGCAAGTGTAATTGAATGGAAGCACCCCAACCCAATCCTGACACAAGCTATTCTCAAAAGGACTTATCCACGTAGTGCCAGGGAAGTCACTGGGTCTGTGCCCACAGGCTTTCACTCTGTACCTTGGCATTTTTAACACCAGCTTATTGATTTTTGTTTAGCCACGAGATCAGACATGCAGGGCTTCTTATAACACGGAGTACAATCATTTTGAAAAGTATCCAAGCCTCTTCCAGGAGAAGGACTGTAAGAAATAAGTCAAATGAGAGATGGGCTCGGTCTAAAGACGCTCAGCACTGGCAAGAGGAGGAGACAGTTTTTTATTCGTTCTAAGCCAATTCCAGCCCCATTTCCCCGGCGGGCTGCGGCCGCGGCTCCCAGGAATGCTCCCGGCTGCCATCTCGCGTTCTGTGTCCGCATTGCAAGCCTGGGTCGCGGAACCGGCTGCGAGCCGAGCTTGTCCTTGTACTCAACGAAATGCGAAAAAACATTTCAAAATCAGACAACAACAGCTCTGAGATGTTGCTTTGTTCTCACCAAAATTCAGCTTGGAGCCTTTCCACTGCCATGTCCTGGGCATTGCCAACGCATGTAACAGTACACACCGTGCCTTCTGTAATATTAAAAAATTCAGATGATCTTATTTATTTTGGTCCAAGATTTAACTCTGCCCCATCTGAGTCTTTTTAAATAGGACTTAAAAGACACATTAAAAAACCAGAATCTGATATCTTTAAACATAATGCCAGTTCCTGACATTCTTCTGCTACTCTTCAAGTAAGGCTTTTGTTGTGTCTTTTGTTCATTTAAGGCTCTGCTGTCTGGTTTGAAGGCCAAGCTACACATAGAGTTTGGCAGGCACATTGTCATGCTCTGGCACCCAGATGAAAGTAGTGATTTCACTTTTTCCCTATATAAATAGGAAAATGCTCCTATATTTCTGCACTTTCCTTTAAAAGCGCAATTGTTCTAAAAATAAAGGTCAGAGGTGTCAGGTGGAATTACATTTAGACAGACAGCATTAGGCCTGATATCCCTGTTTCCTTTTAAGCTGGAGACAATGGAATTTTGTGCATTTAAAGAAGACAAAATTGAGCCTTTTATTATGGCCACATTATGAGCTTCTTTCTCACCTCACTGAATAAGCTACTCAATGGAATAGTTCCGTTGACTGTAATGAAGCTATTCCAATACAGAGCTGAAAGAGCAGCTGAGTCAACCTGAAATGCCTCCAAAGGCTCCTGATTGCTGCACAGGAGGGGACTGAGACACAGAAGGAAAAATTCTCTCAGTTTCACATCGCTGCTTACTCTGTGTCGCTGCTCTGAGGGCAGAATGATTGAAAAGTTCAATGCCACGTCCCACAGCTCAAGGAACAAGGATCCTGTGATGGATCAGTACCTGAAACAGGAACATCTCCCATCTTGTTAGACACTGCAGAGTGTGCAGGATATTTGCAGGGACTGGCAGAGCGCACAGGACCTGGGGGAGGTTTGTGTCCCTCTGGAGAGCATCCAGGTGAGCAGCATAGCCCAGATCTGCAGGGGTGACAATGGGCACCCCGAGCATCCCTTCCCCTTCCCAAATGAACACCCATGAGCAGCTTCATACTGTGCAGCTCAGGCAGTAACAGGCAGTAAATGGCACTGATTTACACACCTGAGAAAGGAACACACCATAGTTTGGGTATACAGTATGGGTACATGGTACATTTTTTCACAGCTAACACCACCTTGATCTTTGTTTTTGTTTGTGTGTGATTTATCACACAGGATTGTAGAAAATTTGTGTCTTAAGTAGGAGTAAAAGGGAAATGAAATTGTTCTGTGATAGACAACAAGCAAAGCACAGGCAAGGGAAATGATTGCTGGGTGCACTGTGTTTAAATCCCAAGGGCAGAAAGAAAGTGCAAGACCTCACTCAGCTACTGACATAGACAATAATTTCTAATTATCAGAAACTGCTCATAGGTAATTAGCACAGACCTAGCCAATGACCATATGCTTATACCATTAATTTTGATTTTTTTTCACCCAAAGTATCTGCATAGGAATGACATATTCTCATTGCTTCACAAGTAAATATTTCTTCATGAAAAAGGCTGTGGACAAATATAACTCCCTTGATAGCTTTCTGATTTATGCAGGTATATGAATATTGTGAATCACCGTACACAATCTCTTTTAACAGAAATTCATGAGATTGAAAATTAAGTTTAAAAATGTAGATCATCAACACTAAGAAACTGATTACAAATGAACTAAATAAATGGATTCAGCAGTGGGAAATGGTCATACTAAACCCTTTCTTCCTAAATCTAGCTGGAACATAGTCTTACCTATGCCTGTACTTTTGAAACACATAAAATTTTTAAGGGAAAAAAATGGATAGAAATTGAAGGCAAGTATAACCTGTAAATAATATATTCCCATTGCTGCAATGCATAAGAGTGACTTGCTGCTCACAGACCATTTCAAGAGCTTATACAGGGCAATATAAAATACAGCTTAAGTGACTGGGCATGGGAGCAGCAAAACCAGGGATAGCAGCTCCATTACAGTATTTCACCATAGTACAGCAGTCACAGAAACAACACCTAGAGCCTTCCACACTGTAAACCCAGCCAGGAGATTTTAGGTCTGTACCATTTAAACTTTCTGTTTTACTTTGCAAAACACCTCAAATTCCCACTTTTATATCTAAATACTGCCACAGTTCCCTCTGGGTAACTGCAATAGGTATCCCAGCTGAGGTGAGACAAATCTCCCATGTCCTGGTAGACATTTCCTTGCTTTTGCCAAGTGGCTGCATTAAATTCCCCATTAGTCAATACAAATGGCTACCACACTGTTTTCAGAGTACATCCTGCCAGGTCGGGCTCCAACACGGCATCTTTCTAACACTCCAGTAATTCCATTTGCAGAGCTTTACGTGTTTAAAAGCAACTCTATTCCTGCAGTGAGTTACCCCAACTATTTCCTACAGCACAGGAACTGTAAGGTCACAGAGTGACTGAGCCTACCCTTGTTTCATAAGCAGCTTCCTTCAACAGCTGTAATATCTGGGACGAGTGCTCGGAGAGTGTCATTTGGCCTCACTGAGTGATTCATTGTATACTGGAAAACTGCTCTGCATTCTTCTGGATGCCTTTGCAGCAAAGCCAGGACAAAGCCCCATTTAGCTGGAAGCCCAGCATAGTGGTTCATTATTCACCTGCCACGGCAGTCACAATATTGTGACGGCTTCCAGACAATGGTGGGAATTTCTACCTACTTTTTTACAGGAGCACGTTCTATTTTCTACCTTTTTCATCCAGACAAACAGATGCTGCGTATGGACAGAGAGGAGGGAAATGGGAGCCCTTAATTTTTGTGTAATGAATGAAAAACTAATTGCCATAGTGCTCTGTGAACTGCCACGGGATGCTCCAGGCTCCCTGATCCTGCCTCGGCACCAACAAGAGGCGCTTCAGAGAGAGAGAGGGAATGGGGAGGGAGCAGGAGGGAGGGGAGAGATGTAAACAAGCTACTCAGCCACCTCTAACCTGTCATTTGGCCTGAGCCCAGTGCCCCCCTGGTGCTCTGGAGAGCTCAGCATCCTCCCTGAAACCTGCTGTGGCTGACTGGGGTGGAGGCCACTGCAGAGCCCCCCTGCTTCTCCTTTAGTCCAACCACTCACAGGGTCAGCCACAGCTCCTCTCTCTGCACTGAAGAAAGTGCCCTCAAAGCCAGCTCGTGCAGGAGGAGTAACCCACACCTGTAAATCTGTTTCTTCCATCCAGTGCTGTAGCTTTTGCTGTTTGATTTTGGGATAAACTGAGTTTAAATGCCATGCTGAAGTAAACACAGTCACTCCAAAAGCGCTGAGTTTAACAGCTGGGGTTTTCTTAAAGTGTATTTTTTCTCAGGGCAGCAATAATTCAATAAAACTACGAGAAGGCTTTAACAGTTTTCCTCTCAGATGTGTGTCCTGCAATACACTGCTGCACAGGCATATCCTCAGTGCTCTTATGAAGGCTTTTAGCGGAGAAAGATTTCTACCTCAGCAGGGAGGTAAACAGTATCAGCAGGCTCTACAGTAATACCCTAAATGGCTCCTCCATTTAATTTCTACATAGTCCTTCCAGCACTTCTTTGTCTTTGTTTTGGTTGCCACCTCCTCTTTCATCAAATTCATCACTGTCACATTTGCAGAAGGCGCCTATTACGCCTCTGCTTATACTCTAGTTGCACTCCCTTACTGCCTGCCTGTGCTGGAAAAATCATAAAAAGGTATTTGGGAAACAAATGCTTCAAAAAACCATGCTGCATCCCTGTGGAGATTGCCACCTACTTCCTATTAAGCCCAAGCTCACCATATGTTTTAAGGGTTTTTAACCTCCTTTCTCTCTTGTGCAGTTCTGCAGTTGAAGTCTCACTGCTAGATCTGCTGGTGGGATGTGCTTTTTGCTGAGGGGAAGGGAAGAAAGGGAGTGAGAGGAGGAAGGGATGAAGATTTTACAACCAAAAGGGGATTCCTGTCTAATAGAATCTGCAATATGAGCAACTGCTTCTCTGTCTAAGTTGAGAGAGAAATATTCACTGCCATAAACCTGTCCACACATGGACTCATACAGTCACACCTCCCTTTAACAGGGGGGTCCCTGCTCCAGGCCAGACACTACTGAAAATGGAATGATTCATTTAAAAATTTCTAGGAGAAAAGTCTGTGCACTTTCCCTTCTGTGCCATCCCAAAAGCTGGAAGAAACCCAAGGGCCATCAAGGGCTGGGGAGAAGTGCAGGCTGTAGCCTTGCAGTGACAGATTATCACTGTCACACTAATGCTCAAGACATATTTGTTTGTAAATCACAGCCCTCACTATATTTCATGCCATTTTTCAAGCCTCCTGAAGCCAAAGCTACATGAAAATTTCTTCTTTTATAATTTCTAAGATTTTGTGATTGCTGAAAACGCCTTGCAAAGCTGAAGTCAAAACTTTTGGAAAGAGACAATGTAGCTCTATATAATTTTTTCTACAATCTCAAAAACCAGCAAGTAGTTTCCAATTTTTGTATTCTCATAAGGGAGGAAAAAAAATTTAGTGTATTGTCCTTTGATTAATATGAACATCTGCATAACTCTTGTCATCCTGATTTAAAATTCACATCACAATAAAACCCCACAAGCATTAAAATAATACAGGTATTACGGCCCTTGGCATGTTTATGTCATGTGAGCAGCAATATATGCATTAGCTACGATGCTAATTAAAACTTGGACTGCTGTACTGTTTGATACTTTAAAGCTTTACACCAGACTAATGCTTAATTGTGGAAGATCAAGTAGATAATTCTCATTGTGGCTTTCTTATTCCAATGTTAATATAATCTGTAATGAAATTACAGAGCTCCCCTTCCAGTACACCACCCAGAATTTAAGAGAACATGCAGAACCATTCAGGCAACAACTGACAATGATGGATTTTTTTTAAGGAAACAGTCTAGAATGTGCCTTTGGAACATAAATAATGCAAATAAGCACATTTAAAAACTGAGTTGCTGCACTGAGAAACATGACGGTATTCTACCAACACTACCAAGAAATCTACAGAATTTAATAGTTTACTATGTCACTTTAAAGGCTTTTTCTAAAAATCCTTCTGGTCCTACTACTACAGCAGTATCTTCTCTGTGTTAATCACATAAACTCTCAAGTAAATCCCCTTGATTTCAAAGGGATGAAGATTTCACTCTCTTTTTGCAGTGGTTGACAGGAGTTTTTCTAAAAGCCATCATTTCCATGTGAACAAGCATTCTCCTTTCCTCTCTCAGAAATATCTCCTGTTAGATTTTCCATGTGCTTATCAGATTTATAGGACCTACGGGGACTCTTTGTCTGTAATAATCTCCAGAAACTACATTAAAATAACATTAAGGTTGCTGAGTCAAAGACCGGGAGGTTGGGAAACACCAGAATTAAGTTAAACTAATCTAATTTGGCTCCTTATGCAAATGCCTTATGAAACAATCCACAGTCATAGAATTACATGCACCCACCTATCCCACGCCTGCTTTGGAGCAAGGAGGAACCTGGATCCTCCAAAAAACAGCTGCCAATTTCTTTGCAAGGCAAAATAGTGCAGATCTGCCTTCTCTCAGCAAACACCTCCAAGGTCTCCACCGAGCTGAGCCCACAAAACCCAGACACATTGGATGGTTTTGATCACTCAAAATGGAATTAAGAAAAAATAAGAAAAACAAGGAAAAGGGAAAAGGAAGGCTGCTACAGGAGTCTCTACTGTCAGTACCTCTGGCAGACCTGGGGAGAAGCTGAGTAGCATCACAGGAGCTGTGGACACCACGTGGGACCAGCTGGCACACGGTGGTGCAGTGGGCTGAGATGTTCCTGGATCTGCATGAGTGAAAACTGCCCCACAAAGCACCCTGGGATTTAAACTGTTGGTTTGTTGTTTGGTTTTTTTTTAAAAAGGGATTTAAAATAAAAATATAGCTCTAAGTATCAGCACAGTATGTGCTGTTGTTGTTGCTGTGTATCACAAATTTTCAATTTCAGAAGCAGAAACATTTCTGGTTGTCATCCAAAGAAGGAAGCTGCTTCCCACTCCAGTCCTCAACTTTGCACCACAGTTTGCTGCTGCCTATGCTCAGGGTACTCTTGTATTTTCCACTTTAAATGACAACTGGCTTCTTGCACTGTTTCTGTCCCAGTATTAATTCTGATTTACAACCAAAATTTTCAATCTAAGAAGAAATATGAAGAGGCAGAGTAATTTCAAATACGATCTGCAGAGGAGAGGGAAAAAAACAGAGGCTATGCCCTTTTTCCTCTCTTATATATGAAAAAGTTTGCTTTTGTTTTCAAAACTGTTTCAAAGTTTGCAAGCTCCTGTTGTTTTTCACATTAAAAGTGGGGCCTACAGTAGGAAAAAATTTTATCAAGTGAGAGGCAGAGAGTCAAATTTAATTTATGAAAGGAAGAGTACTAAGAACATAAAAATATTTTAGACAACTAAACCCTATTTTCATACTTAAAGGTAGGACCTTAGTGTAGATAAGGGAGGTACTTCCTGCTGACCTCTAAAAGCTTTGTGACTAGCTAAATCAAATATTCTCCTTTGTGCAAAATAAGCAAAAGATTAGATTTCCACACTTTTTAACAGTTTTTAGACAGATAGACAAAATCATGGTCCTTTTGTTCGCTTTTTCTCAAATCATATATATAACTACTTTTGAACATTTATGTTAGGTATTTCACCCAGCACATCTCATATTATTGTAATAAAACCACTAAAAGACACACATATAGTGATCTATACATCAAATAAGTCAATACAGAATGCCTTTGTGCTGATATAAAATATCTGCTTGCCTCGCTGCTGGTAAAATATCACCAATTATGCTTTCCATGCAATTGTTACACAGAGGGGAGGAAGTTTTGTTTTCCCTGGAAAATCTGGAGTTCCATAAACAACTACTGTCCAGAAGAGTACAGAGGATGTGGATGAGACACAACATGGCAGCAGCTCCTTGGAAGGCTGGATTGTAATCCTCAGTGTTGCATTGCTTTTAAATTTTAATAGCAATACAAGATTAAATAAGGGTTTTCATACTTTTTTTTCTTTTAAGAACTTTGCACATCTTTATTCCCAAAACTATCCATGATGTATAAAGTAGCAAGGACTTTTCAAGTCTAATTATTATGTTTTTCTGGCTTTTCTGCTTTATGCAGTTCTGTCAGTCTGAAGAGTGAAAATAAAGAAATCAGCTCACTTTGATTTCAGTTGGGTCCAAGTTAATTTTCGTCTCAGACAAGCCTGTGTTATTTCATGACAGACTGAGACACAGAAACCCAAAGAACTGGAGCTTAATAAATATTAATAGGATTGAAAAATCCATGAAAATGTAGTCTTGGGTTTTTTTATTTTTAGTTTGTTTTGATTTCCAAAGCCTAAAACTTCATCTTAATTTTATCTGGCAATGGTTCTTTAATAAACAACATGTATTTTCTGTATCATCTTTTTACCAATGATTTCAGCTACTAAAAGGCTACCTCTCAGGCACAAAGTAATCAGGAGGTTACTACAAGGCTGTCTTATAATTATTTAATCTCAATACCATTTCGTTAAAAATATATAACACAATTTCTTTCTCCCTGCTTAGGGGAGAAAAAGAAAAAAAAAAAGAAAGAAAGAGAAAGAAAACCTACATCTGTCTCCTGAAGTGGTACCAGCATTTTCAGCTGTTATGCTGCACTTGGAGCAGAATCTTCCCACTAACAAAGATGCAGATATATCCAAGAATACAGAGCAATATATTAGTAATAATATTCAATTAAAAAATTTCAAGCAATATTGATTGTAGAAATTAATAGAACATATTTCCAATGTGAAAATTTTCTGATTTTTTTTTCTGTAAGAAAACTTAGTGGTTTAGTCCATGAGAGCGAGGACTTTTTCACTGTTCACATGAAGGGAGGGCAGGATCACGTCAGGATCTGGATTACATCAGACTGGCTGCAGGATAAGGTCACTTAGGGATCAGATTTTTGCTAATTCAGGTCTCTGTTTTATTACTGTGAGGAATTACTCTGATTCACTAAAAGAGAGCAAAATGATAAGTCAGTTCAAGGCTGCCTACCACAGACCATAAAACACGTACAGATATTGCAAAGCCATGCTCCTGGAAACACTGGCTTTAGTGCAGTTGTCATTGTGTGCCACACACTCTAAACCTCCTTTAAAAAATTTCTGGGCCATTAAGATAACACAGAAAACTTAAAGTAAGTGCAGTAATTTTGTCACATCTGCTGCCAGAACAAATGACATGATGACTCGGAGAAAGACATAAAAGCCATTTTAATTATCTCTTCTTTGAAGAAGGCATTGGCTCAAGCCAGACAGACTGGATCCAAATCTGAAGTGTTGCAAAGCTCAAGGTGAAGATTTAAGTCAGATTTAAGAAAGTTGTTTCACAGTTAGGCCCTGGCACAGGCTGCCCAGAGAAGCTGGGGCTGACCCATTCCTGGAAGTGTCCAAGGCCAGGTTGGATGAGGCTTGGAGCACCCTGGTGCCAAGGTGTCCCTGCCCATGGCAAGGGCTGATCCTAAAAGTCCCTTCCCACCCAAACCATTCCATAATTTTGTGATCTCCTGATGTGTTGCTAAGATCCTCTCCACTTTCAGCAGCCAGTTGTCACAGACATCAGGGTGGGGCAGCACTTCAGTGGAGCCAGGTGCACAGCCAGGCCAAGGGGAGCTATGGGCAGTCAGCAAAACACTGCATTTCCCCCACTTTTGCACACAGGAGCTGTGATCAGCACACCACGCTTCCTTCTGTGCCTTCAGCCTATTTAATGCCACAATTCAAACGTGAACCTCAGCTCTGCAGGATTGCTTCCCAATTTTTTTCAGCTTTGCATGAACGCCTTTATAAATAGATGCAAATATAAAGCTGTACAGGTGACACACTAAAAATATAATTGAAGCTGGTGCTTTCATAAAAGCAATTAGCAATCGCTCAAGTTGCAATAGATGACAGCCTCAAGAGGATTGCTGCCCTGGCAGGGAAGTAACTGCAACTTACATTACAGTCAGTGTTGGGTTCTTTAATGCTATTTTGTTATAACAGACAAGTACAAGTTGCTGATTATGTATTCGTTCCCATGTAGAGCTTTCGGCTGATATTTTTGTCCACAGGCTTAGGTGCATATATCTCACTCTTCTACCTTAAAGTATTCCCTCTTAAAGTTAGTGACAAAAAAGTTATACTAAATAAGCAAATAAATGCAGCTACAAGTGGAGAAGGCCAACAGAAAAATCTTTTTAGCTCAGGGTGAAAGTACATGACCACTCATGTCTTTGTTTTGCTCAGAATTCATTCAGTGACTACAATTAAGCCTATTTTATAGTAATATATCCAGGCTTAGATATTTTACAACCACTTTAAACCACTTTTGTGGTCCCCAGGAGTTATCCTTCCAGTTTCAGCAAACTATGGGACCAATCCTGCTCCTATAACAGTGAACAGCAATGCTCCCACCAGGCAAGGCTTTAAATCAACACCTGCCTTCAGCTATCCCTGGGCAAACCCCAGGTTCCGCAATTGTTCTGCATAGGAACATGCTTAAACACACATGGATTGAATATCTGAATATACTCTGCAGCATTTCAGTGCAATAAACAATATTTGATCAGAAAAGGAGCAGTGCCCAAACATGTGGTCAGCCCTTTGCACTGAGCAGAACAAGGTGTGACCATATGGCACCCAGATACATTGGGGATTTTTTCTAGGAAAAAAACGTGTACTTGAACACAGGGATTTTTTTTATGTGGTGCCTGATAGTTCCATAGTAGATTACACCTTTTAATATTCCATTATTTCAAGGGGTCTCCATAGCAGCAGTTGCACCACGTGGGGCCATGGCACACTGCCACACAATGAACACGGCCACGCAAGACTTGGGAGCATAACAAAGTCACTGGGAAATATCATCAGCATCTGTGAGTTCCTGTGAGCTGAGTCTTGCCTGTTCACCTCCATCTACCCCGTGTTGTTTAGATGCACTTGTACTCTTTGTGCTCATGCATCTAAAAATAAAACCATATTAGAAAAACAAAGAAAATTGTGCTGGTTCTACACGAAGTTACAGGCTCAGCTTAAAAACCAGCTTTGGTGGGCAGCTGATGCAGCTCCTTGCCTCTGGGAGGGACATAACAGCAGTGGGCCAAAGTCAGCCCTGTTCCAGGGGCTGAATGTGCCACTGATCCCCTTGAAGGGGCCATTTCCCACGGCTGATGTGTCTTTTGGAGTCACTGCCCAGCTCACACACAGCCTCCCCGAGGTGGGGACAGAGATCCACGTCGGTCTCCATCCAAAACCTCCCCTGCCTTGCATTGAGCCCAACGATTGCATCCAGGAGCTGAAAGAGCACTACTAAGACTCTGAGTGGTAAACACACAAATCAGGTCAATCCTTTTGCTTTCCTTGTAATCCCTGTGCGTTATTTGTTACTGGCTTTTACTGCTGCTGCCTTCTCCTCTTCGGGCGCTCTGTGCACGCGCCTGGCGCTCCCGCTCTCCCTCTCCCTCACACCCTGGGCTGTGGCAATCCCTTCTCATCAAAACTCCCATGTTCTGCACATCTCCACCACATCCACTGCCTTTCATAGCTTCACCTCTCTTGTCTTCTCTTCACTGTCAATTCTCCAGCGTGAGGAACTTGCTTTCTCCAAGTTTGTAATAAAGCCGGTAAATTTACAGCACTCTAGGAATGTTTGATAACAGCACTTAAATAATTAATGAAAGCTGCGGCAGCCTTTTCTTTTTTTCCCCCTATTTGAAGGCTGTAAGGCAGCAGGACAAGTGGGAGGAAGCAAATATTCCATGGGCTAAGATTAGATGTGATTCGTACCCCTATGGGGGGTAACTGACTGACAAATACTTGCAGTTAGGAAAGATCGAGATCAACTTGTGCAGGAATTAAAGAAAAGAAGCATTTCTCCAGCTACATGAATCATAAAAGTGGCCCAGGAGCATCATAAACAGCCCAAACTCCAACAAATAAACTGCAATAAAAAGAATGGGATGTGTTTCATTTCAGCTTTACAGCAATATTCTATCTCTTTCCTTCTCTGTGTATGACTGCAGAAGTCCAGTCTTTTATCCTAATTTTTCCATCTTCAATGGAAAAGGTAAAAAAAAGGTATAATGGCAAATATTAGCTCATGATTTTGTAGCCCTAAAGAAGCAGTAACCACTTCTGAAATTAAAAAAAAAGTAGGTGGAAACATGAAATAAAGACAAATAAGACACAATAAGACTATGAGAGCAAGAAGCAGAAAAAATAGCACAGAAAAAAAGATAAAAGAGATTTGTTATTATAGGAGAAGCTATGATATGAGACAGATGTGAAACTATATCAAGAAAATTAGCATGAAGAAAAAAGCAGCAAAGGCAAAAGATATTCATGTATCTCAGGCAAATTTCTCAAAATCTACCAAACATTCAAATTCCTTGTATGTGTCTCTAAGCTTAGGTCTGTTCCTGTTTTAAAAATGGGAATCTGGGCCAGATCTTGTAAAACTTGATTTGAATTTCACGGCTGACTTTTCAATAGCCACGAATTTACCCACTGAGTGCACATGGGTCCAGGTACTTTCCACTGGAGCACAATGCAAAGAACTGTATGGATGTTTTTGTCTTCCAAATAATCAATAACTTAATCCTGATGCTTAGTCAGTTTTTCTGCTAAATTTCCTGGTTTATGAAGGTAATCAAGTACTTTGGCACCAAAGAATAGTAACTGCACTTGAAGAAATTTGAACTTGAAAAGTGCAGGGACAAAACCAGAAGCCACTTCGTTGAGTGCTGAATGTTTATCAGGCAAAACATCACAAAAACATAGGAGATAAAAGGGCAGTAAATTGCTTGATTTTAGGGCAGTGAAGACTCCAAAATTATTACTCTCCTAGAACAGAGGCATAATGACCAGCCTCTGAATAGATATTGGCACAGCAGGCCACACAAAAGCCCTGATTAGCTGCTGTCTGAGAGAATATTCAATTCTATTTTGGCATTGATTTCTGACCTTTCTTCTTTGATTTTAATTGGTTAAGATCCAAACCTTTTTGAATTTATTTAACACCAGACAACAGTTTCTGAATTGCCAAGTTCCCAGAAGACATGGGGGGAAAGGCACTTCATAGTTTTTTTCTGTCAGTTCTTCAACTTCAGCTAATTCTGAAGCTGTAAACAACATTCGTAACAGCTGCAACATCACTTGCAATGCAACAGTTCTTCAGCTGGTTTCAGGGAAGGAAAAAAAACAAAACAGGAGCTATAGCATATCAAGTCTGATTCAGATGTCCTTCACCTTCACTGAGAAAAGAGGAGGTATTTTGAAATTCCAAACCTGTACTTTTATGGCAGTATTCAGCAAGAAAAGGATGTGATACAATCTGCTCCAGATTTTAATATTAGACAGAACCATCAGAAGCTTCTTTGTTAACTCCTAAGCCAGTGATAATCCTGCAGATTTTTCATCTCTTTGCATTTACAGTTAATAATATGTGAAAATATTTTGTGACATTTCGGAGCTGTAGCTGCTGTTTTACAAAAGCCTCGTCACCCATTGATTTACATCCACAACTCCCCTTCCAAGAGCTCCCTTCCCAAATTAAACATGCTAATGATTTTCTATGCAAAATTTAACAACCTAATAGGCTGAACAAGTCAAATGAAAATACACTAATTGTTGCCTTTGATGTATATTATTCTGCCAATTCTCTCATGGAAGCAGTTTATTAGCATTAGCCGGAGTAGTTACTAAAATATAGATTAATAAAGAAAAGCTTATATACATACATGCTAAGAAGATGACACTGCAGACTGTAGAAAACACAACTTCAAGGCTCAGAAGTGACACAAATGGCTATTATACAGTAGAAAACCACTTCCAGAGGAGCCCAGAAAACAAGCTACTAAAGAATGAATCACAAACCTTTATCTGAATTAGCCAGCATTGGTTCATAACACTGGGTTTATGCAATAAAAGTATTCAAAATAAGATTACACAGTCAAAATAATAAATACAGAATGGGATGAGAGAGATAAAAGGCTGGTGAGAGAACAGAATGCTTTCTGCCTAACCCCAGGGATCTGAATGAGCTCCCCCAAGAAACTGCCCAATTGCTTTATAAAGAAAGATTTCCATGTGCATGCTTTTTTTTCACCCAGAGTACAAGCAATAATGTGTTTTAGCCTATGACCAGCATCATAGAGAGAGCTTTATTGTAGAATTGGTTCATTCTATTCTCCAGCCCAGCTCTGAGCAAGAGATTTGGTGCCACTGTGATCTTAGCACACACAAAGAAAACAGATGCAAACAAACAATAAGGGAATATAAATATTCTCCAAAGAAATAGTGACACAAAATTACTTTCTATTGCTTTGTCTTTAAGAGTTTGCTTATAATGATTTGATAATTTAATCTAATTGATCTCTCCAAGTACTTCTATGGCTCTAATCACTGTAGTATCTGATTAGTGGAACAGATCCATACTTTATCTCCAGATTTAATAACTAAATCTATACTTGAAATAGAGTCACAGAAGTTCAGCAGAGGGAGAGGGCCAGATGCTGCTTAGCCAGGGAAGGAGGGAGGGAAAGGGAAAAGGCTACTGAGGTCCAGAATCACTGGGAAGGTACACTTGGCTTTGTGTCAAATCATCCCTCTGCATCCAAAGTCCATTTAAGGAGCCCATTTCTGGGGTCAGAGAAGGAAAGCAGGAATGTGACATAACTCATGGGGGCAGACCCAAAAATTAGCTACTGTCTATGGCTCACTCTCCTTCAAACTGTCTTCTTCACAAGCACAAAGTAAATGTAATTATTATTATCAGTTCTTTGTTCTTTTTCAGGCTAGCCCTTCATCAGCCTGAAATGATGGCATTTTCTGAATGCATTTTCAATGGCTTCTTAACCTTTTTATTTCCCAGGAGCAGGGACAATGTCACACAGCACTCAGAGATTTTAGCAGTGAAAAGGTTAACACCCAAAATTGCTAATGATAACAGCAGTATTCACTGAGCCAGATAATCACTCACAGAGAATTTCAATCCAAAGTCACTTAAAATTCAAGGAAACCTCTCTATTTCTTTAAGGAAGTGACAGCAGTTAGAAGAATATTCATAATTCAAACAATAGGCCAAAATCTGACTTATTGCTGAGTTTATCTATTTTCAATCAAGCAATGTTAAGTACTGGCTTTTGCTCTAACTTAGGTGAAACTTATTTTGTGATATGCCCTCTACCACAGGTGGCTGGGCAGAGAGGGGTGACAGCCAGGCCACATGCACAGTGCAAATGTCAAGCATGGAATTAAATGGAGCATTTCTGAGAAGTTATTTGTTTCTTTCTCTCTTGTTTGACTGCTGCTTGTTTGTTGTGCTGATACTCAGCCAAACTAGCTTGTGGCTGAATATGTCAAAGCTCTGGGCAGAAAAACAGCAGCTAATATATGTTAGCAAACTCCAGAGAAAAAAATAGTTTCTGCCACTAAAAACTGCAGGGTGGAATTGTGCACTGCCTTCTTCTTCACCTTATTTTGCCTAAAGGGAGGAGCATTTTAATCCTATTTCTCTGCTTGGTTTGCCTGGCAGTGTACACCTGCTTCAACATGTGTGTCAGGAGCCTTCTCTGCTGTCAGATCCCTTTCCTTGCTGCTCTCAGCTCATCACCTGTCTGCCAGCTCACCTCTGCCAGCAAACGTCCCTCTCACGTCCAAGCACACCTCAGGAGCCAACTTTCAAAGATGTCAGGAGGAGAAACAAAATCATCCTGTCAGGAGCACAGGACTGGCTCACAGTGCAAGGGGCAAGGCGTGAAAGGCACGGAACCAAACGCACACGGAACGGGGCAGGAGGGGTTTGCACCAACAGCCCCAGATTCAGGGGGCTTTCACCAGGAGTGGACTTGCAGGGTAGATTTTCACCAGGACCCCTTCACCTGTCATCTGTGTCTCTGGAAAACTCAAGCACCCATTTTGCATGACCCTTGTACCATAATGTGCTACTGGCCGTGTAATGCCTTCAGCACCTGAACTGCAAATGCATCACGGCAAGAATTGCAGTAAATCAAGGGTTTCATGGCACTTTGAAGAGAAAACAATCGATGCATCTTTTTTTTTCTTCCTTTGTGTGAGACCTCATCTATGGAGACTCTGTCTGAAAGAGACCACAGGTGCTCTGGCTCTTAAGTATAGCAATTATTTATTGTTTCAGAAGTTATTGTTTTGAGCAAAAGCAATCCATTTTTCATTAACCAATGGCTCAGTTAATGACTGAAAAGCATAGAAAACAAACTTAATTCGCTCTCCTGTTCCACATAGCACAGCTATTAATTGATTCATATGGAGAGCCACTTCATCTGTGTTTAGCATCAGAGAGAAACAGGGAAGGATTAAGGTTTTAAAATCTAGTTTTACAGTGAGATTTCTTGTGAAATTTAACAAAACAAACCTGCCTCTCCAACAGCTGCATAAAGCAATATTTCATGGATCCAAAGTACTGTATGGAGCACAGAAAATCTTGTCTTGGGGTTGGTAAATATGCAAAATCTTCTGTTTGTCTCGCATAGGTACCTTAGACAAGGCCTTCAGCTGTTTAGTCCTTTTTTAAAAAAAAAACTTCGAGTCCTTTTTGAGACTTTAAAATAAATATGAAAACATATCAGCCAATATCAGTTTTTCAGTCAGGTAAGACAAATTGTACTCGCTTTCCTTTGAGCTCTCAGATCTGATTCTGACTGTTATATGTATATATATATGTAGATAAATATGCATTTCATATTCCCAGACACTGAGTCTGTCTCATCAAGACTATTGCCTTGGGAATGAGGGTTCTCAGAAAATAAGTTCTCACTGGGTCAGCTACATGCAGCTGCTTCTGTTCTGTTTGCCTGCTCACTACATTAAAAGTAATATACTAAAGAATATTAAATAAAAAGAGAAGAGAAATGTGGGCAGAAAATAAAAACAATCCCTGCAAAGGCACTGTAGGGAGGTTAACAAGAAGACTGGTGCAAAACTTTGGGTTATAGGGCAGCAAGTCCTCAGGAAAACACCCCAAAAATATGAGCAAATCATGGCATCCTCAGCAAGGAACCTTGACAGGAGGTGGGATAAACAGGGAGCATCTCCAAGCCGTGGGTGGATGGTCTTTCTTCAGCTCAGGGCATGGCAAGACATCATTGCTGATCCAGCATCCCCTGCTCCTCACAGCTTCCCTCCCATCTTCCTGTGGGAGCTCAAAATCCTGCATTGGAGCAGACCCTGCCAGCGCTCCTTAACGGGGCTGGGTGAAGCAGGTGAGTTAAGCAGGAGGTTTCTCTAACCTGCCCGACTGCATCTGAAGCAAGTGGGGAGAATGTGCATGAGTCATTCCCCCAGCCAAGCTGGGAGCAAGGACTGGAGGAGGAGCCCAGCTGGGAGGTGGGAGGCAAGATGGGAATGGAGCCCCCCCAGCTGCTTTGGGCACAGCTCCAGCCTGCCCCGAGCATCAGCAGGGCGCTGTCCCCAGCAGAGCCGAGGCGGTGGCAGGGTAAGGGTGGCTCCCCACTGCCACTCGTGACACAGGGCCAGGGCTGTGCACTCATCAGTGAGCAACACCCTGTGTCTGATGTGAAACAGCATGAAAAAACAAGCTGAAAAACTCTACATGTCTTACTGCCGTTTTTAATGACTAAAATTAGCTGAAGGAAGGGAAGAGAGATCATCTGTGTGTTACAGAAGGTTGACATGAAAAAGGGTGAGAAATCTGTGATCCTGAGGTTTTGGTAGATTCTGGCATATGTTATCCTTGCCAGTTATTCCCTACCCACTCTGCAGGAGAGAAAGGGGGATGCTCTGCAGGGTTCCTCTATATCCATGCTGCTTAGTCCATCTCCTGTGCCTGGAGCATCACAACAACCTGTACTACAAGAGGATTTTTTTTTCCTCTTTCACCAACAGCTAGAGGTGCAAAATATGGACCAATCTCCAATATATAAGGAGATTATTGAATCTCAGCACATAATAAAATCCTCCTCATATCCAGTGGAAGTTGTTCATGATCTACAGCCAACTGTTGGATAAGTTTCTGCCTCTGTTTAGAAAAAGGATATCTAAGTACAAACTGTGCTTGCTCTGGGCTGAGCCTTCTAGAAACATTCAGCAATCTGTGCAATCTTCTTCCTACACAGTGCACCTTTCCATTAAAAGTCTGAAGACAGCTCTTAGGTGTAAAAAATATGGAGAACAGAAAGTAAAGACAGAAAGGCAATAGAGACAAATCTTTTTCCTGTGCTTTGTGAAATATTTTCTCAAAATAACTTTGCAGGGGTTTTACTGCCAGTTCATAATGTGGATGAATCACTTCTGATATTTCTGATAAAACAATATTCAAAACTTCAAAATCTCTTCCAATTCATTTATGCTACCATTTAATTAGGGCTTCTGCAATGTTATAAGGGCGTCATTATCCCCCATAATTGTATAATAATTACAATTTTTAATGAAATAATTGCAACTACACTAGATGTGTAGATATAATTATGGTAATTACATAAATACCTGATTTTCAGCTAATAATTAAAGAAGGCCTTTACAAAAAGGGGGAAATTTAACAAATGGAAGCTTCTCAGAAAACAAATACAAATAATAAGTAGCTGCCTCTCCTGTCAGTTTTGCCTCAGTAGATTATCTCTCTATATATAGACATATATGGTTTTCAACAGATTCTAAAATAAGAATTTAAAAACTACTTAAATATTAAATCATACCAAGAGACCTCAATACTTTGCCTCTGCAACCAGCATTAACATAGCCCAAACAATGATTCTGGG
The DNA here is from genome assembly GCA_013399455.1 of Anthoscopus minutus. Taxonomy (NCBI): domain Eukaryota; kingdom Metazoa; phylum Chordata; class Aves; order Passeriformes; family Paridae; genus Anthoscopus; species Anthoscopus minutus. The sequence continues at coordinate 59,352 of VWYI01028431.1, forward strand.
AGAGGTCTGAATCTCACTTGAATTACAAATGACTGTCGATGGCAGGAAGATGTGAGTAGTGCCTGCAACATCATACAAACTGTCCTGCTGGCTCTCCGCTCCTCCAAAATGTGTCTGCTTGGTCAAACTTCCTGGCTGTACCCTCATTTACACAGAAACCCAGCAGAAGATGCATTCTCTACAGAGAAATGATATTTCAATAAAGGAAATAAAGAATACAGAGACTCATCAGCTAAAAAACAAAACAAACCAGTTCTCCAACCAGGGAATTTTCTTTCTTTTCAAACACATTCCTATGACTAAACTTGCTGTGTGTTTACTGTACTCTTAGTACGAATAGGAAAGTCAAAATGCAGCCTCATAAAAAGCATGCAGAAAACTCTGCCAGGGCAGATTGATTCTTCATCTGATAGCAACAAGGGATATTAACAGAATTCCCACAGCAGAGGAATTAGCAACATGATTTACTGCTGCTGCTGAAATGTTCCAAAACACTTTGGCACAACACTGGAAGGGGAAATCAGCTACAGCACCTGGGCTATGCCATTTACATGTGTCTTGCAATTTCTGCAAGAGCAGCCCTGAGGAAGTTCCAGTTCCAGCCAGAGACCACTCTGGTCCCAGCACTGTGCTGGATACAGGTACAAACACAGCTGAAAGTCAGCTTTGTCCCACTTCCTTTAGCCTTGCATTGTTCAGTGCTGCTCCTTCTTTGGATAAATCCCATTACAAGCATAAGTAAAGCATAAGTAAGCATACAAGCATAAGTAAAATAAGAGATATTAATATTAAAACAGAAGGAAATGGTTTGATGTCCCGAAAACAAATCTCATTTATGGTAAGCTCATTAAAGCAGTTGATTTCTGAATGCTGAGTATAATTATTAATACCATACATATCAAAGTGAAGAAGACATGTAAAAAGACATCATAAAGTAAGTAAAAATGAAGAAGGCTAAAGAATTATGAGTGAAAAGAATTTGGGGAAAAAAAAGAAAATGAAATTATACTGGAGCAATATTCAAATTATAAGCAGATTATTAACATTGTGAGATGATCCTTAAGAATGGTTTGACACATGTAAGCATCATGTTTCAAGCTGAAAAATTATCCAAAGAATACAAAAAATGTTTGTATCCATGTGTATTTTAAGGAAACAAAAAGATGAAGAGCATTAACACAGAGGAGAGCAAAGGAATAATACTACAATACAGCGGTGAAAAAAACAAGCAGAAAAAAATAGTTATCCAAAAGCTATATTAGTTACTCAAATGTTCCTCCTGAAAATGTACAAATACACTTAGGCAGTTGTTTTTTATAAGATTTGTCCATTCTGGCTTTAAATGATAAATTAGAAACTAACAGATTGAGAGGAAAACCATCTCACAGATGTTTACTGAGTAAAACCAGTCCAAGCCAACAAAGGCCGGGGAAGAAGCACAAACCAGTTTTATCCGACTTAGCATTATCAGGGTAGCAGTACTATTTTAGAGCCTATGTGGGGGAGGATGTAGAAAATGAAAAACAAGCAGTAAAATAATGGACAAGGAATGGAATTAGATGAGAATTTAAGACCTGTTAGAGCTGTAAGCACTGTCAAGGTGTATGAACAAAGCAGTGGCAGCACAATGGCTGTGTGGTCAGCAAGAGCCCAGAGCCCAAACAACCAGACATTTACAGGGGACTGTGACCAGTGCTGATGGCATTTAAGATGACTGGAGTCTTAAAAATACAGTCTGCAACAGAGTCAAGCACTGGCTCACCCAGAAAGAGGGCTGCAGAAAGCACATCAGGGTTTTGAGCATTTTATTTCAAACATGACATAAACCTATTGCACATCTTTGAAAAATGCTGCTAACTGACACTAACAGCTTTAGATTGTGAAAGGATGAAAAGGTCTGTACAAGACAATGTTTGCTTCATTATCTTCTTCCATGTATTACCAGTAAAATAGGAAATGCTGCAGTGGTACCTCAGAAATGGAAAAACAGGGCTTCAAAAAGGAGCAGAAAAATAGAATTGTGGTGTCTTGCTGAGTTGCAGTGGAGTCAGGGATTATGGACAGCATTTGGGCCTGCTGAAACCACTGGGATGGAGGATGAGGGCTCTCCAGCCACAACCCAGCACTGATGGGGTGAAACTTCAGATACGTGCAGGCAACTATGGACACAAATATACCACAGGCAAATCATTTTTTAGGAATTTTCAAAGTAGCCTAATGAAGTTATAAACCCTGTTAAAGGGTTGATGTCCCCCAAAACACACAAAGGCATATTTTGTAAGCTTGGCACTCATTCTCAAGAGACTCAGAGCCCTGCCAATGCTCTGCAAAGGCATGTTTTTAGCCTACTGACAACATCATTTTGATAGAACTCTGTCTACAATGATGGAGGTTCACACCTTAGATTTCATATTTTTCATTCACATGGCCTTGGAGAAAGGAATATTTCAATAATTTTTTACAATTTACTATCTATGCTCCCATTACTTTTATATTATTTTCTAAATGACATCTTTAGGAAAAAGAACACTGATAATCAATTGACAACTTTTTCCAGTGAAAATACACATTTTAAAGGTCTCAGCTTGTCCTTTTCTTGTTGATTGCAGAGCTAAAATGGCTTTACAGAAAGATTTTCGTTTATGAGGGTCCACAGAAACCACACAAGTTATATTAATTGTTCTTTTCCAAGATCTGATGATAAATAAACAGCTCTAAGGTAGTTAAATGGAGTATTGGAACACTCTACAGAAACACAAGCTAACAGGTGAAATGTCTGCTTAGTCTTCTAAAGAATATTTCACATTGCTAAGCTTAAAGCCTTAAGGTTATCAGAGCCTCTTTCAAAACAGAACTGATGTAACATATTCTATATTGAAAACAAAGGGAGATCAAAGCAGGATGAGATTGCAGCAGTGTGATTTGTGTTTCAGCTCCATGAATATATTTGTGTGTATGTACATTTGCTCCTGTGCGTCCATAGTAACCACAGCCATAACCCAGAAAGGATGGTGTGGGGAGCTTTGCTCTGAAAATCAAGTAGCCCATTAAGAGGTATAAATATTAATAGAGCTGTCTAATCCTACACTCTCAAATGAGGTAGTTCAGATCATGAGTCTTCGCATTTAAAATTTATTCACTGCCTTGACTAGAATAAGAAACAGAATCCACATGTGGGGAAGTCACTGATATTGGGCGGTCTCTGAGCCACTGATAATTCCTAAACATAAAAGTGAGGATCAAGTGATTTCTTTCCTTATTCTGCACCTAAATCTCCTACAAATATTAATTTATCCAAAACTGCACCTGCCTGGCTCCATGACATTGAGGCTATACCACCCACACCTCCACATTTTCACATTGAGGCATCTTCAGGCTGTATGAAAGCTTTAGTACAGGTTCCTAAGAAGGAGCATACTGTCACCCCAAGTGTAGAGCACACAACACCTGGGGGTTCTTTTAGAGGTCATATAAATGATCCTCTCCAAATTTTCTTTGTTTAGTTGTCATTAAATTTGGAAATTCCTGGTGCAAACCGTTGCAATGCAAAGAAATGAATATAGAATGTTAAAACACCAGGGGTATGCAGCTGAAGCAGGATGTACTTAGGAGGCTAAGAGATAAGGAAACATTCTGGATCACAAGTAAAATATTTGTGTCCTTACTATAAGGTAAATTAGAGATCTGAAATGCCAAACAGCAGAATATTCAGGTAATCTCTAGAAATGGTGCAAAGCTTTGTCAGGAAATTCAGGAAATGCCAGACAATAAACAATATAATTAGTCTCAATCAGTGAAATGGTATGACCTACAATACTACCAAGGTCTATTAAAATTTAGTCATGAAAGCTAGACTCAAAAAACTAACACAAAATTACTCAGGTGCCTTTGCACCTATTTTCCAAAACCAGCACTTGCAAACACAAGTTTCTGCATACACAAAACAGAATTAGCAGCCTCTGACCTTGATGTACCTGTAGGAAAAGACACAAAACCAGATGCTCTTTCTTTATTTTTGAATCAGTAAATTGAAGGTCAAGTAACTGAAATACAGGCCTCCAAGTTTAACAAAAAACATGCAGAATTGTCTCATTTCTTTTCACCCAGCTTCACCCTATCATTCTGTAGTCTCTGCTGTGGGCACATCCAAATCCCAACAGGAGGTCATGGATGTAATGCTCATTACAATCTCTAGCATGACTCATGGATAGAACTCCTTTCATTCCTACATTTGTCTTAATCAGATTGCTCCCTGTTCTTCAAACTTTCAAATTTTCTCATATCCATCAGCTGACAATTAAGGATAAATACTAGTAAAGTATAAATATTAATTTCTTAATCTAATTCAATCTATTTCATGTAGTAAGAAAGAATCAAACCATATATAGCCATAGCATATGGTTGCTGGTTCAGTCATTTTGACCTTATGTATCCTTTATGAATTAAAAAGATGGTGTCAAAGTCTGCCTCTGATTTCTCCTTCCAGTAATTTTCATCACTAACTGTGATGCAATGACTGCAACCTAAAAATCCAGCAAAAGAGAGAGTGTTGGGCCTTCTTTCTGGTAGAAAACTGATGCCTTTCCAAGCTGTGGTTGCTGCTCAGTTGCTGTGACTCCACTGCAATTTTGTCCTGCAACTCGACTCCTTTTGCCCCTGGCTATGGGGGCAATCCCAGCCCAGGATAAATCCCAGGTTATGCACGGGTGAGTAGAGTGTGAGTTACTCAGAGAACAGAGATTCCTACAGGTATCTCAGGTGCCCAGCTGGAGGTATTCAGGAGCTCTCTGCATGTGTCAGCAGCAAAAGGTAGGCTTTTTATTGAGCTGTGTGTGCAATGATTCTAAGCGGAAAGGCACCTACTGAATTTCAAATAATTCTCTTTATTCTCATTCAGACCCACAGGACAATAAGCATGACTTTCTCAGCTGCTGGGCTCTCCCTCCCTTGACTTTTGCTATTTTTCTGATTATTATTTTTTTTTTTAATACTCTCTCATATGAAAGATGCTCTGTGAGAACAATGATGGGGATCTGCATCTTTATTTATGACTTTGTGAATCAGCGTCTGGGTGATAGGAAGTGAAAGTTGCTCAGCTAATTACACACGCTTGATGAACTGCGTAATAACTGCTGCAGCACTGCACATTAATTGAATGCATATAAATGACAGCAGTTATTCTAACTTGAATGATGTGTGAAGAAGTGACGTTGCTCACAGTACCCTGATTATCTTCATTGCCAGCTTTGGGAATCCAGCTTAAACAATTGTACTTTTACAGCACTGAGGAAAAATTCCCTAGCAGAAAACAGAAGATGTCTCAAAGTCTGATGCTTTAAACACAAATTGCTTTAAGTCACCGAAAGTGGATTCAGACATCTAAAAAATGCATACATCGAGCAACTACAATTAACAATTAATAATTAACAACTAGCTGCAACCAGCAGTTAGGAGCTGTAACAGCTAAAGCCTTGGGAACAAGGCCACCTTCATTGAGAGCCTAGATACTGCATTAAAAACCTAATGCAGTGTTTAAAGAGTTAAATTTTGCCCAGCTCCAAACATTTCTGCTATGCACTTTCCTAAAATGTATTTGTTTATGATTAATAGGATTAAAAAAATATGGATTGCAACTAACAGGCAACTGTGCATGTCCACAGTACTCTGTTTATCCCAAAAAAGCATCTGAATTCACATGCAGCCCAGTTCTAAGGTAACACATTCTTTTAAAGAAAACAATAAAGCCAAATCATTTGATGCAAAACAAATGTGCATAGCACAAAATTAGTACTCCAAAACTAGCACCAAATGCCTCCTTTGAATCAGCACCAAAATAGACCTTCTCTGTTGCATGTCAACCGCTTGAGGAATTTGCAAATATTCACAAAGAAATCTGCAAAGTCTTCCATACTATTTTACACAATAAGGGAAGAAGCCAAGTTTCCAAAGCTTCCAAAAGCAGTCTAGTTCCCAAAGTACCATGTCACAACGTTCCCTACACCCATATTGGTTTTGGGCTCGACAAAGAGAGCTGTAATCACAGAATAAAGGAAATCAACGCTCACTTTTAGAAGCACATAAACCACAAAAAAAACCCCAACCTTTCATATCTGCACTTGAGAAAAGTTAACCCTGTTCCAAGAAAACAGGGAGAAAGCCAGGGCAGGTCTCAGCCCTGCATTGCTGTGATGCCTCCCAGCCATTATGCCATGGCTCTGGAAGGGAGCTGGGCTGTGCCAGCCCCTCCAGTGGTAGCAGAGCCCATCCCGGGGCACAGGGCTCCTTCCTCTGCATCCACACACAACATCCTGGCCCCTCGTGCCAGCGACAAACACTGCCCAGAGCCTCGGGGCCAAGGGAGAAGCTGCCAAGGCTGTCACTGCAGAGAGCGCCTGAGAGAGATGATCGGCTGCAACAGAGTCCTGGCTTTACAAAAGTTATCTCCTCATCTACTCTCTTTAAACATCTCTCCACCAGGACAAGACAGTCCCTAACAGTTCACAGCACCAGCAATCAGCCTCTTTCACCTGTATTATTTGTTCTTTTGCAAGGTTTCGATCTCTCCCCCGTTTGATTTTTTTGTTTGTTTGTTTGTTTCGGTTTGGTTTTTTGTCCACTTTATACATACCTCCTTTTCTACAAATTTTCTTGCCGGGTTTTCTGGCACATTCCTTGGATATTCTTTTGACTGAAAAATGAATAGAAGACTAGAAAATAACATGGAGCTCCGTCACAGACAGTAGGAGCATGCAACACCACTATCTAACTTAAATATGACCTGCTTTATTAGGTGCGGAAGATTCTCAACTTGTTGTGCCTGCACATGCAATGGAAAAGATGTTGATGCATCTTCCCAGAAGTCAGTGGGTGGCAATGAGAATTAGGCACCAACTTTGACCTAAAAATTACACGTGCTGTGGGAGGGAAAAAAATGAGTGTAGACAGAAAGAACAAAATAAAAATCAAAAAGCAAGGACAAAGGCACACAGAGAAAAGCAGCATGCACACATGTAATAAGCTGGCATGCAAACAGAGAAAGCCATGCGTGCTACCAGTACACGTCAATTAATACTGTTAGAAAGTAGAACAGGAAAATAAAAAGATCTCCCTGTTTCGCCTGCTATTAACTCACCATCCTCAGTTGGGACATAGATATTTAAATAGAGGCAGTCCTCGTTCTGATCTTGTACATAGGTTGAAACTACATCCAGGTTATTAGTAAACCACACGGGAAGCATGACTTCAGGCAACCTGCCTTCTATAATGTTCTGGGGACACACTGGAGCAAACTGGGTGGTGTTTTTGATATCTGCCCAGGGAGACGGAGGCTCAGGAGGCTGAAAGCGGCGCTCCCCGGTTGGAGGGGCAGCGTATGGAACCCCGAGGAACTGAATAACTGGCCCCAAAATTTCATTATTAAGTTCCTTCTTAATCCCTCTTATCTTGCCAAAGTTGGTGGTCACCACCGGGTTGGTATCATCCAATTTTTGGGAGGACACAGCTGCGGCGTGAAGCAAAAATCCAAGCATAGAAAAAGCAAAAGTGGCATTGAATCCCTTGTGCAGCAGGCAGACCACCGGCGCTCTCCATACACAGTTCAGCCACATGGATCTTGGAAAGGCCATGGTCCCACATTAGTTGTGTAACTACAGAGAAGCAATCTGATTTGTATCCACTGGTGTAAAAACAGGGCGACAGGAGGAAGCAGATCAAGTTTCCTAAATAGGTGCCTGTCAGAAAAATCTCAAAAGGCTTTTCATGCGGTAAGTATCTTCCATTGATTTCACACTTATTGAAGCTGCATCTTCACTCAGCACTATTTATCAGACTACATCCTATTGACAATTCTGTTTTCCATAGCAGCAATATGAAGAGAGAAGCCATTTACTGCAGAATCCCCTCTTATAAATCAAATCCAGTTAGCCGCAGGTCTATATCCTGGAGAAAATGAAAATAAATCATTAGTATGAAAGAGCTAATATGAGAAGAGTGATAACTAGGTGTTTAACACGTTATTTACATACATTAATATTTGCTAGAGTTGTGTAAGTTAACTGCAGTAGTTTATGGGTCCATGAAATGGCAGGTGAAATACTGATTACTGGATTATCTGTAATGTCACCTGTTGAATTTATGGAGACTTCTCAGGAGAAGTAGGACTCAGAGGAAATACATTTTTAAAATTCACCTTTCCAAGAATAAGCAATTTACTACCAAGCTACATTACATAAGTGTTTATGTTAATATTTTATTTAACTTAATCAGCTCATAATCAATTTCCACCTTGTTTGCAGAAGTTGATTTATTAGAAAGGAAGTAATTATTTCTTAAAGCAGAAGATGGAAAATTAAGATAGACAGGCATACTGAAGACTCAAATGCATTTTATTTCATTAAAAGCAGTTTATAATACATACAAACTTTTTCATTTTAAAATATAACATGAGTTACTGTGCTTATTCACAATAACCTGAATTACCATGTTTATGGGGTTTCCTGCTAGCTGATGAAAAACACAGATAGACGGAAATGTTCACATCAGTGAAATACCAAAATCTGCTTCTGCTGAGGTGAATGGTAAACTCTGAATTTTCACAGAAAAACAACTGGACCTCTGTAGGCTGCTGGGGTTTTTTTCAGAACTGGTTTGGAAAAGGGTATGAACGGGCATCTTAGGGAGGGAGCTGTATATCACAATTTTTATGTCAGATCAATCCTGCATTCTTTATAAAAGACTGACTTCAGTGAAAAATGAAAATGCATGTTGAGAGCACTCAATTCCTACCATCCTTAATTTATAGCATAAACAATAAGCATTCCCACAGGACAAGAGAAATCTTATATTTCATGTATCCACATGCTGACTGAACAATATCCTAGAAAAAATAATCAGTTAGGATCAGAGGCTGTATAATCTGAAATTCCAGATGCTATTTTCAACTACTTTAGCTCAGAGGTTGTCACACAAGGCTGTGTTCCAGCACTTCTGAAAATTGCTCAGTACATATCATTATATCTTCCATATTCATGTGAAACATATTTCCAACATGACTTACAATATCCTATTATTTAAGATGCAGTGTTATACACAACATAGCAGTGTAATCTTACACTCCCTATTAAGCAGTGTGTAATGCACAAGAAATGTGTTTTGCATTGTATAGGAAACATTTTAAACCTCCTGCTTTTGAAATAGCATTGGCAGCTTTAATGAGAATTGGTTTTTTTATCATGTCTATACACATTGTGGAGAGAATTCAAAAGAACGGCTTGTCTAATAGTCAGACTACCCTGTAGTTTGGGTTATTAAAAAGGAGATTGTAAAAGCTATATAGGACAGCAGGAGATTTGGTTCATGTCTAGTGTTCCTTTAGCTCTGAACAATCTATCTCAGGAGGCAATAAGGAGATAGATGAAGCTTTTCCGCAATTTTCTCTTTCCTTTTCTTTCTCTGCTAATTCTAACACCTTCACAGTGAAATTGCATTAACAAACAGGATTATGTCTTTCATTCTCCAGCTGCAAATTCTCAGTATTTGCTGGAAACTCACCAATTTAGCTGCAGAAAAGAATTCCCCAAACTTGATGTATGTGTTTACATTTACTTTAACACACTTAGATGGAATGGCAGATATTCCCCTCATGGAGGATTGTTGCTTTGTAGCATTTCAGATTTTAGAGGGAACAGGGTACTACTTGAGAAATAGTAGACAGAGTAGGCAGACAGGTTTCTGAGCAATGCACATGGAGAGATGGAAGTTGTTCCTTTGTGGTATTCAAAAACCTCCACAGCCTTTTCCACTGGGCCTTAAAACCCACAAGGGTTTGTTTTTCTCTCGGGAATGGAAATATGTATTTTCTCTTCTTTCTCAAACTCAAACTTTTAAATAGCAATATCTTAACCTCAGCAGCTTTCCAGCTAATTCACATGGTCTGGGGAAAGTCAGAGTTCTAACAAAGCTGTGCCAAGGAAACACATCCCTCTTCTTCTTAAGGTGCTAAATTGGTTCAATGTGCAAAATTACCAAGCTGCTACTAATAATTTATTTAGCATCTGTTTTCAGTTCTAAAGAAACTTCGTAATACAATTTTGATACCTCAAATGGTAGATTCAATGTAAACTCAAATTAAGTTCTAGAGCTGGGCTATAATTCTAAGCTTGTCTATCTGCTGGTTTGTCTTTGCAGCTGAGCATTTCTGCTGTGATCTTCAGTTCTAGTTTGCCACAAGGTTTTACTCTGAGACATGATGCTAAAAAGGTAAGGATATAATTTGCTTCTGGGTTAGTTATTCCTAATTAATCAGCCATTGGGCAGCAGACTCAATGAATAGATGGATAGGCTATAGAGGGCAGAAAATCATCAAGCACTTGCAGGATTTGAATCAAGTTCTTTTCATTGTATTTGTAACTTGAATTTTGGATTTGCTCTTTTCAAGTCTTTCTTTTTAAATGTCTAACAGTTTATTTTTGAGACTGAGAGGTCAGACATTCAAGCCTGTCATTGGCTGCCCTGAAGCTATCACATCAAAACCACAAACTCAACGCAAATAAAAAGACTGAGATTTATGAAATCTTTTGAGACTTTCGCGACAAAATTTCATTTTGAGCACTAGGTGCAAGGGCAAGCAGGGAAGCTGGCCAGGAGCATGTTGTGAGTTAATGCTGGAAAAGATTCTCCCCAGTCTTTCTGCAGGTAAACTACTTAGGACTTCCTCTTGGTATCTGGACTCAGCTGAAGAGGAATCAGTGGGGGAAAAAAAGAAGGAATGAACAGGAATGATCAGGGAGACAAAAAGGCAAATAAACCAAAGAGTAGCAATGATAAATCTGGGACAAGACTTAGCATCAAAATAATGTGGATCTGAGGAGGAGGAGGAGAAACCTTTTCAGATTTTACTGCTGTCTTGATTTGAGGATCACAATTGCTCCCTGTGGTAACACAAATGAATTCTACTGTAAAAGGTATTTGATAAAGTCTTTCATGCTCTTTCGAACAGTCTATACTATATAGAGGGGTTTTTTTTCTATCATCTATTATTTTATTATCTTCCTTTCTGAATTCAAATTACTTTATAGCTCAGATTCTGAAATACTTTAGAGAAGCATTTAGTATGCTGAGGAGTGAACAATCCGAGAGAGCTTCAGCACATCTTTGCATTTCCAATGACACAGGGTATCCCACAACAGGTCACATCTGCTGCAAACTGCAGCAGCGAAACTCCTCTTTTTATAACATAAAATATTTTATATTAATAAAATATTAATTAAACCTTTGGTGGCACCCAAGGCTATATGCCAGCTTTAGCACATGTAAAGGCTATTATTGGTAGGATAAAAAACTCCCAAGCCCCCCAAAAAGATGTTTTCTTTACAGCTGAAGGTGTATTCTGTGATTTGATATTCCTGCTTAAAAATTCCTTTCCACTTCACCTTTGTTAGTAAATCCCAGTTGCACAAATATTCAAAGTGATTGCAAGGGTTTGGAACGCCACACAACTCTACTCCATTTCTAAACACAAGTGCTGTTTTGCAGAACCAGCTACATTTGCATCCATTTTTACTTACAACACTCTCTCCCTAGAACTAAGAGTCCAGAGATGTTTCATGTCTCTAAGAAGAAATCCGTGTTCTGAAACACTCTATGAAGCCAAGCAGGAACATGGACAGTGGTGCAGAGACCATTAGAGGGAAGATGAGGGTGAACACTGTGTCAGTGTGACACACCAACTGTAAACATGACCAGGCAAATCCTCAAGAGATGCAGCACAAAATTCCCCATCTCTTCTTTCATGTTTTAAGTTAGCAAGACAAGCAAGTTCCAAATACAGTGTATTTTCTCTCAACTTAGTGGTAAAAAAGGCCAGTCTGATGGAACTCTGAGCAGCCTGGAGGGGAAGGTGTCCCTACCAAAACCTAGATTTACCTTTAGAGGCCACTTCCAACCCAATCCATTATGTGAAATATTTTAAAACAGACATTGTTCTTGCATGCTTCCCAAAATACTTTCTCAAAGGGATGGGATTTGCATGGGTTTAGTTCAAGATATTAACTGCATTCATTTAAAAAAGGAGGGGTATGAAATTATAATAGAGGTGACTAAAATCCTGAGTACATAATTCCTGTAACAAGGGCCCAGCTCTGGTGGGGTTTGGTCACATCCCACACGCCAGCCCCTCTCCAGCTCAGAGCAGCCACAGGGCTGGTAGCTCCAGAAAGCTGCTGCAAACCCAGCCCTATTGAGATGCAGAACCTTTGCCAAGATGGTCAACAAAGGTATGAATAAGACATCATCTTTATGGGCTCACAGTCCCACCCCACATTAGGATGAGATTATAAGTGTTATGCTACACGGGAACACAAACAACCCAGAGGAAAGGATTTCCAGATGCTACAAGCTGTGTAAATATATCACTCCCAGATCAGAGAAACTGATTCCTGAGTGCCCTCACCTCGATTTAATATGATGCTTTGACTGCAAAACCTCATAAGCAGTTGGTGAAAAATACAGTATTTAAATACTGTGGTATAAATTATTCGATGCAGTGCTTCAAAATTAGTGAGAAGTTGAATCAAAATTAGTAGATGTCATAAGACTTCTTTAAATTGTGATGCATTTTTCAACTGCACCAAATTTTTGTTCTGTGCCATTAGTGGGTATATTCACTAAGGTTTATTAACTAGTATTTTCATGATCAAAAATCCCTTTAAATAATTTCTGCACCTTAGTTTGCCAAAATACGAAGACTTCTGATCAAAATTTCCTATTAAGCTGTTTTTGAATTAGACAAATTAAGCCCATAAGGAGAGGGTCAGTTAAGTCTTATTATCTTTCATTTATTCATATCAATAAATAATTTCCTTAAAATAGTTGTACGTCTTATCTGAAGTAATTGTTTATATTATCAGAAGTTGAAAACAGTTTTTCAATGTGGACTTGAGCTGTCTGACATTTTGCACATTAAGTAGGTAACGAAATGGTGATTTTACCCATAACAGAAAGAATGGGTAACTCTGTCACTTACGTGTAAAGTTTTAGACAGCTAAGTAATACAGATTTAAATTAAAAATGACAGATGCACTGGCTTGGAATATAATGGGCACTGAAGTGAACCTTTATTCCTTTTAGCAGCTTACAGTTAACTCTTAAATGGGCCACACATTATCCTCACTTTTGAGTACTGCAACTATTCAACTAAATGATCAAATGGCCATTCTGTTGATGGCTGTTCTTGCTTCAGGACAAGAAGATTCCCTGACCTACTGTAGAAATTCCACTGAACTCATGCTAATCAGAGGTCATCCCAGAGGAAAAAATAACCCAGATGTTTCTCATTTGAGAACTTCAGTATCAAAATCTGTGTATTGCATATCATCATGTCTAGTAGGAGTTACTTTCATTAATACTTCATAAAATATACACGTGCTTCTCACTTGATCACTCTAGCAGAGTGTCCAGAACCCACCCAGAGACTCCTGAAATTAACTGTCCTTTTGTTGTCTTTTTCAGGTGATAAATTGAGTTATAGAATTGTTAACAAAGTTCTCCAGATATATATTTGTGGCTCACTCTTGGTTCACTAGGGTTAATCGTATGAGAAAAATTAATTTGATTTCATTTGGCACCTTTACTACAACTATAATATCAACAATAATACCACCTTTAATGCTAGTTCATCCTCCAAGGCAAGCTTTCATATCAGATTCACAAGAAAGATATCACTTTTTTATTTTCCTGGTGGGGAGGGTGTTAGTAATTCAAGATTAAAAAAGATGGAATACAGATAATACCACTTCTTGAGGGAGAACTCTGCAAACAAAGATGTTTGAATGAACTCAGATTTGTCCATGAATTGTTGTTCTAGCTGGATACAATACAGTAACAGTTCCAAGCATACAAAAGCCTTGTTGTAGAGCTAGATCAATAACTAGCTCTTCAACAAGATGATTTTTTTAAAAAAAAAAGACCAGCAAACTTCCCTGTGGCAGAAAAAGGAATCCATGCTTTTTGTTCTTGATCAGATGGTCAAAATGGTCCTGATTTCAACAGGGTAATTGAGATCAAGATCCAACTCATCAGACAATTCACAGACGTATAAACACAATTTGTTAATCACAAACCCAACATCTCTAACTCAGCTCTGAAAGTGCTCTTGACTGGTATTACCAGCCTTTCCAGAACTGCATTGAGCACACTACAACTTGAGTGCAATATTGGCATTAGAGGGATCTATCCACTTAAAGAGGTTGTTTCCTGTGATCTAGCATTCTGTACATCTGTGACTTTACTTGCATTTGTTCCAAAATGAATTTCATGCTTAACTTGTTTTTCTTAATTAAACTTCCTTTAGCAGTTTCTAATATGTGCATTATTAAAACTCATTAGTCCCATTCATGCCTGCCTGTCTTTTTTGGCTTCATATTCACATACCAAAGAGCTCTGATGCTTTATATAGGAAGCAAATTAAATAATAAATATGAGAACTTGAACGTTTTATGAGTGTCAGTATGAGAAAGTGGCTGCAAGGCCCATAAGGTTCCACAAAAAAAAAGCATTACAGCTAAAGCTAACATGCTGACACATCTCTGATCTATAAAGTCTGCAGTAATGGTAGCAGTAAAGTGTTGTGCCATAGATGGGGAATTTTTCTCTCACATGAAATAGAAATAGAAATAGGATATAGCACAGACTATATTTACTGTTGTAAAAAAATTTCAAATAAAATTTCCCAAAAGCTTAGAATATAACACCATTAAACGTCTACAAAGATTTACTCTTTCCATCTGACTTCATGTGGAGCTCCTATTATTCAGCTCCTTGTCCTCTTTTCATTTTCTACCCCTGTCTATGAGGAAGTGACTTATTTCAGCTGTAGCAGCCAGGCTCAGTCCTCCTGTGGTCATGTCCTGCTCACGCTGACCACGACTCCAGTGACCAGAGGGCTTCCTCCAGCAGAGGCATCTCATGGTGACTGTTCCAGGGCCCAGATTCTCCACAGAAATAAACCATTATTCTGGAGCCAGTTGAAGAAACAAAAGCCTCATCCCACAATGCCTGTTTTGCAGAGGCTTGAGGATGTCAAAATATCCTGTCTATCTAAAGGTTTCTCCTGACTAAATTGTCGTTTTCTCCTCATGAATATTTCCAGCACTGTGTTCCTACATAACACTTTACTGCTTTCAAGCACTGTTTTGGAAACTGGGGGGAACAGGGTTGGGAAGGCAAAAGTTAAGGAACAACTTTATGTTCAGATATTGAACTTGAAAGCTTCAGACAAAATGTAATTAAATAAACACAACATAAATGTATTCCCCTCATTAAATTCCCAGAACCAGTTCAGAAGTGTGATAATGGCTTCTCTAGGCAGGATGTGATTGAGGAGACTTAGAAAACATCACTTTAAATTACCATTTAAGTTCTCTGCTTCGTTAAAGGAATATGAGTTACTTGAAATGCAATAGTTGTAAAGTGTCCTTGACCACTTTTATGATTTTACAGTCATGTGTTGCTCATTTCCAAGCATTACATTCTTCCTTAATATGGTGCAAAATACCTAACCAAGCATCAGCAGAAGGTAACAGGCTACCCAAAGGCAACACTAAAACTGATTATGCAGAAAATATTATGAAGACAAAACAGAAAAATTCAACAAATGGGGTAAAGAGAACTCAAACTGCTTTTCTTTTAATGGCCTCACATCTTGTTTGACCACAGCAGTAGAAAAACCATGTTACCCTGCTGTGTGCAGCCCAGATCTTTACAAGGCTTGGTAACCATGAGGACATTTACAGCACAGACTCTGTGCCCCCTGGTTTCCCACAGGAAACTGCTGGTCCTTCACATCACCTTTTGTTTTCTAGTGAGAAGTGCCATGGTGGAGTGTGTGCACAGCAAAACATGGGACTAAGCAGCCAACCAGTCACTTTTTATCCCTGGAGAGCACACAAAACATCATTAATGAATAATTAATAGTTATGGAAACTAAGTCTGTTGGAAAACACGTGGGGTCTTCAGAGGCAGGTGGAAACGTGCAGCTGAGCCACCAAGAAGCCAAAATTATTTCCCCCTGTAATTCTGCTAATTCAATAGTTATCCCGGGGAATGTAATGCCATCATTTGTTATTAAAATTACAGGATATGCTCTCGATATGTAACATATGGTGAAGTTTTCCCATCAGGTGGGGTTTTTGGTTTGTTTTTTGCATCCCCTAACTCCCTCTCCCTCCCTTCCACACAAACTCTTGTGCAACACTTGGGTGTCGGGGCAGGCATCCCCCTCTGAGTGCTTGTGTTCCCTCACAATGCAGAGCTCAGAAGCAGGGCTATGGTAATGGAGACATGCCTCTAGAACAGCCTTTATTCATCAGTCAGGACCTATCTTTTACCATGATCTCTTATTTTATCACCTGTTATACTTACCATGGAGAGATAACTGGGACTAATCAGAAACTATATAATTTACTGGATCAGATTGATAATTGCCCATCCTTTATTAAAATAAATCCACTGAGGTTTCTACTGGACCTCTAGCAGAATGTTGTCTTTTCATTATTTGCTTTCAAAGAATGTCTGTCTCCTTTTGCCCTTCTTTTTTAACTACTTAATTTTTAAATAATTTCTTTCTCATGTGATTAAAAAAACATAATAAATACGACATCAAAGAAATAATTCAGAGCTAGCCAAGGATGTGAAATACAGCTCTACATCTCTATTAGAAAGGAATGTATATTTGCTTTTAATAAAGAAAGACAAGCCAATCCATTAGGAACTGAGACCACATCTAAGCCTCTGCTTTATTCCCTTTTCCCCAGACTCCATTTGAACAATTAGAGTGGTTTACGCTGGTGTGTACGCCAGTGGATATCAAAAATGTAAACTGCTAAAAAAAACAGCTACCACCATTGCCATGTTCACATTCCTCCATTCACTTGCAAATCAATTTATCTTCCTACAGCCCTGTCCCAGTCTTTAAATAACCCTCCTCAGCAGACTGCTCCACCTCCAGCCAAATAATCCAGAGAAAACCCACTTTGTTAAAGATGTTTAAGTATCAACAGCTAGAATATTATCTTACCCTACTCGTGGAGAAGGGGTAAGATAACCAAAGCAGCATCAGGACAGCAGCTCTTCTCCTGACTCCTATACCCACTACCTTAAACAGCCTGAACCACTCTCATGGCTTTCCTTGCTACTTCAGTTAACACAAACCAGAGGTGTTCAGCCAAATCCTGCTTCCCAGCACACTTAGCATGATTATCCTCAGCCTCATTTTTCTTCCCACAGCCTGCATATGATTCGCAGGAAACGTGCAGGATAAATGGGATCTCTTTGTAGGTATCTGAGGATCTCCTAATCATTTACTGCAAAACTGCTTTTGCAACATCACTGCAATCTGTAGCCACAGTCTAAGAAAAATAGTGTAATTTATCAAAAAGTAACTAAAAAGCAGTCTTCTTTAACCCTGCACCAGTAATAGAGTGGGGGGGGGGGCAGGGAGGGGGGGAATGAAAAAATAAATAATCCTTCCCAACCACTATTCCCAAACATGGCTACTTAGCTTTTGGCTCGAAATCTGCAAATCTAATTTCAAACATGCTGAAGTGGTCTGTGTGTTACAGCTGTTGAGCCCACACAAGTCTCAGTGCAGTCAATGGGAATCATGATCTTTGAAAATCAGGGCCCTGAATAATGGGCTCTATATTTAAATGCTCATTTATACCGTGCATGGGTCTTTCTCTTGTCAGGTGCCTGCAATAATGTATGTGCAATTTCATAAGCATCCTTTGCATCAACTAAGCAAACCCAGAAAAGTAGGGAATGTGTCCCAAAGCTCACAGTACTACTCTTTCAGCAATAACAATAGTCTGTGGATGCACCAAAAATGCTGCTACTGTAAAAAGCAAATAAACAAAAATATCAGCCTAGGTCTTAAGGGAGCATGAAAAGGTTATTGTGAGCATTGCCAAAAAGACATGGCTTCAGATGTGAATTATCTCTGAATTTACCAGTACGGTCTGGTCCCACTAAGGCTCCGGATAAATGCAAATATTGCCACAGTGGATGGTAGTGCTTGTAAAAAATAATTCCTAAAACAATTTCTTACACTTACGCTGAGAAAAAGAAAAATCTGCTTCATTTCAAATTCACAGAACATCTAAATGTGCTAAAAACATTCACTTTGATATTTATAGCTTCTATAACACATATTTCCATTTTATACTAGCGGATTTTAATGCCATAGTTGTTAGATCTAAAACAAACTGGCCTTGCAGAAAGCAAACCCAGTGTCAAACTATCATGATATTCCTTCAAAAGGTCAGCAAATTTACAGAATGGAAATCTGGCCAGTCCAGCTTGTGTCACCTGTGCCAGCAAGAACACAACACTATAATCAAGCTCTGGTTTGTTTTATTTAAACAGTTATTTGAATGCAATTGTTCTGAAACCATATACATCGTTAAAATTATTCCAGATAACATCCTTTCTCCTGATTCCAAGGTAACTTTCTGGCTTTAATTATAAGTCAATTAATATTAAGTAATTTGACTGATTAATTTTAATTAAACCTGTTGAAAATTGATTTTCCTTTAGCAAGTAAAGATGATGCTC
>VWYI01028431.1:78906-148191 GCA_013399455.1 Anthoscopus minutus
GTTTCCACTCCAAATTGCTGCTGGATGAAAAATGGTACAAAGATACCCCCAGCGGCGGCGCGGCGAACAGCGCGGGCAGCCCCGGCCCCGCACCGCCCCGCACCGCCCCGGGCGGACCGGCCTCCGGGGACCCTCCCGCAGCGCCACGGCCCGGCAGCCGCGCTCGGGGGTCCCTCCGGCAGCCGCGGGCAGCGGCGCGGAGTGCACGCACCCCTGCGAGCAGCGGGGCACGGAGGGATGCCGGAGCAGAGTGAGGATGCTGCGCACACCTGCGCGCGGGTGGGCTGCAGCCTCCTGCTTGATTATATCTAAATGGTGTATCTTACTTATGGTTTAGAGAGAGAGGTGTGAATTATACTCAAATATTTCACACGGGTGTAATTTAGGATGAAACCATGGTCTTACTTACTTGGATCATCACTGTCTGCACATAGGATATAAGTGACTCTTTTTGTTTCCCCTCGCTGTTTCTTGAAATATTTTGTTTGTTTTTCATTGCTTTCTTTCTACTTCTAATTGAGGAAAAAAGTATTCTCTGACCCCAGCCCTCATGCTTTCTAGGATCACAGCAGAGAATGAAAGTTGACAACCCAGGGGATGTGGAGAGAAAGGAAGGCCAGATCAGAAGGGAAAGGAAAATAGTCCTTTGAATGCTGATAGGTCTGTTCATTTTTTAAGAACAGCCACAATCACACACTAAAACATCCTGAGTTAAGCCTCTTGTAGAAAGCTCATTAATATCTCCTGTTATTTTAGGAGAGACTTTCCTTCACATAGTTTTCACATTTAAAATCTGTATTTTGCTCCGCTAACATCCACCTCGGTTTAAAATACTGACACTAACCAAGCACAGCAAACCCACTCATGCTTCCAAGCCTACAGCCCCAGGCAAGGTCTGGAGGTGCTCGATAATTTGATCAGCTCTTACACCCTCACCTGAGAGCACATCCCAGTGGAGGGAAGGTCAGTCCCAGCCATGCTGGGCTATTTATGTCTCTGAGTCCCACTGAGGATCTGGATCTAAATGCCCATGGCAGGAGTGACAGGACACAGCAGCAGTTTATCCTGTGACATTCCCATGTATTGAAATAATCGTGTCCTGGGCACGTTTTTCACATGTCTCAATCACTATTACAGTCCATGGTTAATTGGGAAAGTCCAGAATCCTTCAGTACTCTAAAATTCAACCCTTTTGCTACTGCCAAAAGTGTGCAGCTCTCAGGTGCAGAAGGGAAAGGCAGAACATACTCTGCTGACAGGGCAATCCCATTAATGTTGTTATGTTAGTCTCAAGGGAATACTACTTAAAAGAAAAGTTTCAAAACTAGAAGGAAAAATTGTATATAAAAATCAATCACTTGCCACCAGCCACAGATCAACCAACAGCCTAAAAACTATCACCAAAGAGGCAATACCAGGTGAGATATTCTGCCATTCTTCATCCACACAAAACCCTGGAGTAGCTTTATCTTTGGGTTGTTCTTTACACTGAAAATCAAGAAATAAAGGTGAAACAAAATAACAACAAGATAAACTACTGGAATTCAAGTGTGCAAAGTTGTATTTCCCTCCTTCAAGGAGGATGTTTCTATCTTCCCTGGGTTCCCTGAGCCACCATGTGAACATCTCCTTGACTATCATTTTACCAGATTATCCCCTACCAACTGTGAGGGAAATCTGCCCGTTTGTCTCTTTGCCATGCCTTTTGTGGGTGGCAGGAGCTGGCAATTTACATCCAACTTGCAACAATCCCACCTTTGGCCACCAAGTCTTCACCTGGTCCTAACCCATCTTCACTCGTGCAGAAATGGCACCAAATTGTTGAGCATGATTTGTTTCTCAAGTCCTTCTCACAGCAGTGATGTGTGATATCAGCTCGTGCACACTTCACTTTTGCTCAGATCTGTCCCCAAGGCTGGGGTCCCTTTCCAGAACTTTTCCACTGTTTTTCACTCTGCTTCAAACCTTTTTCCCTGTGTCTTTTCTCCAGGGGCCTCAATAGCTCTCCTCTCACCCAAAATACTGCTGGGGAAAGAGGAATTCTGACTTGTGGAAGGCAACAAGACCAGCTCCAGAAAAATGTACAGGTCCAGGAAGGGATATTTGGCTGGGAAAACAAAGTATAGGGCTAATCCCTCCAAAGAGAGATGTGATAGCAATAGCTGAGCCTACCCATGTGGTAATAATAATTATATTCTAATATAGTAAAATAATAATATGACATTCCTGTATTACCAGTGTCTGATGCTGATTCAGTTTACAACCAAAATGTCCTTGCCTGTAAGAACTAAGTGGCTTGCACACACATTTATTTTCAGATATATATATATTTATATAAGGCTGGAACTACATGCATCTTTAAGATGCTTTCCTGCCTAAACCAATTTATGATATACACATTTATGCCTACATATAAATGTGTAAAAAGAGTTTGAATTTGTTTGAAGCAAGGGGAGAAGTGCCTGTAATTTATTAAAACTTTGTGAAATATGTTTTAATACCCTGCATGTCAAAAAAAATTACCTTTTCGTTGTAATCTAGGGAATGCAAAACTGGTTTAAAGACTGGCATTATTTAATATTTAGTTCAGCTGAGTCTTGATAGGGTTGTGCTATCTGCATTTATTAAAAGAATGAAAAGAAAGATAAATTTCCATGGACTGAAAATCCATGGAAATTTTAAAGGCCAGAGTTCTGCAATATTCTAAAATTCTCCTCTACCCCAATTACTCTGTTTCAAGAGCACAAAACCCTTCATACAACCCTCATGTAAGCAACTAACTTCCAAAAAGAGCAAAACATACAATCAAAAGCTAAAAAAAAGCTCCCAATCCAAGCTAAATCCAAGCTAAAATGCACATTGAAGTGCATGAAGTATGCACTCAAATCTTTGAAGGCAGGCAAGTTTTTGATGTACCACAAGTTTCATGAGCTATTGAAATATGTAGCTCAAGACAGTCAAGTTTTTCTTTCAAACACAAATTTTATCAGACTCTTGTTTCCCCCCAAAAAAATTAACCTTTCTAATAGGTAGAACAGGTGTAACTGTTTACATACACAAAATATTAAATATTCATTAATTTGTTTGTCTCAAGATAGCTCATTAAGTTGTGCCTTGCAATAACTTTGTTAAATATTTTCTTTGATTTCATGAAACTTAAGATTGCTCATCTCTGTGTATTTATGTTCTTTAGATCACCCTGATTGCCAGATATTTAATGAAATTATAATGCCTGCCTATGAGCTGCTGTAGTTAGCTGTAACTGCTGAGTTATTGCCATTCATTTGGTTTAACCTTGCCAAGAAGAGCCACTTGAAGAGGCCATCCCTCTCCACAGAGCATCTTCACAGGGACACCGGGCCCTGACAGTCCTTCAAGCTCTCCAAACATGGTTATCATCATTTGCTTTCTTCAGTATTCTTTTGTACTAAGACGAATACATTTTAAAAAAATACAATTCTTTGTTGTATAGCAAAGGACTCACTTGAGATTGGCTGGGGTTGCACATAGCAAGAGTCAAGAAAATTAGCAGCACCAGTCTGAGGGCTCTGACTTTAACTTTCTTTTGCCTGGAGAAGTCCCCAGTGCTCCCATCCCCTCACCACCACCTCTGCTGCACTTCAGTGCTCAGGGACACTGCTTTCCTTCCTCCCACCCACCATGGGTGCAATTTGTCATCTGATGGGATTTGGATTCTGACATCATGCAGGTTGTCCTCGGTGACATTCACTTTTTATCATTAGCACCTTGTACTGGGCTGTTTAATTGGCTATGTTGTATCTCTGCACTGTAGATTTATTTTGCATTTTCATTTAATTAACAGCCATGACCAGTGGCCTGATGGATGGCAAAGCATTCTGTGAAATAGAATCCTACTGGATTAAAAGCTTTGCTGGAAGGTTTCAAACACCAATTCAGCCTGAACTTCTCAAAAGTAATTTTCAATAAAGTACCACTTTTCCAAAACACGGTGCTTGAGGACATGGGAAGAGGAAGAAAACAGGACCCAAGGATGGCACAAACCCTGTTCCTACAGACTCACCCCTCTCCAAGTGTTGGCTGGATGCTCAGATGAGCGCAATCCACCTGTGCTTACTCTGAGATTCAGAATTTCCAGTTCTTTTGGGTACAGTTAAAAGACAGATATTGATAAAAAAAAAGCCATTGCCAGTGCTCTTACTGGAACTTAATCAGTAGATTACAACACATTACAACACTGTGCTTGCCAGGGAACTCTGAATTAATTATAAAATCCATTTCCTTGTTTATGTGGCTGGGAATACATTTAGTCCAGAGGAGTTTTATGACTTTGTTCCTTCTCAAAATTTCAGTTATTATTTAAAACCATAATCCAGCTGTACCTTAGTTTGTAGTGACCCAGTAGAGGAAACGATGGGGCTAGACTTAGTTTTTTTAAATCATGGAAAACATTTAGACAGAGAGTTTTCTGTTCATACTCTGTGAAAACCAACCAATTTCTAGTTTTTCTAATTAAATTAGTTTAAACCTAATGTTGAGTACATACTGTATTCCACTTCCAGTGTGCTGAGTTTGAAAGCACACAGGGACATTCCCTGAAGGAGCTGCTGCTCTGAGCCACTATTACATGCAGTTTATATTCATTTAGACCCAGAAAGCAAATGACAAAGAACTCTGGGCCAACTTCATCTCTCATGTGATGAAATGGAAGTTAGAGGAACCCCATCAGAGAGCTGTTTTTCCTAATACTTCAGTCTGATAGGGAAAAAAAGGAACACGTGACCTGGATTGTTAGCATTTGCAAGTATAAACAGTAAATTGTTTTCCACATGCTTTTGCTGTGGCAGACCTTTTTCCTTTTCACCAGTCACTTTCCATAAGCAAGGAAAACTGGAACTTCTGCGAATTCTTGCTGAAACCTTGACACTGTCTGTACTGACAGAGCATTTTAGGTCCTTACTTAATTCAGTCAGTAATAAGATGACTGTGAAATACGTAATGATTTTACTACCAGCTTCTCTTGGCATCTGTTTGCCTCCAGTTACGATTGCACCGATAACTTGGTGACCGATATAATTAGCCTGGCTGTCATTATGGCTACTGGCCAAAAGAGCCAAAGATGTTTCTTAAATTTTCTTTTCGGATGCACCAAATAACATGATCCATTAATTAAAACTCAGGCAGTTGCAGTTAATTCCTGACAACTGAAAAAGATGCAATTTGAAAATGCTCCTAAAGAGCAGTAAATCACTTCCAATCTGCTTTGTGTGAGCTGCATTTGAAAGAGGCTGGGGCGTGCTGGGGTTTGGGTGCTGGCTTGGGAGTAAGGGCAGAGCCCTGCTCTGGCTTTGCCAGTGACTGGGTGGAGACCCTGAGCAAATTCTTCTATTCTCCTGCCTTTAACTCTGTCTAGTCCCTTTTGATTTTTTATCACCAGGACAGAGTCAATCTTCCCATACCAAGAAGAAGGGGCAGGCATGTAGGGATTCCCAAGCTGGGGAGAAGAGGGAGGTAAAGAGAGAGCGTCTGCCAGCCCCAGGTGTTTGGCACTGACCCACACAGCTGCCTGCAAGGGCAGTAGCGAGTCCCTGCTCCTGCAGGGAATTCAGAGACCCCTGGAAGAGGCCAGGCACTCCAGAGGGTTGTGTGGGACTGACTGGTTTTGTGGAGGAGTCAATATGAGGAGTGGTTACAAAATTCTGCCAAAAAAAGCAACAGGAAATAATGAACTTACAGAAAAACACTTCATAAAGGACACATTCCTGTATTTTGCAGGTATTAATCAGCATCAGTGGTGATAGGAAGTCCAGGAGATAACATCGATATGAAAATATCATTGTACAAACATTGTAGCACATTCACCTGCTTATCTTAGCAAGCCTTGAAGCTTGTCATGTCTGGGAATCCAATTCACTGCACAATGACAAACGACACTGAATTGACATGCACAGGTAAGAACACACAGGCAAAGCAGAGAGAACAGAAATTGCCAAGGATCTCCAAAGCAAAGACACCTGAAGAGCTCCTGAACTGAAGGATCCAGAGAAGCATCATCTCTAACTGGCAATGAGAGGGGCAATAATCCTTCTGAAAATGCAACTACTTTTAAGAAAATAAACAGAAGGCAGATCAAATCACTTGTGACTTCTGAAAATCTCACTGTAAGTGTGAGTGAGATGTTCTTTATAGCCCAATAATACTATTCCTGTAAGATCTAGCAGTCCAAATGATTTAATAGCAGAGTAGCAGCAACAAAATTCTTCACTGTAGCTGTGTAGCGGGTGCATGTTAGGTTATGAGCCTTTGTGTCTCTTGCTGCACACAGACACGAGATAGCAGCAGATCCACATGGTGAGGCACCTTAGAAAACTGGACACACCAATAGCACCCTGCTCTATGCAAAACACCTGCAGATACCTCTGTCTGCTATGGCAGGGGCAATACAACCTCAGGAGGCCTTAGCTGGCATCCATGTAGGCAGACAAGAAAGAAAAAGGATAGAAAAAAAAAAGAGAGAAAGAAGCAGCATCAGAGACACTGCAGAAGCCTATTATTTAATTGATGTCATAACCCAGGAGGGTGCATGATCCTCTCTACACTATGGTCATGGCACAGAGTGCTCTCTACATGGACTTTGAAACTGCAGCTGTTTTTTATAATAAGATCAGCTACAACCATCTGAAAGTTAAATCTATACAAATACTTGTTATACTTATCTGTGGCTAAAGTGAATCCCACACCCAGAAAGACATGACTTTGAATTTTAATTTTTAAATTTCTAGGTCTTGATTGTTGAATACTACTTTTCCCCCTCCACATCTGGCATTTGCAGAACTTAATGAACAATGTCTCTAGCATTCAGAATTAGCACAAGACATCTTAATTCCATCCTGTGTGCCAAACTTTGGCATTCCCTTGCTGTAGAAAGTGAGCAGAGTGGTTCTCAAAAACCAGTTTCCTAGGAAAGATGAAAGAAGTCATTAGGTTTCTATTTCTCAGACCTTTCACTTCCTTTCCTATTCCAGACAACTAGAGGACCCAAATTTCCTATTTCTACTAATAATGACGCTATAAAATTTTTGCTAGCAACTGTTATTGTTCCAGCTGAGAAATTTATTCTGATAGCTGAGAAAAAAAATCCTGCAGCTCCCTCTGAGGTCTGTGCATCAGCCAGTAGAGGGTGCAGGAATTGTGGCTGCATTCCCCACAAGCCTGAGCCAGTCACTGCTGCTGCTCCAGCTTCTTTCTAAGGTGGGCAAATATAATATAGCACCTAACGTTGTGTTAAGGGTCAGTTCAGTATTAAATAATGTGTACAAATTGAAAGGCATCTGTTTTTCTCAGCTTTTCGTTTTCTCTGTTCACAGCTGTTCTCAGTGTTCACAGTGATGCTGGACTTGTGCTGCACATGTGAAATCCAGACTGCAAGAGAGGCTTGCAATCTCACTTTGCAAACCTAAGAGATGTCTGGATGATATTTTCATAGTCACAGGACTGAAAAAAAAGGGTATCTCCTATCAATAAAAAGGTTTACTTCTATTATTCAGGCTTCAATCAAACAAACTTCCACTTGAAATAAACTAAAAGTGTTTCTTTGACCCTGGGAGTGTTAGCTTGGAAAGGTGATGTCAGGTGGAGAGGGGTTAAGAGGCATATGTGTGCAGAGGGGATGCTGCAGCAGCCCTTGTTAAAGGGGAAATTATCCCAAGGCAGCACTTCCCCCTTCCACAGCCACCTGTGGGTTACACACTCCTGGGTGATGGAGCTATTGATGGGCAGGCACTGCTCCACAGCACTTTTCAGATCAGTTTTATCCATATTTTGCAAAAGGGCTGGCACAGATGTGAGTCATACCTGTAGGAGCTCATTAGCACACCTGCTACAGTCCAGTGTTTCACATCTGCAATTCCACTGGCAATGCCTGCTCTGCCCAACTGTCCTGGAGTCTGCCACGGCCAAAATAAAACACTGGGATTTAGAGGGGATTTAGGCCATGGGAACCTAAGCCCAGTGTTTCAATCAGCCTAAAACTCTGTTAGAGTCAGCTCAGCACCAGCAGAATAAATGAAAATACAACGTTGAACCTGGCAACTCTGAATCATAGAGGTGAGTAACTATCAAAAAATGATCACAGTGTAATAATCACAAGAGACAGAGCATAAAAGGGTTTGTGACAGGTGAAAATGAACACATTTACGCCACATGGGACTAAAATTTGAGTCTAAAATGAAGGATACACTTTTATTTTTGAGGAAGAATTTGTTGATCTAAAGACCAAAACAAAAATTCTTGTCTCTTCAGATAACTGACAACATCTTTCAGCATTGTCTGAGGTTTGATTTCAGGTTACCTTTCAAAGATTAGACAAGACAAATCACCTTGCATTAGCACACCTATCTGACAAAATGACATCTCAGAGTGGCTTGATAAAATATGATGGTAAATTTTACAGGTCAATAATCTCTGCCTGGTATGAGCAAAATCAGAGTTGTCCACTCCTTTCCTACAGAGCTATCAGCGGTGGAAACAACCAGCAACATCTCAAATGAAATGTCTCAAATCTCAGTACAGTCCCTGGAGCCATCTAGTTCATCAAAGTAAGAAACAAGCTGAGGAGAGCTCATGTTCAATGATGCTCTGAGGGAAAATGACTGCCTGGCATCAGCACTGGAAGTAGGATGTGGCTGACTGATGATTTCAGAATGGTTTTTTTGAAAATACTGGGTAAATTGAGTAATTTGAACCAATCATGGAATATATTGTGCAACACAACATTCTTCCATCCTGCAGTCTCCCTTCTGGGAAATCTGAAGTGGTAGGGAGTACATTTATCAAGAAAATAATGACCCCAAACAGACTCCTTGAAGCCTAAGGTGGTTTTTTTATAAGAGGACTCAAGGGAACTAATTAGGAGGAAAGAGCTCTTCAATGTCCTGAGTGAACTCCCACTGAGAAAATAAACAATTTACTGATTCATGCAACTCCAGCCATCCAAAGACAGTCATCTTCATGACGTTTTTTGCAAATATAGAACAGAGAATGGCATGCAGAGGCAGAGTTTGATAATGAAACGTGTGTATTCAGGGATAGACACTTACCATCATTATTTGAATTTTTATCTTTGAATTTGCAATTAAGATGTACTAAAGAGGTGTACAGTACTGTACATAATTCAAAAATTAAGTTAAGAAATTGAGGTTAATTTCTACCTATTTTTATAGCCATTAACCAATTTCCTCCCTGTGCTATGCTCCATTCATTCTTTGGAAAACAGGAGGTGCAGGAGTTTTGGGTGTAGACAAAATATCAAGGAGCAAAAGTTCTAGAACCAGCTTTGAAAACACTCAGTTTTGCAAATATGGAACCTTTTGGGCCTCGTCCCCAGAAGACAAGACTAAGCATTTTGATCAAGAAAGGAATAAAGTCCTGAGAATGGAGAACAGCAGCAGTTCATGTATTCCAAAGGTACAGACACCCAGAAGTAACGTGGAGTGTCAGAGGGAGGGCTGGCAAGAACCAAGGACAGCACATCAATATTTAGGCTGAGCATCAGCAGAAATGTCCTGTCAGTGTGATGTGTGGAATTATCCTAAGGGAAGTAACTGAAGCTTGTTGCTGACAACCATCACTTTTCAGCATTTCAGGCTGGCAGCCCTGTTTCTACACCAAACATTCTCATCAGTACTCTCATTTTATGGTAAACGAAGGGAAAATTAGTGTATAGTTGATACCATCAGCAATGGACCCACATGAAATAGGTTTGTGTTGCAAGAAGCTGAAGTGGAAAGAAATGAAGAAGTGAGATGGGACTCTCAACATCAAAAAGACTTGTTTTTTATGGCTTCACAATATAAATGGATCTGTTGGAGTGAGGCCAGAGGAAAAGACAAAGATGCTCTGAGGGTCGGAGCCCCTCTGCTCTGGAGCCAGGCTAGGACAGCTGGCAGTGTTCACCTGGAAAAAAGAAGTTCTGAGGAGACCTTAAAGCCATTTCCAGGGCCTAAAGGAGCCACAAAAGAGGTAGAGAGAGACTTTTAACAAGGGGGGATGACCTTAAGCTGGCAGAGAGCAGGTTTATATTAGAAATGAGGAAGAAACTCTTTACTGAGAGGGTGGGGAGGCACTGGAACACGTTGCCCAAAGAAGCCCAAGGCCAGGTTGGACAAGGCTTTGAGCAACCTGGTCTAGTGGAAGGTGACCCTGCCCATGACAGGAGAGTAGAACTAGCTGATCTCCACAGTCCCTTCCAAACCAAACCATTCTATGACTACGACTCACTTCATATTTCATTAAAATTCCAGCAGCTTGGCAACATCCTGATTATGTCTCCATGGCCTTACATGAGGAGCTCAGAAACACACTAAAAATCTGGGAGGAGCCTTAAGTACTGTTGAACAGAATTAATGTGGCAGGGTGTAAAGCTAAATTATTTGTTGTTTTCATTAGTGGATATTTACAGTTAGAGCAGTTCTTTTAGGATTCTGAGGATATTTCTTATGGCCAATGGAGAGAGAGAAAACAGGTTTTGGCATAGCAATAAAGCCTGAACACACTAGTGTTAAGCAGTACACACAGTCACACACAGGATCCTTTCTTAACGTTTCTGTTCCCTCGTGCTTTTCACGTGCTCCCTTTAAAAAGGCTCGTCAACACAAATTGTCTTTTAAGTAAAAGAAGCAATTCCTTACTGTAATTTGACAATGAGCATTTCCTAGAGAAATATGTTAGGTTCCAGCTGCTCAGTTCCACTCCATTCCATGCTCAAGGCTTTGATTTCTTTTTCTCCTGCTCATGTCCCAACCCATCCTCACTGCTTATGTCCATACTGGTTAGGCTGCCAGAAGTTGTGGTCAGAGCCTGCTGCATTCCAGACTTTCTGCAACCTGTGAAAGAAGCATACAAAAGCTTTCATACTGGGCATCTCTATCTCTGAAACGCTTCAAGTGCACTTCTCCCTTCCCTTAGCTGTGGTTAAATCTGATGTGAGCACCTTCCTCATGGAATCCTCCCACATCCCCATGGTCTGCACAGTAATGGCTCACAATTTAGTCCCCGCAGTACTTCTACCTCTGGTCCTGTGTGCATTTATTTCAAAAACCCTGGTGTAGCTCAAATGCACATGGATTGCATGGATTACTGCGGCAGTTTTCCCAAATATGGTTTTGTTCATTAGCAATACTCCCCTGCTGTAACTACAGCTACAGCACCTTAGGGAATAAAGTTCTTAATTCTGAGTGTTTGGGAGGGACAGAGTTGCAGTTGTGCTGTCTGAACTTTCTCAAAGCACAACACTCATTTCACAGGTAGTGGCCTAGGCACCAAATAAATGCTGTGAATGCAAGAAAACCTGATGCTCAGAAATCCATAAACTGCCAATGGACCAAAGAGCAAGGGTTTTACCCTCTCTTACCAGTTTACCCTAAAGCTGCAAGTATCATGTGCAAAGGAAGAAATTATGATTGCCTCTTTGTTGACGTTTAACTGCTTCCACAAGGTGGAATAGAAGCTTATGATAATTAGTGATTAAACATAACTGTGACTAAAATTTCTCACATTTTTTAGGAAAGTATCAATAAAGTTTGAAAATAAAAATCTGTAAGTTTTTAATGTATTGAATCAAAAAAATTATTAAGCAGAACACCAAGGAAAACAAATCTTGTCCACATATTCTAGGTTGTCTTAGGTGCCATCATGACATGAAGTAGAAAGGATTATATGTGGTACAGGTCAGCACAAGACATTGCTGCAATTAAATTAACCTGGGCACAACTTTCACCTAGCAATGCCTTGATGGATTAAGATAATGATGTGAAATGGGGAAAACATTTGTCTCATGTTCTCTTTGTGTTTGGGGCCCATGAATAAAATTTTGGTTGAAAATTATTTGAGATCTACAAAATGTTTCTCATCAAATTAATGTTAGAATAAATTGTATCTGGCTTAAAAAGGAATTTTGCTAGAAGGAAAATTTAGAGAATTCATTCTGACTAGATATCACCCAAAAGAAGATTTATGTATTATAAGGTTTATGTCATTGTATATTGATGAAACATGATTGCATACAACTTCCAGTTTCACCCTCCTTTCTGGGCAGTTCTCAGAAAAAGCCATCCAAACCAGCAGTCATTTACCTTTGATTTAAGCACAATTTGATGCCTGCTTAATATACACACAAGTAATAAGTCAAGACAGCACAAAATGTGCATTTGACAGACTTCCAAAAGACACCAATGCATTTTAACATTTTTGCATTTCCAGGCATAAATTCACGAGTGGCTCTCATAGGAAATGACTTGAAAAATCCTGTGCTCTAATATGTTCTCTAAAGAACATTCATTTGTTCTGTGTTCTTAGCAGCATGTTCTTCATGGTTTATTTCCTGTAATGCTTATAGGATTGTGTTATTCAGAGACCCTGTTACTTTTTACCTATATGACACCATCATCACTCAAAACACCCAAAAAAATGGGGATTTGCAGGATTTTTCCTCTGCACAGATTGTAGTGATTATATCAGTCTACAGAAGCTCTCTATAAAATATGATTGACAAAACTATGCCCTGGAGAGCAATGGTTAAATAATAATATACATAACGTCATTGTTATATTGATTTATACAGATGTGACATTACCTACACTTTATGTGAGAGAAAAAAGACAGTTAATAAAAAGGAAAATCTAGTCATATAACTCATTCAATCAAGAAAAAAATCTTAAACCAATATTGAACAACATGTACACACTATTCTCCATCTCACACCTGCCGTCTGAAACATCCCCAAAGCAAGCATTTTATAAATAAAAGAGAAAATCAGCTCCTAGATCAAACTTCTTGCTATTCACAGCATGTTTGTTCTGACTTGGCCAGAAAAAAGATTTCTCTAAACAAATATCTCTAAATAAAACATCTTTTCCATGAAACCTGTCAGCTCATTATTAGTTCTTTAGGAAATCTTGCATAATTAACAGTGAAGGGTAAGTTTAAGATATTCATTAACTTGTTACTAAAGGATGATTAAAATATATTTTAGCCTACACTGGAAGTTTTTGATGGTATATGGATTTAGCAGCTGCAGGAAAAAAAAAAGGCACCAACACACTCCTGTACACAGACTTGTAATAAAATTCTTGTGTGCAAAAAACCTCCACAAAACCAAGTAAAAGGCACTCTGACCAATCATTACTGCAATCAACATATGTTTCTCAAATTGTTTTTCGACTTAAAACTGAGGCCAGAGGACACCTGGAGGCCTCTGGCTCCTAATGAAAGAAACACATCTACTGAGACAAGATCAGATCTTGTATATTTGTTTTTCCTGTTGAAAATACAGATTGTGTCTCCAATGAGTCATAACCCAAACTTCTCCCCTTCAGCTCTGCAGTGATGAAAGGACCAGAGTGAATAAAGGCTGCTGCTCAGATTAAACTCCAGTGTCTTCAGTGATTCCTTAACCCACCTACAACACGGCCCTTTAAAGGTGATGCTTGGTTCAAAATTATATAAAATTAAAATATTAAGTGAATTGTAATATAAATCCTTACCCTCATCTAGATTTAATATTTGATTGTTCCAATGACATAATTGTGTAAGGCAAGCAAAATCGGGTGAAGACAGAAGAATGGTAAACTCAGAGGAGAAAGTTACAAGCAGGGGTTTTTTCTGCACTCCTTTTTATGGAAAAGGTAAATAATTTAGAACCTGTGTACCAAACTTGCGCCTCATTTTCTACTGTAAGTTATTATGTGCACAAGATAGATTTTTATGTTCAATTTTTAAATAGATGAAATTCTGCTGATTATGCAACATACCAAAAATAAGACACCAGCTTCATGAAAGCCAGTGGCCTTAATGTAATAAAAACCAGGCATATAAATTGAAAATTAGCAGCTAAATAATACATTAAGATCAAATACATCAAAAGAAACAAAGTATTTACAATGTTAGGATGCTGTATCTTAATACATAGTTATTCAGTATATCCAAAATATTGAATGGAGCATAGCAGCTCATGAGAAAAAGTCCAAGTCATGAGGAGAGGCAACAAATTCCTTCTCCTGGCAGTTTGATGCTTGGCATGATCTAAGCTAACTGCTAAAAACACTGAGTGAATCAAGAAGCAGAGAACTTTGCATGTGAGCAGGAAGACAGACTCGAAACGACTGTCAGACGTTATGACAGAAATCTGAAACACTTTGCACAGCATCTGAATCCCAGCCCAGCCTCAGAACTCAGGCACAGCCACCCTTCTGCAGGGCTTTGGCAAGTAAAGGTGGCCTCTGACTGCACAGGGTGTGGTGAATGGGCCAAGCCCTCCTGTCCCTGACAAAGCAGACAGCCAAACCAAGACAGGAAAAATCCTCCCTTTCTTCTAGCTTTAACCCACCTAGGGAGGCAGCGTGGATGGTGATAAAGCCATGAAAGGGTATCTAAATGCTTCAGGACAGCTTCCACCCAGAGCCTGCAGGACTTTATTTTAATAGTTAAACAAGTACAAAAACCAGCTGATATTCTCCTCTGAAAGCTGCTGTGTGCCATTGACAGCTGAGATGATTTACAGGAGCCATCAGAAACTTCAGCCTGCTCCTTGCAACAGCTCATTTTTATTCAAGAAAACAAAGTAAAATGGGCTGCACATTAGGCTTTCCTGCTGTCTGAAATAATGAAATAATTGTGCTGAAATTTATTGTGACCTTGTGTTGTGCTTCTCTAAATATCTCAGAATTATTCTTCTAAAGTAAACCAAATCAAAGCAACCTATGCTCCCAAATAAAAACAGCCTAATATTGATAACAAGCTTTCTTTTCCACTAACAGCCAAACCATTACCACTCCCTGGCTGATAATGCCTGTAAATTAAAACATCAAGTGACATTTAAACAAGTGGAGACTTGACAGAAATTCCCATCAAGCCCTAGTCGCAAGGTTAAGAGAAGACCTTCAGGAGAAAAGAAATTTGATTGGTGATACATTTCCCAGGTCGAGAGGGGCTTCATATTGTGCCCTAATGTATTACTTCATTATATCATTTATATGCTTCTGCTCTAGCATCAGTCATCACTAACGACCCAGGCCTTCCTCATCCTTCACACAGCACTCATCAGAACTGGCTCCTCTCAACATTTTTGTCCCTTTCTGACCAAGGTACTGGTTGCCATCTCAATTCATTACCATCAAAACATGACAGCTACAGAATTAGCTGCAGAAAAGGAAGATTAGATTCCCAAAAGCAGAATTCTGGTCCTTTCAGCAGGGAGCTGAGCAGTGCCACTGCCAGATTGCAGAGGTCCTCACCTCTCAGGCAGTGCTGCTGGCTATGAGCAGCTGCTCTGAAGCTCCACCAGTGGAATTGGCTTGCAGCTACCTTTCCTTTTCAATCCAAAATGCAAGAAAACTTCTTTTTACTGCTCTCCATCTGCAAGCCTGCCGTTGCTTTACTCTGCAGCAGTTTAAATGCCTTGTGCTGCTTCTAACACAGGTCTCTGTAGGAGAGGGATAGAGGGGCTAAGAGAGGTCTCTGCTTCCTCCTTTCAGCACAGTGCACCTTTCTAGGAGTGCTTTTGAATCTTCCAGGGGATATCCCCCTTCAAGTTGCCAAAACAAAACCTCTTATGACTCTTCCAAGCCTTTCCCTGGTACAGGCTACAGCCTTATCACAAAAAGTCTACTGGAATAGTCCAGAACTGAAAGCACAGCTTAAATCTTCCCTTCAGTCTTGCTGCTCCATCCCAAAGGAGGACACAGCTATTCTTCAGCAATGTTTGCCAAGCCAAATGTGCTTTGTATTGCCAGTACCTGTCCTGTGCTTCAATCCAAAGAGTAATGCCACCATTCCGGAGCAATTGACACAATCCGGAACAGGCGGTCATTATAAATCACAATGTCCTAATGAAGGATAAAAAGAAGAGGAACATTTATGTGGCAGACATATTTCACAGCACATTTACACTGGCATTTTTCAAGAGCTGAAAAGGTATATGGATAGAGGGTGAGAAAGGAGAAGTGAAATAAAGAGTTATGATATACTTGCAGGATGTCTGTTCTGAGCACAGACGAATTTCTGAAAACTTTTTAAAGGTCATGGTTGCTAGAATTTACACTGAAAACTTGTAGTTTTTTCCTTGTTGATCTTAATGTGTCCTTCTCCTTTGCGATTTCATGCCATGCCAAAGCTAGTTACTTTTTAGGTTTGTTGTTAATATTCAGGAAGTATTATATGTATGATGCATTATATTATAGTAATAATTAATAGAAATTTACTTCATTAGTGTGATCCCTGACATGAAATGCAGTGAACACAACAATATAATAATAATAATAATAATAATAATAACAATAACATTATTATTATTATTATTATAGTAACAGAAATACAAACAGGAGATGCAGCTGTCTGTATAGTTCAAGGAAGGTGCACCTATTTTAAGGAGAACTCACTGGTTTTTAGCATTATTTAACCAACATGAAAGAAAACCTCCTATGAGCATGTGAGCTTTGAAGTCTGAAGAACTGGTATTGCCATGTAATTGTTTTAGTTAATTTCTGCTGTGCAATTCTGAAGCCTTCATTGTCACTAGTACTCCAGAATAATTTCAATAATTGAGATCCTTGATTTTTAATATGCTTGCTTGACCTTCATACCTTTAACTACAGGGAACCTCCACATTGGACATCACGACAATAGAAATATGGTGTACAGCACTTAATGCTCTTTTTAAGGCTTCAAACATCATACTTTTCATTTCTTCTTTTTTTTTTCTTTTTTTTTTTTCCTTTTCTTCACAAGGGATTGCTCACACTTACAGCTGGTGAGGGATGAGCAGGTTAATGACAGGACCATAAAATAAAACTCCACTTAAATTCAGAGTAAGCGTAGCAGCAAGCACCAGGATCTTCTGAAAACGTAAATGAGTCTGCCAAAATGGTTACATATGTAGCAGAAACTGCAAGTAAATCCAAGTCTATGGTCCTAAAGAGTAAGTGTAATCACTATTTTATCTCCATTTAAGTGATACATTAGGACAGAAGGAACACCACGGCGTTCCTTGCTGCACAAACAGATATTTAACAGTGGTAGCATTTTATGCAAACTACCTATTAAGCTACTAAGCAAGCGCCAAAAAAAGCAGCAAAGTAATTAAATAATGGACAAGGCCTGAGTTTTATTATAAGGTTTCCAAACCATAAAAGCAATGCCAAAAGGTAGTATGAATTCAGTATTGTTTGAATGGACTCTTGAAGTCCTGTACTCTAATCTACCCTTTATTACTCATCCACAAAACATCTAGCAATTTTTATTACAAGTCCCATCCATTACAGTATTAAACTTAAATTCAATATACACTGCAAGGTCGGGATCCTGCTGGTGATGAAAAGCTGTGTCTCATAGAGCCTGCTTCATTTAAGGCTTAGATCTCTTGACCTACTAAAAAAACTGAGCCTCACAAAAGGCACACTCAGATGTCAGAAGGAGTCAGTCTGGCATCCAAGTGGAAAGTTTACTTAGTATCTCCAAAAGATTTAATTGCACTCCAGTCCCAATTTATAAAGCCCTTCTGATGCTGGTGTTCTGAAAGAAAACCCCTCTGGTTATCTGATGTGAAAGTTGAAATTAGTCCTTTGGATCAAATATCCACAACAAATAACAATTTAAGCCAACTGAATGTTCATTTTATCTGCCCTTGGCTACAGTGAGCCCATAACCTTTGGAATCACTACCATTGCACTCAATATTTACTAAGTTGTACATTAGACTTCATAGAACTGCACCAGCAAATGTAATAACATGAATAATGCTGGTTTGCAAAAGGTAAATAGCATATTCTTGTCTGAATATATACTAAGGATGAAATCAGAGTGATATAGTCCAATCTGTGACATTGCTGAATTATAGAGGACCTTATATTCTTAATATTTGGAAGCAGTTAGAGGCTTACATTGGAAAAAAAAAGAAATCCAATCCTTAAAACATTTTCACATCTTTTTCTCCTTTTTCTTGCTTAATTATTTTCCTTCCTCCCATCTTACTACCTTTTCAGCATCTGAAATTGAGTGATTGCTTCATCTCGGAAGCAGTGTGATACCTTAAATTGTTTGCATTTTGATTCTGGAGCATGCAGCCAGGATTTGTCAAACAAACAACATAAGGCATGTGTTCTTGATGGCTTAGGTCAATTAATACTAATTGTAGCACTCCTGTTATCTCACAGCCCATGTCTCTTGCCACTAACTGTCCAGATAAGGAATTCTGTGAGATAACAGACCCGGACCAGTTACATCACCCATCTCAAGGTAGAAAATTGCACAAAACCTGGCTACTTATTGCTTAGCAACAGCACAGTATTGCCTTAGTACCCTGATTTGCCAAGGCAGTTCTCTTTTGCAGAATCATAGAATCCTTTGGGCTGGAAAAGACCTCCAAGACTGTCGAGCCCAACTGCCAGCCCAGCGCTGCCACATCCACCACAAAACTCTGTTTCCAGGGGCCACATCTACTCTTAAATACCACCAAGGATGGACTCCATTGCCTCATCAGCCTATTCCAAAGCTCCCAGGGCCATTCAGTGAAGAGGATTTCCCTCATATCCCATCTACACACACACTCACCCCTCAGAGCAACTTGAGGCCATCTCCTCTCACTCTGTAACTTCTTACCTAGAAGAGACCAAGCCCCACCTGCCCACACCTTCTTTCAGGTAGCTGTAGAGAGCAATAAAGTCCCCCATAAGCCTCTTTTTGTCCAGGCTCAGGAATGCATGAGGATAAATAAATGATATTTTTCTTTTGTGTCTGCACATGAAGATGATCTTTTCCTTTTTTTACCCAGAACTCTCCTCATGGAGGTATTGGAT
The DNA here is from genome assembly GCA_013399455.1 of Anthoscopus minutus. Classification (NCBI taxonomy): domain Eukaryota; kingdom Metazoa; phylum Chordata; class Aves; order Passeriformes; family Paridae; genus Anthoscopus; species Anthoscopus minutus. Next base: position 97,733 of record VWYI01028431.1, read on the forward strand.
CAGTCTAATAAAAATCTTTCTTCCACCTCCAAAACTAGTGAGAGGTAAATCAGTTGTACCTTTATATTTAGGGACATATTTATTGTTAGCCACACCATTTTCCCCTCTCTGGTATGAAGAATTACTTTCAAGTCAGTTTTCTGTAGCAAAATACCTGCTTGGTATTGGTTGTGAATGGTTGTCAGGAATAAGGGTTCCTAATCTGGCCTAATGCATTAACCTAGAATAGACAAAAATAGAATTGGGCTTCCAGCAAGGGTTCTGGGATTTGTAAATCATGCTGGGAAAGCAAAGACACTGTAGAAAAAACGCAGCCACTGCTGACTACATTGCTCTCACTGTGGAAACAGTGGTAGAGCCCATCCCAGAAATTTAAACACAGAGTACAGGATAAAGAGTGGAAAGCACATTTTATAAATGGAGACTAAAAAAGAATTTTCAAACACTTAGGGACTTCATGTGACACTCCCATTGTTAGGGATGGGAGCTGAGCCAAAGTGGTTATACTTAAAGGGAAGAGACAGTTTGGAACTGTTAAATGGAAATATTTTGTACAAAACGTGTAATTAAATTGTGGAACACTCTTTCATTGTAAAATACTTTGCCTAATAGCTTAAGAGGATGTGAAAAATACTTAGATATTGTAGACACAGGGACACATGCAATATATCATATCCAATTACTCTAAAATAATGTATTAGTTCCCATTTGTAGCACGGACAAAATACATCTTCCTAGTCAAGATACAGTGCTCTCAACCACTGGGGTAAATATTAAAACTGCTCCCTAGAAGTACAGGTCTAAAACCGGCAAAGCAAACAAGAAATTATCAAAAAAAATAATATTTTTTCACACTTCAAGGAATGGTGTAACACTGATCCTTATAGGCAGAGCTGAGCCTCGTGTCCTCATTAAAAAGATGTGTTTTCCACAGATAGACAAGGAAATTGAATAGCACACATAGGAGTTAATTCACAGCTCATTGATGGAATTCTTGATCTACTGAGGGGCAAGTGATTAAATCATTGACCACCTAGACCATTAATGAGCAAAGCCATGTCACTTGCAGGTGCCTTACAGCTGAGGTGACATTACAGGAGGGAGCAGATAGACAGGTGATGAGTACTGAATATGCTTTCTGTCCACAGAAATAGGTGAGGGGGATAAAAATAACAAAAATCCCCAGGCAATAACTTAGAACAATTATTTGGCAGCACAGAATGTTTTGAAGAAAGCAGAAAAATACAAAGTGTAGGAAGGCAGGAAAAGGTTGATTTCTCATTACAGAAAGAAGGCAAAGCTTGCCCTTCTCTCACATCAGCAGGAGCTTAGTGACACCTCATTATTTTGGAAGTTGCTACTACAAACAGCTCTACCAAACATCGAGTGACTAAAGCACCTGCTTCCCCTTTTGCCTTTGTCTTTCCAAAAGGATCGAGCATAGTATATTCTCTTTAGAGTCAGGTTGGCTTTTTTTTTGCCTTGTCTTATACCAAAATATTCATTTTTTGAGGGGAAGAGCCCTCAAAATAGCATATCTGAAAGAATAATAGCACTAGCAACCATCAAACTGCAGTAACACAAACATCCATTGAGCAAAACAGTAGATCTGTCTTGGGAATTAGAGCTGTTAACAGTGCTCTGAAAAGACATTAAAGCTGTTAATTCAATGATAACTTCAAATTTTAAGGGGCCTTGCTCTTGAAATTTCATTACATTTCAAAAAGGAAGTCAGAATTATTTCCTCTTTCATTCAGCACATGATACTTTACAAGAATAAACCAAAATTAAAGCCATTTCTGAAGATATTTCAGGTCAAATCTCTGAACACACCCAGTGGCCTGTCAGGAATGTGCAGCAGACCATAGGAAAACACAGATCATCGGTGACAACAGCGTAAATTTTGCCTCCCTCTGCTGAAAGGCATAACACTGGCTGTAAAAATGAACCATTAAGATCCCCCAGAACCCCAACATCAAGAAGGAGATTTGAACTGTGGGAAAGAAATGCCAGTGTTATTACTTGTGTTGTACTTCCTACTTGCTAAAACTTTTTTCTTTAATTATCTCCAACCAAATTATCTTTGCAACTAAACTTGATATGATTCTGAGAGTTTGGAGCAAACTCAGCACTGTTCTGTATTTTTCATGGCCAGAAACTGTGGCAAAATATTCCTGGATGAGGGTAGGCTGCTTGCACATCAAGTTGGGAATAATCCATACTCTGTTCTAACAAAATACTCCTATGTTAGTGTGTAATCTAATCCCAACAGATGTATGAAAACTGTCCTACTGTGAGTGAACTCTGTTTTCAATTTTTTTAAAAAATCTCCTTACTGTTGTACTGTGCATTTTATTTAAAGCTATCAGGATTCTAATTCACCTGGAATTACCTTAGGTGGCTATGCCACTTCAGGCTGTAGCTCACATGCCACAAATATTATTTTCTGATTTAAGACAGTGAGAGAGCCTAATGTGCGACCCATTTTAGTTTTTGCATAAAAACAGAAAATTGAGAAGAGACATTTTCTTGAAGGCTTTTGTGGATTTAGAAACCAAGCCATGTCTGCATACTCAAAATATTCATTAGATTGTGCTAAGAAAAAAAGTGGAAAAATAATGGGCTTTACAAAGGGTAGAGTTGGGAGAAGTGAGTATAAGAAAATTGATGTGAATTAAATAGAGTCCAGAAAATCAAGTGCAGTAAAGGAGGGATAATACTGGCTATACTTGTTCCAATAAAACATTTACAGATTTTGTCACAAGTAGGAGCTGGAGCTGGGGTGCAGAAGCAAAGGATGAAGAAAACAGCATCAAGGATAAAATGACAGCGTCGAAAGGTAGAAGGCATCCAGAATACAGGAGGATTATGTAAATTACAACAAGACCCTGAGGCAATCAAAAATACTTGAGAAAGCCAAATTGAAAAATGAGCATCAAATAGTGCAAAGCATCTCAACTAATACCAAAAGATTTTTTTAAGCATAATTATACACAGCAACTGACAGGCAAGAAAGGTGATGGAGTGTAAGGGAGCAGGAATGCTATACAGCAATTATTCCTGTACCTATCTCTAAAACTGAAGAGGGCAGACAGTTGCCTAAGACTCAACAGATGGAAATGTTAGTGAGGAGTTAAAAGAAAAGGTGATCCCACCCAAACTGTCAATTAACCGCATTGTTGTTCGTAAAAGCCATAAGAGACCAGAGCCAAACACTGCTTATGTAAAAGTACTACATGAAGTAAGCATAGAAATTGAAGAAGGTGCAATGAAAATTTATATTTAGCACCATCATTTCAGGAGTCTGGCATGGGGCCAAGCAGACACACAGCAAGAAATTACCAGTCACTTCATTTCCCATTAGTTGTCGAGCAAGTCTTAGACAACCATTAAAAGGATCACACTGGGGCTGGGGAGGAGGGGAACATGAAAATTCAGAGCATAATCAAGGACAGCTAATATTGTTTCAGGTCATGCCTCAGTAACTCAGGTTTCATTGAGCCTGTTACTGCTTCACCTGGCAAAGGGGTGCAGTAAATGTCTAAGATAGTAGTTATTTAGATTGTCAGAAAACATTTGACAAAGCTCCACCTCCAGGAGGAACTCAGCAGTGTTATAAACCAACAGACAATAAGCTCCAATGTGTCAGCAAATTCTAAAATTTTGTTATTAAGCATGCAGTGCCACTGCAGAGTTCAAGATGTTAGAAACCAATGTAAAAGCAGGCAGAGAAAAAATCAACACCAGCCCAGGTGTGACTAAAGGAAAGGTTACGGATCGGATATGCTTCACAGGAGTGCAGAGCTCCTCTGAAGTAACCCTCCAGGGGAATTTAGATCCAGGGTAATTAGAGCTGCATCATCTTGACAAGTGGATCCAATTAGTTACAACCAGGATTCAGAGGTGAGAAGAGGACACTGGGGATCACAGTGGTCCTGGAGGGAAGAAATTTGGGTTGTTTTTCACCGGTCCTGCATTACCTACAAGAATCCAGACCTGCCCTTTTCACATGGATAGAGACACATCTGGACATCCAGCACCAACCATGGGCACACAAGCTCCTGCATTGCAGGAAGGTGTGGTCAGGTGCCCTTCTTGATGATGGCATAATGGATTTTGCCTGTTCTGCAGGACAAACCCCTCTTTTAGGCTGCAGTAAATGAGGACTGTTTGTACCTTTGAGTGCTGCTGACACCTGTTGGCTCCCTACCCCTTTGTGCTGTATTGATGCAGACATCCAGAAATGAATTTCAAACACTCACCTAGGAAAACCTATTTTTCTTCATCACAAAAGGCTTTTATACATGACTGTCTGCGCGATCACAATGATTAAATACATTTAAATCCCTTTCCTGAGTTTATCAAAGCCCTGGGAAGTCAAATCTTGCAGGAACACATTGAAGTGCTTCCTGCTTTGCTCAGAAGCCTCTCCTGGGGCTGTGTTGGTGCCTTGGAATGGCTGCCTAGAAGAGAGGCTGGACAGAGTTAGAGAATAAGGTAGGGATTTATTAAAAGGCCTTCAGTAGATAAACCTTGGGCAGTGCAAAAGCCCTGTGGAGGCTACACCAGGGCAACAGTTTTTCAGACAGATATGAGTTTGATCTGTTTGCATATCAGGGGTTAATTGTCCAGTTACAGCTTTAGGTAATGAAGTCAGAGTGCCCCAGTTTGCTCCCCACCCCATTCACTTTTGTTTTTCCTTTCTGGGGCCTGAGGCAGAGGGTGTCCTTGGTTCTGACCAAAATGTGGATAGAGCTTACTAACACTCTACATGGAGCTCAGAGTTAGACACTAATGCAGTACAGGATCTGAAAAACATAGAAGATAAAATCTTAAGGCACCAGTGTCCATTTTAGCTGTGCTCTCGCTCATCCCATCAGGGGCAGTTTAAAAGGCAGTGTATTTTATTTCTTACTCCCACCCAGAGTCCCTGTGGCTGCAGCTGGGGAGCTGAGGGGCATGTGAGTCACTGCGCTCCGCAGAAGGGATGGCAGCAGAGCAGCAAAACAAACAAACACAAAAACTGGGGGAGGAACAAAACCACACCTCCCTCCCAGAGCTCTCCCTGTGGTGAAAGCTGTGTGTGGCAGAGCTCCTGGCCCTCCTGGCCTTCCTGCTCAAGGGCTCTGTGCCCAGCTGAGCCGCCTGCCAGGCTCAGGGAGGGACCAGCAGCGGGCAGGGGCCAGCGCCTGGGATGAAGAGGGAGACAGCCTGAGCTGGAGACAGCCAGGGATGCTGTGCCTTCAGGGACATGGAGGCTAGGCAAGGCAGCTGACAAAGAGAACTCCCCCCAGAAAATATTAACAGAAAATAAGAGGGAGGGAAAAAAAAAAAGCCTTCAGCGTTGCTATGCATTTTCTTAAAACTTGTGGTGCTGGTTCCTTAATTCATACTAGAGAAATTGCAGCTTTCCTTTTCCATCAGGCAGGAAGGTGAGAGGTTATTTCAGGTAATCCTTTGGTCTGTGATCACCTCCACACAGCAATTTCTGACACTCTTGGGCAAGGACTCTGAGTAAAACAGGAGGCTTCCATAGGTGTAAACTATAGCTGCTATCTAGGAATTAATATTTCTATTAACTGGGCTGTGTACATGATCCATAAATGTACAGAAAATGACTAGATGTGACTACAGTCACACTGGAATATGGTGAAAATTCCTCTGTTTGGAAGGACAGAATTAGGGAGAACAAACAGCTATCTGAGAAGCTGTCCTTGTGGAAAGAACTGCAAAATATGTACCAAAAAAAAAAAAAAAAGAGGAACAAGGAGTTAACTTTGAAGGAAATTTCAAATACAAAGGTGGGAGGTGAACAACACAAAAATATTTAATGCAGCTAGGATGCCCAGATCCTAAATTGGGTTTAGTTTATCTAATTCCTTTGATTTCCACTAAGTAAAGCCAATTGCAGAAGCCAAGCCCCTCGCTTCATAACTTCAGCTTATACTTTGATTTGATGAGAAGTTTTCCTAAACTTGGCTCAACTGTTAAGAAGCAGGGACGTGGGGTGTGTAATGAATCAGGTCTGCATTCTGTGTTAAGGTATTCTGAAGTTTTTTTTTATTATTATTTTATTTTTCCCAAAAGGGCAAGCAAATAACTCAAATCCCATGACAGGTTTATCGCAGAAAGAAATTGTAGTATTTGCATCAATTTTTTTTTTCTTGGAATGCAGTAAAGTACTATAGAAGAGTATTTAAGTCATCTCTCTGGCTGAATTAAGTAGAGAAAAAGAGCATGTTGATTTACACATGGGCAGGTTTGTTCCTACTTCATTTTATTTAAAGCCAAGTGGAAAGGGAAACTAATAAAAGAGGTTTAAAACAAAACAGCCCCCTCCCACAATACTTCACAAATTTCAAGATTTGCTTTTCCAAGATATACTCTTTTATCACTGAAGTGCTGTGTAATGGATTGCAGTAATAAAATTATTGCACTGGAATGATCTTCTTTACGTAAGAATTCTTAAGCTTTTCTTTGCCTTTACAAAGAATATATGAAAGCAAATTAGGAATTAGCTGCTAGGTTTAAAATAATTGAGTGTGTTAAGAAAAATGCAGATGTGTAATCCTGCAAATGTATGATAATTTAACATAAATAATTCTTGAATTAATTAAAGGATTTACAGGTTTGTCTTATGTTCTTTATTCCTGGCTTTTCTTTTTGAAAACATGACTCAGAACAATCATCCTACACATCCTGGCACATGGAGCATTAGGGGTGGGTTTAGTGCACACAGCTATTTATAGGCAAAATTTCATATGACTCGGACCTCCTCAAGTCCCAGAATCTAACATATTTTTTACTAAAGTGGCCCTCATGGCTCTACAGTCTGGTCATCATCCTTAGAGCCAAGTGTTGGATAAATCAGAAAAAATCTATTCCTTTACAAGGTCTTTAATTGGCCTGAGATGATCTTAAGAAATGAGAGGCATGTCTCTTCTCACTTGGAGCAGAACGTATGGATTCTGAAGTACTGCTAGTCCTTGCCAAATTGTGTGTGTGTGTCAGAGGAGAAGGCAGAAGAGAAAATGGATAATTTTTAATGTTCATAAGATCTGGATGCAATTTTTGACTGTAGGACAAAAGCAGTGCCTCATTCAGCAGGATGACAAAAGGTTATTTGGCACCTGGCATAAAATACACTTCTTGCAAGAACCTGGCATGAACACCAAAGTGATAATGAGTAAAATGTCAGCGTCTGTGCAATAAAATCGTGGATGCTGAATGTTAAACAATCATAAACAGAATACTAAACCTTCTAAGAATATTATGCCTTTTCTGTGAACAGCCAAAAATCAGTCAAAACTAAACTGACATCTTCTCTGATATTAAGAAAGTAAACAAACCTAATGTCCCAAGAGCTTTACCATTACCTTTGGTGTCCTAGGACATCAGGTAAACTGTAGGAAACACACACTGCCACTTGTTAATGAATCACAGGAGATAAAATGACATCAGTTCAGTTAATGGATACTGCTCCTTGCCAAATCTATGTCTTTAAATTTAATTATAGTTGAGCTTCATCAATCATACAGCAGAAGAACATTGTGATGAAGACTAAAACTCCAAGATCAGCCCTTAATCAACAGGCATTTGCCTCATCCTCATCTAATACACTTGCCTGCAGACACCACTTGGTAGAGAAGAGGGAGCTGTGATCTGTGAAGCTCTATGATTAATTGCTGCATTAGGAGAATTCAGCCCTTGCCCTATATCTATAGCTCCTCACCACAAATACAGATTAAAATAAAATGTTTGGGCTCAAACCCAAGAGTTCTCTGAATTTACAATCACTTTATTGCTACTAAGCCCTGTCTCTGTGGGACGGTCATTTTTGTCTAGGGTTCCCCATCCTTAGAAAAAGTTACTGGCATGGTTTAAGATCTTTTACTGGATTGCAATGATTAACCTTTACATTTTGGATAGATTGAGGATTCCTGAGATGAATGGAAAAAGTTCCATTCTCATCATTAATCTGGATCAGTGCTTCATTAGGAAAATCTCCTAATTTGACACATTCTTAATTCTATGTAAAATTCACTGGGAGAAATGTTGGGGGCTTTCCTCCTCCTTTCTCTGATATAATTGTATGAAGGGAAAAGAAACTGTTTTTAAAAACACAGTTTAATAACTACTGAATTGTAATAATATAAGCACACAAAATACCTCCCAGTAATGTATTGAGTCCAATTTCAGATCATGGGGAGCACAGGTTGTCCCTCAACTGAGGAATTAAACACTACCCTTTTTCCTAGAAAACTCTTCTCTGATTCAAAAGTGATCCTGACAAACATGGTCCTCAAACATCTCTGAGCATCACAAGATGGAAAATGTTCTTCATGCAACCTCAAACCTCCCTCATCCCCACTCAACACCCACTGAAGATCCTATTCCTGCTTCTATCCCCAACTGCAGGGAGAGAGAAACAGTCTGCAAGTCTTTTTTCAATAATTATGTGTATCCACAGAAATCTGCATCTTGCTTACATGCAGGGAAAGCAAAAGAACAATCCTGTTAAATACTCAGCCAACATTTCTAGTGACCACAGGTACTTACTCATCAAGTACAGGGCTCACTGTAGGAACACTCTCAGAAAACAGGCAGCCACTCTCAGAAAAATGTTTATGCCCTTAGCACTAGGTTTTGTGATATTGTCCCTCTTCTTCTGTAATTAAAAGGACATTGTCTTGATTTTTAATAATTACATGTTAAATCAAGAAGTGTCCACTTCCCCACACTTCGACTGCTGGGAAAAAATTAGTGAGAAGAGTGTTTTTGTTTTCAAAAGATATTCGTATTAAACCAGCATGTAACAACAACAAAAATGTGCTCTTTCAGAAAGGCTCTTGCTAGGTCATGGTGCATTTCTGAAGAAACAGCCATCAGCTGGGAGCTAAAAAAGTTTAAACAAGCAGCGCTTGTGGATGTCACTTCTGCAAAGCTTCACACCAAAGTGAGTGTGTTTTATCTAAAAGGCTAATTAGTACCTAGCATGAATACCATAAATTCAAAAGTGTTAATTAATCCTCACTATTTTCCCTGAAAAATAAGGGGTATCAGTTTCTTTAGAGTGGGAGAAACTAAGATTTAAAAGCTGTGCTAAAACTGGCTCGTGACAGACAGGTGTGAGGAAGTCAAAGCAGGCTGGACTCTCAGACCATCCCTTCTAACTCCCAGCCTCTGGCAGATGGATGCCCATGGATCAGCTGCCTCCAGATCTCACACTGCCCTAAACAAGAAATCAACATTGGTCATCTGGCCTTTGCTGCCTGACCCCATTTTGCAGGAATATTACCAAAATCTCCATCCTTCTCCTCTGCCAAGACACAGGGCTGCCCAGAGCCCAACCCTCAGCGTGTGCTTGTGTCCAAATTAGCTGAATGAAAGGCAGCTTTGGGTTGAGTACAGCCATAGGATAAATAACCAGCTATCAAAAATCACAGGTTAAAAAAAAACAAACCAGAGTATCACAGAAAATTCAGTGTTAGGATTCAGAGTGACCACACTGCATAATCCTCTGCTGAATGCCACAGTGATGAGCAAGGATTGATCAAACCTCAGATAAGTGTTTCATGCTGCCTTATTATGGTTAGAGCAGACAGAGCACACTGAAATTTATTTAAAAAAATATATTTTTTAATCACTAAACCATGTCTGTCTCTAGAACACCAGCATTCAAGAGAGGGGGAAGAAAACCAACAAGCATAATGTAAGCTGCACAAGATCAAAAGCAAGCAAGAGTGCAATTAATTTCATCCATTTTTAGAAGTAATTGTCTTTGCACCTTACCCAAAATTTAATGAGCATTACTTCTCTAGCATGGAAAAAAAGCTTTGTTCTTTTGAGTTAATTGATTTGTAAACACAGTCGGAGAAGTGTATCTGAAGTTCAGTAACCTTGATAGTTGAAAGAAATGGAGCATTCAATGGGTGTAGTGCAAAATACTGCTGCAAACCCTGGAAATGTAACTATGGAATTGATTTCCTGTTCACTGAAACTCATAGGCAGTATATGTGTGTTTCACAATTTCAGTTATGCTCCTTAAATAGCCTCTTTTTATTATTATTATTTAAAATCCCTTCTAGTCCCTCTTTGTTAGGAGCTCTTCATTTTCCAGAACTTCATAGCATATAGAGGTTTCCAGTGACAGAAAATCAGTGAGGACTGAATGGCTGGCAAAAAGCATTTCCCACAGAAAGGGAGATTAGCACTTTTTGGATGACAGAAAATGAAGATTGGACAGATTTGTACACATTGCACCATAGAGAACTGGTTTGAATATGGTCAAAGGACTTTGGGTTCAATGCACCAGAAACACAGAGCCAAGGCAGAGAATGAAGGAGTGGAAAGGCTGAGGCTGCTGTCTAAGATGAAAAAAAATATTTCCATTTAATATCTTAAGGCTGGAAGAAGCCAGGTTTACATTTCATTTTTGCCCCTTAAGGGAAGATTTAGCACAGTATTGTTCAGTATGTAAATTCTAGTTACAGCCTAATGAGATTCTTACCAAATATTCTATTAATGCTAAAGGCTCTGTTCTAAGATTGTACTTACATATGTTGCTTATCTTTTTCTCATCAGGGCTCTTTTATGCTCCTGGATGAGTTTCTCAGCTGGATCATTGTAAAGTACACAAATTATGGGATTGCTTACCTGCTCTTCTAGGAGATTAACTCACATGTTCTACCACCACCCACCTGGAACACGAAACACCTTTGTGAGCCAACGTACAAATCCACTTAATCAGCGACCCAAATGTGAAATGCAGACATGGATCACATATAAAATACTGGTATAAATATCACCTCCTTGCCTCTCCACTAAATTCTGCAACATCAAAGCCAGCTGATCTCTTGGAATAGTTTATAGGAGGCGAGGGAATAGCAAAACCATCTCATCTCTGCTGAGCTTTCAGCCTGGAGAGGTGGTGTGATAGGAGACTTCAAAATGAGCCTGGTGTCCCTGGAGGGAAGTTTGCATTACTACTTGCAATGCTTCATTACCACGTGGATCACTGTAATGAGGAGGTACTTATATTACTGAACTTGCATTATACAGAATTATATATGCACCATGTCGATGTGGATTGCAGGATTGCACTGAAGAGTTTAGGTATTATTTCCTTTCACAATTCACTTTTACCAGTATTTATACCTCAAGCAGAAGTGAAAATCAATTTGGAATCAATGCTACTTAATTTAGGCTATAGGCAGTTCTGTTTTAAAAATCATCACATCTAAATTTCTACGTGATATTGTGATTAGCAATGCTAAAATGTAATGTTAAAATATAAATGTCTGATAACCTATTAAAACCCTTTAAATGTTCATTTAAAACTATGCTGAACCAGTAGTGCCTCACAAATCTTAATGAGCTGAAGAATATCTTCTCATTCAGATTAATTCCTTGAATGTTGGAGAAATGGCTATGAGCTGAAAAGCCAGAAGGCTTCCTCTTTCAGTTTATGACAAGAAACTAGGAGGAAAAATATGTCATCTATTAATTCAAAAATTTAGAAGAAGTGGTTCCAGAATATCAAGCAGTTAGGGAGAGTTCCCTCTGTACTCATGAGGTGTTCAGACCTTGCACAATTCATTTCCTACCTCTTTAATCTAATCTGGCTTTTCTGACAACTGTGTTACGCATGCATGGTCATTTTCTGATATCAGAATATCATGGAAATTCTGTCAAATGATGATCAAAAAAAAGCCTAATTACCATCTAAACTGATGCAAATTTTCTTTTTTACTAATAGGTATGTAATCCAAAATAAATTTTGGATAATCTTGTTTTTATTGATTCTTAATGCATCTCAGCAGTCTCAGGACAGTTTTATGCAACTAATTAAAATTATATTTTATATGTTATTATCAAAACTAAATTCCTACTCACACATGGCATGACAGAACTAGAGCAGGAAGTTAATCTACTGACTTAAGTTACATTATTCATTATTTCTAACACCCTAAAACTAAAATAATATAAATTGTGTTAAGACTGTAAAATTAATATTCTGAGTAATTGCATGTTAAGTTTCATACAGATAGATGAGAGTCAGCATGTGGCACGTATTTCTGCCTAAGAAAAACCAACTCCATATTTAATAAAAGATACAGCTTTTGAAAATCACCTTTTCTGTTGTTCTATTTATTAGCCAATCTCTCTGTAAAAAAAGAACTAAATATTTACAGCTGAATATTTTTTGCTCGTTTTCAACTTGATATTTTCAACTTAAACCCAGGGATTTAACTCACTTTCATTTGTCAACCAGTGGAAAACCTACCTATAGTTTCATCCCTGGGACATGGCACGGGCCATAATTTTTCTGTCAGGAAGGTAAATCTGAAGGCGCCTCTTTGAAAATGGGTATTTGGAACACGATTAAAGCACATAAATACTGGCTAATCCTGTCTTTTTCACAAGATGAACTCCTTGTTCCCAAAAGAGGTGTTCCTGGCCCTTTCCAAGCTCTGTGCCCAGTGTCACAGGCCCCTCCAGCTCTGCCAGCTCCTTACGGGATTCGCGGGCTGGGGCTGGGATCTCACTTGGCTGCACCTGACCTCGGACGTCTTTTGGATGCCACTTCTTCCTGAGCCATTGGCCAAATGGACTCCTTCCACCCTGGTCTCTTCCAAAATGGAAAGTGCAGGATAAATGTGCAGGAATTTGGTGCCAAGGCATTGCCTGGAGTCCTGGCTAAGGCTGGGGTGAAGCCTCCCTGTGCCACCCTAAAGCTTTCACCTCTGCAGGTCTGGGAGAGGAAAGCACACATTTCTACTTGGAAAGGAGGAAAAAAAATCCCATCCCTGACACCAAGCCACATCAATCCTTCATGCAATCATTTTATCTGTGCATCTGCAACCTCATCTCACAGCCAGGGTGGTAAATCAACAGATTTTTGTTCTGTCCTCCCCGTTCATCAGAGGAGTGCTGGAGTGTTGGCTCAGCACTTGCACATCCTGGCTGGTTAAAGGGAAGCAGTCCTAGCATGTTACCCCCAAATCTATTGCATTTTTACTGCCCCACAGATGCACTGCACACAGAGATAAGGGGATAAAAATATTTAAGAATTAATAAATTAACACATTTTTTAAATGAAGGACGGTGGCCCTTAGTTTCTAAGCAGCCCTCAGTTTCCCTAACGCAGTACAGAAGGCAAATTGGCAAGAGAAATTGGTAAAAATAAAGAAAAAAATAAGTTCTAGAACACAATTATTTCCCCTAATTTACCCTAAAATCAAAGCTAATTAATATATTCTCTTTAAATATTTTTCAGTTATATTTGATTTTTTTTTTGTGAAATTGTGCCTCACCACAACTTTTACTTTGCTTCATGGGCTCAAAATAGATTAAAAAATTGCTGCTTTCTGTATTTTAAAGATATAAGAAAAATATATACCAGACAAAAAAAAATCCACCTAACAGTGAGATCTAATATGCTGTGAAATAATCTTCCAAGGGAATGGCAGACTTAAAATGAAACTCGAACAAGAAGTAACATAAAACAGAGGGATGGTACTAAAAGAGATATACAAGATGAATTAGGTCATCTTTTTATCTCTATATTCAAGTAAAATATCAGTGAGAATATAAAATCCAATAATTCTGCGCACAAATGTCATGTCATATGCAATATAATGCTTTAATCCTATTATGTCTAAAATTTAATTGCAGTTTTTCAGAGAAATTGAGGGAGGAAGAGCCCTTGGTGTACATACAGATTAGATCCAGTTTCCACTAAAACAAAGTAAATAAATAGGCCATTCAGGTCTCAGTTTAACAACCCACATTAAAAGATAGGCATGTTTTCATCTGGAAACTCCAAAGAGTGATTCTGGCTTTTTAAATGCAAAAAAAAGGCATCCCCTATCACTGCAGATGAAATAAAATAACAGATGAAATTAATACTTGGGAAATAGTAGGTTTGATTTCTGTTTCTCTGCAAGGCAATTTTCATTTCATACATATCCAATTAATATGCTCCATTTCCAATATGTGGATAAGTTGTTCTTCTGTAGCTGAAATTTTCTTTCAGCTGTACTTTTACTAGATAAAAGAAAATTCCAGTAAACATGGGGGCACATTGGCACTGATAAAAATTGCCATCGTTTCATTCACATCATCTCAGTAATAACATAATAGAGCAGCTGAGGATGAGCTCTATAAACTTGTGTTCAAAACTCAGCAGAAGGAAAAGGAGTAGTTCCCACATTTGTCTGCTTTTCCTACACTGACGTGAAACTTCAGCTCAGGAGCTGTCAGCTGCTTTGAGTTCACAATGTTTCCAGCCTGAAGGATCCCAGCTGATTTTAAGCACAACTGAAATAAGCAGGCTTCACAATAAAACTGGCCAATTTTGCTTCTTCATGTGATTTTTTTTTTCTGTGTAGGTCAGGTAGCAGGATGTAGCACAAGCTGGACACCCCTGCATAGATTCCTATGTGCATCTCAGGGCCTTGCCAATGTTAAGTACCCTTACTTCAGGAATTTTAAATATTTCCATATGAAACCTTTGCCTATTTGGGCACCCCAGAAAGACACAAGGATGCAGGGAAGCCAGTTTTCAAGTGCTGTAAGGCAATTCAAGTTTTCCATTAGGATTTTTGTGACAAGTGTGCTTCACTGACAGAACCAATGCTAAGGCACCATAGAGAGCATACCTGGCCTTACAAGGAAAAACACCTGACAGGCTCATATCAACTTTCTGTTCAGTGACCTCTCTGTTTTCCTGTTTCTTGGGCCTCTTTCAGTTTTCCTGCTTCTTGTGCTCCTCTCAGACTAACCCATCTACCCTTTTTGCAAGCTGTGTCAATTTTTAAATGTTTTTCTTTACTCATCCACACCCACAGTCTACAGAAAACAAGAATTTTTCCCCGTGGCACATCAAACTCTGGAGATATAAATGCTCACAATATAATGATATATGAATAGAAAATTTGACTTCTACCATATCTTACTCATTACCTCCCTACAGACAGATAACGGATTAATGCCGTGGAACATGCAACATAGATCTCAGAAGTTTAAAAATAACTTTGGTTAATATTTAATAAGAATAATTTAAGAACAACTCAATAAATGCTCACTCTGCAATCACTGCTTTGGGATACTTTTTTTTTAAAGTAAAGCAAATGTCAATCTCCTTTACTTCAGGTGGTAAGAGAAGATAACAGTAGAACTGGAATCAGATAGTGACCTGAACACTTCCTTTAAGACATTTGTGGCCAAAACCTACACCTCACTGGTTATTTCAGCCAGAAAACCTCATTTGCCAAAAATCTCAGAGCAGAGTCATTCCAATATGACAGCACTGCTTTTCAAGAGGATTGCAACAGATAAAAACATAATGTGTTGCACTACTGAAGACTATTTAACACCAATATTATATAAATGGCCCTCTGAATGACCCACAAGATTATAAAAAATCATGTTAAATGAGCTAAAATACACCCTACTTACATATTCAGAAATCACAATTTAAGAGAGATGGTTATTCAAATAAGACATGTATGGCTAAGGCCATTTCTTAACAAGTGCCTAAAACTTTTGTTTAAAGAGAGAAACCAAGACCTGTTGATGATCCCTTTTGAAGGGGAGCAACAATTTGAAATCCAATTTGAAACTCAATTGTGAACAGACCTGGAATGCCTATCTTTATTTAGAAATAGTGTGGCACAGAGAACCTAGTGCATGCAGAAGTTAGATGATTTGTTTCAAGCTTCACTTTGTCTTCTATTTAGAGCACAGAAAAGCTGGAAGGATCTGTAGGTACAGCAGACAACAATTTGCAACCCATCAGCAGGGTAGAGTACTGGTTTAAAACAAATTAAAAGCTCCCTCTTGAAAGCTGAATGCCACAAAATATAATTTTCATGGTATGTGCATGCATTAGATTGCACCAATTAAACTTGTAAAAAAGAAAAAAAAAGAGAAAGCTGTTTAAAAAACTGTTTCAGGTACTCCAGCTATTATTCATGAAAATGCTGCACTTCCCAGCACTGTGCCTTATCAAGTATAAAGTGGAATCCTACATTTTAAATGAAATGATCTGTAAAAGCTGCTATCTTTGTGAACATGAGATATTAAATAATTTCAGAGAGGAATGTGTGAATCAATTAGATTCAGCAAAATAGGTTCTGGGTATGTGAATATTGTGGATGCACTGAGACACCGTGTCAGAGAACAGTGCTGACTCCAACATTTTTCTAAACAAAGCACTCAACATCCCTGCTAGGAGATATATAACTTCATTTATACCTAAATGCCACAAACCCAAGGATATTTAGATTAATTAGCTATGCTGCCTACAAACATACCTTTTAAGAAAAAATTATTTGTCTAAACCAGTATTTTTGGAAGTCAGTTTAAGATAAAATTATTTTCCTACACGTTTTCCTAAAGGAAAGCTTAGCTATCATAAATTATTGTATTGTTAAAAGGGTCTCAAATAAAACCAAATTATAATATCTCATGCTGCTCATCCTTTGGCTTCTATCCCAGCACAGGGTCATGGCTCTGTACGGAAAACACAGTAGGGTAATAAAACTGCCTGGAGATAGTAAAAAGCTTATTGTACAGCAAGGAACTATGTAGGACTTCTCCTGAAAAAAAAATAATAATCACTTGAATTTACTGGTGGAAGATTCCAGGGATTAAGTGCTCATCTATAATGAATAGCACAAAGGTATCAAAGGCAACACTATTAAAACTATTATCACAGCTCATATTAAGTGATCTGGCTGTAATTATAAGGTTGCTTTGGCTCTCAGGAGAAAAATATCTTGAAGTCATGTCATGGACATGTATAAGTCCTATATATTTGTTGAGATAAAAAAAAAAATCCAAAGATAACTAATAGTTGTAATTGAATATATGAAATAGACTTACATATGGCAAGGTTTTGGGAGCTGGTCCCAGGTGTTTATAATTTTTATTCTGTTTTAATACTCATTATAGTATGTTATGTGTATTAGATATTGGAACACTATAGCAGGTGAAATACTGAAATACAGAGCATGGATATTATAGGGAAGTACTGTTGATGAAGCAGTACTATGAGTGGTTAAAAGTTGATGTATTCTACTCCACCATCAAAAGAATCAGCCGAAAATCTCACTGCACCTGCAGAAGCAGGGCCATCACCTTTGCCCTGCAGCCTGCAAGGAGCTCTAAGGTGTGGAGAAATGACCTGCCTCTGCCAGAAACCTGCACCACTCTTCCTGTGGCTTTCAAGGCCAGGGATATTGCAGTGGTACCTGATGCAAAGATCCACTCACAGGGCCTGCCCAGGGGCTCAGAGGATCAGGGCTTCAGTGTGAGGTGAAACTGGGTTCACAGAGAGGAGCAAAGGGCTGCTCCCTAATTAGGGCAGCCATCCAGTGCATGCTGCTCATCCTCCCCAACTCGAGGGTATTATCCCTGCCCAAATGAGACCCACGCTCTATTGAGCACTTGTAAATGAAGGAGATATACACATGTGTTTTCTGTGGTGACACAAATCTATTATTAATAAGTGTAAGGTACATTCATTCACAATATGGTGTTAGGGAAGAGAAAGAGTGTAGAAGCAGCAGCCCATCCTTCCTTAGGGAAATCTCCTAGCCAATAAACCTACTCCTAATATTTTTTTAATTTGGTAGGGCTTTGTGAGCAGATATTTATTCCTAAGTCCTGCTTGTGCTGAAGTTTCACTGACACAGTAATGGCATTATGTTGGTAAGCAGCATAATTAAATGCATTAAAAGCAATTAACTAAAGTGCATGCCAGTACCATGCTGCTAGACATGGACACAAGGTCAGCCTTCCCAAGATTTTTATTCCAAATTCCATGGTGAAATAGCACGCAGCTCCTAAAAATCCACTCCCCTGATGTTTTCCACCTGCCCCTGAGCTGCCTGAGGTTTGTCTGCCGGCCCTGCCTGTGCTTCAGCTCAGCCAAGGACAGTGAGAGCTCCCCAGTGTCTTAAAACTGGGAACTCAAAGTTCTCTCCACTTGCCCCATGTCAGTGCTTGTTAGTTAATGATACAGCCCAGCAGAAATGGTTCAGAGCCAGGACAGCCAATCCTCCCAGGAGCAGAGGCTGCTTCAGAAGAGGTAAACTGCACTAACAGGGAGAGAAGGAGGAAAAGAGGAGCAGAAACAAGGCTTGCACAGGATCAGAACAAATGAGGGAAGATCTCTCCCTCCACTCTAGCAAGGGAAAAGAAGCTGCACTCCCTTACACACTCCCTTTAATTAAACCATGAAACATGCTCATTATCCTAAGCACTCACTCTCACAAGTAATCAGCTCTGTACACAGGGTACCCTAATGCCATTGAAACCCACCAGACTGGACACTGGGCTGGATTTCATGTGGGGAG
Source organism: Anthoscopus minutus (assembly GCA_013399455.1). Lineage (NCBI taxonomy): Eukaryota > Metazoa > Chordata > Aves > Passeriformes > Paridae > Anthoscopus > Anthoscopus minutus. The sequence continues at coordinate 116,098 of VWYI01028431.1, forward strand.
AGTTACAGGGGAGGGAAAGGACTCAAATCCTTTTAACTGATGTAATCTGCAAGATGACTCTTCAGATACTATGTATATATCAATACTGCTTTCAGACAGAAAGGGGTTTGCATGTAAAAAGCACTGGTTTCACATGGCATTTTAGGGGACTGTTATCTTCTGACATTTAATATTTGCTTCTTAATGGCTGCTGTGATAATCAAACAAAACTGACAAGCCAACTAACTTGTCCAAATAATATCAGAACAGATCCTCTGCTTTCTACACTCATAAGATCAGCTCTGCTGGAGGCAATCATTTGTCACGATGGAAAGAATTAACTGTGACCTATTAACATTTCATCATTTAAATTATGCAAAACCAACATCAAAATAACAGCTTATCTGATGATCCCGAATACTACAATTCCAAACTCAAGAAGGAGAGTAGTCCTTGAGATTGGCAAAAGATGTTCTCAGCCCCTGAGGGATTTAGTGAGAGTTAGTGTACATGATGCTGACAAGATAGAAACAGAGAGCAGCAAGAGAGGAAAGCTTTCCATTCAACAAGTGTTACCCATGACTAAAAATTAAAATAAGCACCCTGTGACCTTGCTATAGCCCCCTCAAGGAAGTTACAAAAATCCTGATTTCATAATATATACACTATTTTGCTGTACAGAAAATAGTTTTATATCTTCAAAGCAATTCAAAATCCTTAATTATAGCTCGCCAACAAATATTAGATGGATGAAAATGCCTTTAAAAAAGAAAAAGTGGGAAAAATCTACAGTCTTTTGCTACTGAACAAGCACAGACAAGAACATGGATACATAGCCATGGAGAAGTCAGGAACAATGGGAACAAACCCAGAACCAAATGAGGTTTCTGCTTTACCACAACACAAGTGGAATAGCACCACAACAAATTTCAACAAGGACACTGAAGTTGTTGCTAGAGAATTCCCACAGTGTGACTGTGGTGTTTGGTAGACACCCTAAATAAGAAAATGCCAGGCAATGCTATTCAACACTAAGTTTGCATTTCTTTGGGCTATTTCACATTAAGTATTGACTTGTCTCTTTGTAAGGTAGAACAAAAGAAAAATGAATGAGCTTAACTTGTAGGAGACCAAGAAGGTGTCAAGTTTCTAAAAGGTAATAATTCAAGGGTAAGTTAGTTATTTTTAAAAAAGTTATTTTCTTTTGTTAAATTAAAATTTAATTAATTAAAAGTTAAATTAAAATAAAGGCATGCTCTTATAGTAATTATCACAGCTGTTTAATAAAATGAAGAAAAAATTGGTTCTGTAATAAAATATAAACTGAAGAATTAAGAGGAAATTCATTATTTCCTCTCATTTCTGTTACAATCTTTTCTAGTTATCTCTAGAAGTGTAACTTCTGTTGTCAACCAGCTTAATGTAAGCCCAGCTATTTTATCCCTCATATAAATAATAAATTATAATGATGGCTACATGACATTAAACACAGTTTATAGGGTTTTCTATGCTGGCAAAATGAATGAGTTTTTTTTAAATTATCAGCAGTTTTTATATGAATGAAGGGAGAAAATAGGAGTGAACAATTGTCTTATCTTGTTAAATTTGCATATGAAAAAGGAGAAATGTTTAACTTCTGCAACATGAAAGATCCCAAGCTACCATGACCAAGAACTACCATATGTTCATATTTTCAGGTGCTGGTTTGACCAGTTAATTTACTCTCATGCTTTTATCCAGTTTTGAATTTGATCATGTTTAGGTAATCTTTAATCCTGCAAAATTCATGCCGACACCGTAAGCACACTCAAGTCACTGAGTAGCTACAAGTGCTTTGTGCTTTATTAGCCCCATGTATGTTATGGAAATCCTGCTCCATTGACCAATAATGTAAAGAGCTCCATCTGGCAGGGATGTGCCACTCAAGCTACCTGGGTGCCATTCATTAGTAAATTGTGCATCATTTACAACCCTGCATGCACAAAAGTTTCAGAACCCACCCAAAGGGGATCTGTGTGCTCTGCCTCTGCCATACCCAAAAGGCTTTTTGCTTTGCTTGCCAAAAAATAACTCACTGTTTAACTGGAGGGCAGGTAATCCAAAAAAGAAAGGAAGTTTCCACCTGAAGTGTGGCTATGTCTAATTTCAAAAGAATTTAATGCTTATTAAAAGCAAATTTTATTCTACTGAACACACTCATGGCTCTGGCACACCTTCCTGCCAAAGAAGTAAAGACTCAAATAACAGGATAACCCAACATTTAATATATAATACTTTAAGTAACACTGTATTTCCTACAGTTATTTTGTCAATATCTGCTAGTTTTGCTCTTAAATCAGAGGCTGACAAGACCCACTACTTGCTGGACTACGACATTTCTGCTGATTTTGTTGTAAAGGCATGTGTTCAAAAGCCTGGCTAGAGAAACACACCCAAACTTATTAAGATTCCTGATTTTTAGTGCAATTCCTATTAATTAGGGGAGATACCTCTATTTTTCACATCTTTATGCCTTTTAAAAAGCAGAGGATGAATACCAATGCTTATCAAACCACCAAACTTATCATTTTGGCTAAGCTCTGGTATCATAAGCCAACAGCTGCCTATATTTGCAGCCAAAAAGGGCCTGTGCAGTGGAACTGCACTGAAAAGTTGAATAGCATTGCAGTGATAAAAAGAATGATAATTTGATACTGTTTTGGGAGATGATTTTTCAGGCTTCCTGTTATTCCGTGTTCTAATTAGATGAAGCCCTGTGAAATGGAGCATCCAGTACAAGTTGGGCTTGTGTTTAGGAAGAGTTGTGAACAGTTTGCTTTGTCTGCAGTAAAGATAGAAAAAAAGACACCTTCCAAGAAAGGAAAGCACTTAGTGTGTGTTTCTATTTTAATAAAACAACAACATACTTAGCAGGCTTTCTTTATCTCTCCCTAATTCCATTTCCTTCTTCCAACTTAAAAAAAAAACCCAAACAAAAACCCAAGAAAACAAAGCAGCAGAAATACAAGAGAATATTTTTTCCTAGAATTAAGCAGCAGTAACACAACAGCCTGGACAGGGTCTGTGTGGGTGAAGAATAAAGATAACCTTTTTTTTAACTGTTATAATACAGTGAGCTTCTTTTGTGTTCAGTCCTCCATATCTCCCCAGCAACACCACAGTCCTGGGGGACTGGATTCTTTCACCTTTCACCATACAACACCTGCTTTGCCTCAAACCCCAGATATTACAGAACATCATCATGCACATGGGAACAACCTTTCAGTGGTGATAGGATCAGGATCAAAGTAAAAGCACTCACTAAACCAGCGAGCAAATAGTTTATTCTAGTAAATAACAACTCATCAATACCTGAGAGTGCATATCTAAGTGACAACTATGCAAAAATGCATGCTGGCCAGAAGTGAGCCATCATGATCACCACTGGAGGTTCTTTTGCAGATAAATATACACTCACACAGCAACCTTAAATGCAGAATAAGGAAGAGCCTCGTGTTGCTATCAAAGGGGGAGCTGGAATGTCTGTTCAGCTTTTAAATAGTACACAAGGTATGAAGGGCCTTCAACATGGTGTGCATCACACCATGAAGGAGTTCAAAGGTGGCTGCAGGGGTGGGCAAAGTATGAGTGGCACATGAATTTTGAAATCATGTCCTCTTAGGTGCTTCAGGGCGGGTTAGTTGCAATACTTTCACTTCTCCTGTTTTCCTGATTACTTTCTGTCAAAGTAGTCAACTCAAAGGTTGAATCCCCCTGACCAAAAATTGTCCTCACTCCTTTGTCATAAGGCTGTCAAAGACTCATAAGACTTGTGGGCTAAAATAAGGGACACCAAGACTGGAAGTAGAAGTATTCCCAGAGACTGCAACACATCTCTGCAAGGAGTTGTGGCCCAGTTGTGCACAGTGGTTGTGGAAACCAAAACATTGCAGACGTCCAAACGTGGCACTAAAAGACACAAAACTCCCACACTTCTGAGGAGCTGCTACCTGGAGTTGACCTCTTCATTCCCAACAGTGACACAATGCCAAGCTCCCCACAGAGAGGCTTTATGCTGCCCCTCAAATTTCAAATTTTAGGTAGGTAGAGCTCCCTAAGGAGTGCTTTGACTATAGTTCTTTGACTATAAGATTTAATTTCTTCAGCCTGAATTTGTGCTGTATGGTCTTATTTTCATAGTGTTACACTGCATAACTTACTAGTTGCAGATCTGGGTAAGAAAGATGAGATTTTATTTAAGATAAATAAAATTATGTGAAAATATATGCTGATATATAATGGGTATTTAGTCATTGTGTGAGAATTAAGTGTGTGTATCTCTGCGTGTGCCTGCTGTAAAAATGTTTTCAGCTTTTTATATGCTACAATTTTTATGCTATGAGCACTAATCATCTTTTAATATGGAGAACTGGAACGACTAATAAGTTTAACACATAACACAAAAGCTTGGTTTTACAAGACAGCTTGCTTTCTGTTTATCTTCATCTAGATGTTTAATGAAGTGGCTGCCATATCACACAAGTAGATGGGTTAAATGAATCAAACACAATGTTTTACCTAATGAGAAGAATTTACAGAAAACTTATGAAAAAGGTTGGATTTTTTTTTTGTTTAAACACAGAGCTGTAACAACTAGAATTCACAAAGGCCTCTGTTCCTAAGAAAGCTAGAAACTCTTGTGAAAACAAGGGGATCAAGTGTCACACAGAATTCTTATTATCAAAAACTTCAATATTGTCTGTAAGCTGAACTTCAATATTGTCAGTAAGCTTCACTGAAAAGTCCAAAACCTGCATCTCTTTATTTTCACACTTCTCCAAACATGTACAACTAAAGCAGGACTGAAACTGCTCCAGGACTTTTTAAAGTGATGCAATGAAATTATTCACACGAAAGCAGTTGAGATTTTCCAATTCACCAGTACAGGGTGCTTAAGATTCTCTTGGTCTCGTTTCAGTCTTGGCATGATTACCCGTGACACTGGTCCCACATCAAAGCCAGAGTTATCACTCTGCGTGGCTGAGGAGAGCAGTGGGACATGGGGTGCTCTGGTCCCAGGGAGCCTCAGGCTCACATGTCTACCTGGGACCTTTGCAGGGTGCAAGAGAAAACTGCTGCTGTTGCATTAAACCCTGGTATGTTCCTAGCAAAGCAAGCAAACAAATCCATGAGCAATCGGGACCAATAAGTTTTGCTGTTGGTTTTTCTGAGCACCAAAAAGAAGAAAGTGAGAAAACTTTCTTAAGGCCAGGGGAATTCAGTCACATCTCCACACTCTAAGGCTACCTGAAAACCAGTTTAAACTGATTCAGCCTTTGGCCAACAAAAGAAACTTAATTTTACAGCTTGGTAATATTCAAACTCAATTAATTACCTTTGGTGAAAGAGCATTTTAAAAGATCTGCTAACAAATCTGATGCTTATACATAGAAACAGACGGGATCATCCCACAGCATGCTCTCTGCAGCCTGAATTCTGGCGTGTGCCATGTCCTTTGCCTCTTCTCCAAGGACCTGTCCTGTCAGCAGGGCAGTGGCTGCCACCAGCCACAGTTTGTGCAAGAGCCTCTGCTGCACGTTCCAGCACCTGCACTGCCTGGAAATCCCTGTGAAAGGTGGCTTGGGCATTCCAATTCTGTGGCAGTGTTTCTCAAAAATCCTTTCAGAAATTTCCAAGCCAGGTGGAACGTGCTGACAGGATTTTCCATGGCTATCACCTATATTAAGAAACCCTTTTAATCTTCCCAGATCACAAGCTGATACACACAATCTCTGTGAGGCTACTGAGCAGTGGAGAGCAGAGAAAGAACCTAAAAAGCCACTTTCTTCTTTTATCCAGAAACACTTTCATCTGCCTATAACTTTTCACAGAAGCCACTTTAAATCATGAAGAAAATATAATATAGTTGGTTAATTGCAAGAAAAGCAGAACCAACTCAGCACAATGCTGAGCATTAGGTAAGTACACACTGTAAACAGTAACAGACTGGAACAACCAGCCGAGTGGAAGTGATTGCCTGTAATTGTAGGCTGACACCAAAATTACTGGCTTCAAGATTGAATTTGGTGATAATGTAAATCACTCCCTATTATTCTTTTCTTAGCAGCCTCTCTTATGAACTGCCTGAAGGAATATCACTAGATTCCTCTCTAAAGAACTAAATTCAAAGCATTTCCCAATTCCATTATGATTTATGATATGACTCATTTAAGGTGATGTACAGTTCACAGCTTGGTTTTTGACATCCCTTTTACAATCTCAGTTGTTAATATAAATCATAGAATCAAAAGATCATTTTAATTGGATAAGATTTTTAAGATCATCAAGTCTGCCTGTTTACACAGCACAGAGGAGCCCCCCACTGAACAGTGTCCCCAGCTGCCACATCAACACATCTTTTAAATCCCCCTAGGGATGGCGACTCCACCACTTCCCTGGACAGCCTGTTCCAGTTCTCAACTTCCCTTTCAGTGAAGATGTTTTTCCTAATATCCATCCTAAACCTCCTCTGGACAGCTAGAGGCCACTTCCTATTATCTTGCTCCTTGTTTTCTGAGAGGAAAGACCAACCCCCACCTCACCACAACCTCATTTCAGGGAGCTGTAGAGGGGTAAGGTCTCCCGTGAGCCTCGTCAGGTTAAACATCCCCAGTTCCCTCATCTGCTTCTCATCAGTCATGTGCTCTGGACCCTTCACCACCTCTGTTGCTCTTCTCTGGATGCTCAATCTGTCTCCATGGAAGCTGCAGGCACATTTGCTGTCACTAAAAGCATGCCCTGGTCATCTTTCAGGTTTCCTCCACCAGTAAGTTGCTTTTATTAGTTTTGTCATCACAGAACAAATTTCTACAAAAGTTAGTGGTTAGAGGTGCCTCCTGCAATGACTGAGGACTGGGTGTAATTGAATGGGCTTTTTCTTCCAGCTTTTTAACAGCAAGCAGAAAACCAGTAAACACTTTGGAAAACCTAAAACTCCGAAGTGTTTACTGGTTGTTAGATCCTGGGGGATCTAAAAATCCCTCAGAGTCACTTCTCTCGTGGGAGCTCCTCCTAACCAACCAACAAGCAAGCCACAAGTAACAAGCCTGTGATCACAAAGCCACCTCCCTGTCAGATCTGTCCTTCCTACATGTAACACAATGAGAAAGGGAAGAAAAGACAGCAGAGATATCAATACAAAGGCTGGTTTTATATTCACATTGGGGCCCAGAGCAGCAGAGAAATTTTGAAGTAAATCCCCTGATCGTCCCCACTTAGTGCAGGCTGGTGTGAGAGCTTGATTTGGAGGGAGTGAATTGGGCTCCATGCAGAGGAAAGGAAACCAGTTGCTCTTGTGCAGGTGCAGAGTAAGTGCTCTCCACCCCTAATGGGTGCTTGGCCATTTCAATAGCCTCTAACCACAGGTCTGGTGGAGATGTTTGGCCACCAAACTAAACATTTTAAACAGGATTATGCCATATTCAGCATAAGAAAATGCAAAATAATTTTCAAGATTTACAGAGCACTTTCCTGTGCATGGTTCAGCATTGCTGGCAATCTGCACACCTTGGGTCCTGTGGACCAAGCAACTTATTTGTTACTGCTCTCCATTAATTAGTTACAACACACCTCAACACAACTGAGTGCCAGGATACAGCATCTTTCTAATAGAGGGTACTGCAGAGGCAAAGAGCCTTTGGAGATAGCCCAAAATAGTAATTAGTTAATACTCAATTGATCAGAACATGAATGAAATAAACAGCATGGCTGCTGGCAGCATGATAGGCATTATGAAAAGCACCTTAGTTATTAAACAATCAAGTAGCACTTAGCTAAGGAGCTCACAGCACCAGATAAGAGACTAAATAACTAAAGAGGAAAAGGCACAGGCAACAGGCAAAAGCTATTATCTTGTCAGATCTCTGAGATTTTCAGTAGATAAGTTAGAAAATGTTCTGTATTACCCTGTCAAAAAAAAAACAAACGGTAAATACTCTGGCTGTAGGCTCTGCTATGTAACTCTGCACATCAGGAAACAAAACCAGACAGGAAATGCATGCAAAATGGAAAGTTGTGTTAATCAAAAATCAGACAATGACACAACACATAAATATAACACTACAATTTACATACAGAAAATATAACTTGATTATCCACCCTCATATTTATGAAAGTTAACCTAAAAGTAGCACTTCAATAATCTACTATCAAGAAAAATTTGGAACAGAATTGGAGGCATCCAGTTTAGACTTAAGGTATTTTTAAGTGATTAATAAGCAGATTTCTACTCCATTTTTATTCTCAGAAGACTGCATTTAGAAGCAACTGGATCTGTGTTTCAACTAATTAAAGATAAAATGATGAAAATTTGAGGCAAAAAAAACAAACAGTTGGCTGAATTTATCTGGTTGAAGTGGTTTCAAAGGTATGATCTTGAGGAAGAACAAGCATCTCACAAACAGCTGAAAGCCCCACTTCTGTAAAATTCATGACTATATCTAAGAATTTTGTAGATCAGCCTTTTTGTAGGCCTGCACTTCTCAGACTTTAACACAATGCATTCACCTTTGTGAAGGTTCAGCCTGGCAGAGTTTGCCTGGTTCTGCTCTCATGGCTACATCCGAAAAGAAGGCAATGGTACCACTGGGTGATTATCAGACTGGGTAATCCTTGGATTTAACCATGCATGGGCATGTTGCTGTTAAAAAACATTGCAGGGGTAAGAACTCCCATCCTGTGCTGGCAGTGGTCATGGATATCCTTCAGAGCAGAGATTTGCCAGCACTTTTTTCCTGTAGCAATAGTATTTGCACCATAGTGTCATGCCCAGCTCCCAAAACAAAACCATTATTAAGTCTCTGATACTGGGGCACAAGTATGGAAAGTCACAAAAAGCCATTAACACAAAGACCCACGAGAAAAGCAGGTGGGAAAATGCACGGTAAATAGACAAAGGCTTAGTCATAAAAAAGGCTTGAAAGCTTTCCTTGACATCTTCTACAAAGGAAAAAAGTACAAAGAAATTGTACAGAAATATGACAACGTCCACTTAACTTCAACAGACTTGCTAGCTTAGAAGTTATCCACCATGAAAATGAAAATATTGTAATACCAGTAAGGTAAAAAAGATGCAGACAAAGCATCTCTGAAATAAATATCAAAGACATGCTTTACTGCAAAAGCAGACAAAATAGCTTGTTCATGTAGAGCTGTAACCTCACAAAGAAACAAAAATCAACTGGCATAATATCATTTGCTTGGGTCATCTACACAACTGATTATTTTCACATCTCTCTGTCCCAAATACTCCTCAGCCTCACTTTGCCTTGTACTTCTCCTTGTCGGATATTCACCATCTGAACAACTCAAGTATCAGCCAACTTAAAAAAACCCAAAACATTTGCAACTTCAGCACAAGTAAACTCATGCCAAACTGAAATCAATCCCAAAGAATTTCAAAATATCTTTTCTTCATCTCTGCACAATTCTTGAAAATCACGTATATAAGTTTATATATTCACATGGTGTTTTACCAATATGGAATGATATAACTTGCTGTCACAAAATTCCTGAATGCAGAAGGAGAAAAGAAGAACCAACATGAGAGAAAACACAAAATGACAGTCAGAACATGTTGAATGAGGAATGATTACTGGCACACTCAGTTGAGAAGGAAAGATTTCTGGCATGGCTACATTTTGAGAAAAAACATGGAAATGGCAGGAGAGGGATGAGCACAACAGGAGTGATGTACAACAAACAGAGCACAGACAAAAGCCACACACATATGAACCACATAAAAATAAAAGTAAGGGGAGATAATTTGGAAAGGTTTGCTCTATGGAGGTGGAGTTTAAGGTAAGGTTCAGCTTGCATTTAAGCAATAAAATATACATTTGAAAAATGTTTCTTATCAGCGAGGAGTAGGTTAGGCAAGCAGGAAAACACAGAGTACAGGTGACACAGCTGAACTGTAAACACAAAGCTAGTGAAAACACAATCCAAGATAAGCTGAAAATAAAAAGAGAAAATTAAGATTTCAATCAGAATTTCAATTTCATATTGAATTCATGCAAAGCTGCCATTTTAAATGGAACTGAAATTGTCACAAAATTTCCCAACTGCCTCACAGGAAGGCTGAAAACTCTCAGAGATTTGCTGCATCAGTGTAGAAAAAGTTTGCTGCAAAGAGTGTGGCTTGTTTTTATAGAGCAGAAAGTATTTGGTAGAAAAGAGAGAGCAGGAATCATTTCAGATTATACAAGTACATCAGCTGGGACTTCGAGTGATTTTGTTTGATGAGTCAGGGGGTTGAATAGGACAGACTTTTGTAGCAGCACTTTGGATGGGATAGAAGGAGGGAATACTCATGGCAGAGAGAGAAAGGAAAAATTCCAGTGAATAAGTCAACACATAACCTACATAGTCAAAAGGGCCCGTAGTAAAAATATTTTCAATTTCTGGCAAAGATTTAAATGCATATTGTCTCTTAAATACATTCTGAATTATTAATATCAGATTGAAGAATGAAAACATTCAGAATGATATATTCAATGTGTTTTCCCATCCATTTTACACTAATGGCACAATTGTCCATATAAGTCAATATGAAAATCAATGCTGAATATTTGGCACAGTACAGAGCTGCATGGCAGAATCCAGTGAGAACTAATACATTCCAAAAATTAAGAATGTGCAAGGAAATAAATACAAATTATATGTAAGTAAATTACATAAATGTTTATGATTTCAATGATGAAAAAGAGTGCCATCTGTGAAAATTAAAGAAGCCCTTAGCAGGACAGGCCAGTTAAACATTATCAGTGGACAAAACTGAAAATTCTCATTTTTAATCACACAGTAATAATTTCATAGCGTCCTCAGAAATAGTCCCATATCCTTAAAACATGTTCTCCACCAGGAGGTCTTTAAACAGTGAGGAAAAGAAAAAAAGAGGTGTAGATTAGGAAGGAACTAAAAAGTTCCATCTTTTTTACACAAGTTACTGAAGTCTTCATGTCTTCATTGTGCTGAGCTGGTCTACTAATGGACAGAAGAGCATCTATTTTGTAGATGAACAAAAAGGACTTCAAGGACAAGGACCAAAAGAAATTTCTGTAAAAATGTAATTATATGATGAAAAAATGAGCCTGTAAGTGGTGTCAGTGAGTTCAATGTTCATCGCTGTGACTCCTGATGAGATTTAGTTGACTTACAAAGTTTTCTGTTTTCTACCACTAAAAATCTGCCTGAGATCTGAACATCAAGTTGAGATGTTTATGGTCCTTGTGTCATCATCTACAATAAAGAGTCTACATTTGGGACTTAATTAATACAGCCAGGTCAGAAATCAGCTCATCCCTTCCCAGGGATGTGATGGCTCTGCAATGCTAGCTGGTGTAAAGAATAGCACATACTTATTTTTCCACAAGAGTCAGCAGAAAGACTGAAAATACACAGGACATAGATGTACTGTCATTTCTTGCAGCCTCTTCTCTGACCTCATGCATTTTTTAAAATAACAAGTATTTTCTTTTCACTTGCCACAGCATTTGCTGTCCTTTCTCAAGGGGCGTTTTGTCAGGAAGAGTACGCCAGATCCATGTAAAATTATTGGCACTTTTACACTGAATCTTGCAGCATCCTGTTTTTTCTGAGTCCTGTTAGTTAAGAAGTGCAAGTAATTCTTCTAAGTAAAGGTTGATTTAATTTTTCTACATTCATAAGCTGATCTCTTTCATTTTGCTTACACAATAATATGCATATTCAAATATCTACAGGCAGTGGTGGGGAGGTGATTAATGCTTTATTTCTTGTCTAGTCCTTCCCATTCCTGTCTGCCAGTGGTGTGATATTGGGCAGAAATACTTATGGGAAGGCCTCTCTCACCTCTATAGGTTAACTGCTGATTAGGGGATGAGCTAGAGATATATTACATATAGAACTTCAAGTTCGATCTGGGCTTATGGATAATAACCACACTTTGTTCTTGCTGCTACTGGAAGAGAGTGATATGAGCAGAGCTACCTCATGCCAAATTGCTGCAGACTGACATTCTTAATTTTCAGAGGTAGGAAAACCTCATTAAGAAGAACACTGTGTTATTAGTTTATTGGCATGCTACCAGCACTGGAAAATGCAGCATATCTGTCCTTGTGGCTAAAGGTAAAAACCTGGGAAAGCTTATAGAAAATTATTTCTTTGGACAAGAAGCAGAGAAATAGTGGTTTTAAAGAGACTTGACACAGCAGCGAAAAGTAAAGAACTTTCTACTTGTGACTACATCCTTCATCCAGAACATTGTCCTAATCGGCACATTTTCATCCACTTCAATTATTTTAAAGACCCATGAATTTGAGACAGCTGATTGACATTCCAGCATGAAAATCTCCACAATCCAACAAAGGAGATGATATCACAAGGAGGTCAAAGTGCTCTCCTATCATAATGCAGATTCCTCCCCGTTTTCCCCACCTTCTACATTCTAGTGACACATGGGAATAAGATTAATAGAAAGGAAAAGCAGCTTTCATTCTGAACAGTCTTTCTGAAAATCAGCATTTCCAGCATTTCAATACTTATTTGCCACAGCAGGGAGCTAATCCTTTAAAAAACTCCAACCCAATCAGCCAATCCGCCAACTGAACTGAAAGAATAATGACTTCTTTGAAGTTTTCTTTCATTGCACTGGGAAAGTTCAGATGCTCTTGCTGGGACAGTTCAGATGTCCCAACCCACACTAATTACCAGACAAGTCCTTCCCGTTCATTTTCATTGTTAAATGCCAGAAGCCAAGGAAGGTAGGCCCATAATGAGGCCACTGCTGATTTTTGCACAGGTATTAGTCTCTAGCCAAGAGCTAATTCTCCATCTGAAAAACTTTGTATTCTGGCTTCTAAAACTGCTCTTTCATTCCTAGCATGGTTTAATTGACATGTAAACTATCATACATCTTGTTTTCCTTTCACATGAAAGATTACTTGCAAGTGGAAAGTATCTAAAATGAATGGCTCTGCTCCATCATTGTGCACTGCTCTTTACAGGAGAAACAACTAATGGGAGAGATCCATTGTTCTGGTTGGGATTAACAACCTCACACTGTCTAATTATTCACAATGCATTATCCATCATACCACAAACCTCTTCACAGGACTTGCAAAAAATATTTGTTCCAGTTAAGGAACAAAACCTAAAACAGAGCTATCAAAACTTTGTGCAACCTGCAATCCTTTATTAATTTTTTTGAGTATCAAACGTGCTGGAGTTCTTTTTTTTTCTTTTTTTTTTTTGGAGGAGTGAGTTGAGCAATTAAATTTCTCAAAATTAATATGATCAGGTAGTGAGGCGAATTAAGTGGTGACTGAAATGATAAAATGTTTCTAATCTTCATACTAAGGAATTATTTAAATATCTTTCAAGGTGAAAAATCCTAATCTGCTTTAATTGGACATTAACAATTATAATACAGTTGAAGAATTATGCTGGTAATAAGTAAAAAATATTACTTAAATATTATTGAGTATAAGTAGATTCTGAAATACCACCTGGGATTAGATGGGCAAAAACTGCTTCCTGACTATAAAACACTTCAGGTCACAGATTAAATACAGAAAAGGTAAATAATTAATGAAAGTGTTGACATTAATAAGCGTTTGGGGTTATGAGGAAATTATCTGGTTTGTGCCTGACTGTTTTCCACTACAGTGGTATCCATGCTCCAACCACAACTGGTAAGTGGATGGCTTCCCCTGACATTGCAGAGAGATGATGGGGTTTTGAACTGATATTAAATTCCACCAGCCCATTCTTGATTCTCTACAGCAATGGGATGACATTTCTGCATCTGCACATGAGACACAATCCTCACAGTGCCTCCTCATGGGCTCTTTATCACATCAACCAGCGTGGTGAGGATGTCTTGGACATCACTGCGAGGGCAATGGGATCACCTGCAACTCCCTGGTGATTCAGTGGCTAAGAGCAAAAGGTTTCTTGGGGTTTTCAAAAATATCATAATCAGGATTGCTCCTATAGAACAAAACAACCCAGTGAAGAATAAAGTATGTACATCAACCTTGCTTTATCTTCCTGTCATGGAACCCTGCAGTAGGTCTCCAATAAACACTGCATCAATAAAAGCTCTTTTTATTGCATAGGTAAGAAAAGTAAAAAATTGCAGTGCCAGAAGATACACATGGTGCCTCTAGAGCCAGCCCTGAGTGCAAGTTTCCCACCAATCCCACCTGAAACTGGGATTATGTTTAAATTAATTTCTGATCCTGCAAGCAAACTAAGACATTCTTTAGGAAGGTTTAGTTTTCCAAACCAGGCACACAGGATTGTGTGATCTCAGTCAGCTCACAAAACGAATGCTGTTTAAACTGAACCACAATTTACATTCCTGCTCAAAACTACTGATAAGGAGGAGTACAAAGTGATTAGACCATCACCAATAGAGTATCTTCCAGCAATTTCCATGTGATGAAAAGAGCCGTCTCCATTCATTTTCATGCTTTTCATTTTTGCACCAGAGATTAAGACACGCAACATATTTCCATATTTCCATTGCGACAGGATGAGATCACACACACAAAGATAAAGAAGAGCAGAAAGTCACTTCAACTTTCCCTTAATCTGTTTGCTAAAATCTGTCATGTTCTGCCCAAAGTACTGTCATTTTTGTACAGAGCATGCTGTGTTAAAGCTTCAATCATACTACCCAAATATGAGAAGTCTGGAAGCAGCCATAATGTAACTGGTGTCAGATCACCACAGCTCACATGTTTCCAGGAACCTGACATCCCCCCCAAAAAAGACAGCTCTTTATTGCATTTTTTTGGAATAAAGTCTCCCTGTTTCAGACTGAATCATATACATGTCTCGGTATCTGTGGTGATCTATTTTTCTCTAAAACATTTGCAAAATATATGAAAACATAACCCACTGTGCAGTTTATTTGCTGCCTCAGAGAGGTCTGAGCCAGTCCATTGTAATTCTGTAGAGTTTGCCTCACTTACTTGACATCCCAAGCATAAAGGAAGAGCACCATCAATAATCTACTGCACAAAAAGCTGGCTACAAATACCTTCTCAATGATAGATTAAAATCACATCTCTGTAGGGACAAAGTTCATATCTGTACAGGTTACTAGCTCAGATTTATCAGCCTAGAAACTCACTTTGAAGCAGAGGAATAGTTAGTGGGTCAATTCAATTGGCTTGTAGGATCACACCAAGAGGGTGAGCTCCATATTTGTGGGTTTATCTTTGGAAGAGTGTTTCCTAGGCCCAACCACATTTTTAATAGCTATTACCACTTATCCAAGATAAGAAACCCCAATGCAACCTGCATCCAAGTTAATGGGCTGCTTTGGGAAGCATGGTACACTGAATAAAATTCTGGCATGTTAGTTCCTGGAGTGTGGAAAGAGTTAGAGGCCTATTTCTTCTCAGAAATCAAAAAGGAATGTACCTAGTGTGTATATGGGGGATAGAACCTTGTGTATTTTTATGCCTCCAATTTTATTCCAATTTCTAATTATTTATTTAAGCCTCAGCACATAGGTGCACACACAACAAGAGATTCTCTGCAGTTCCTGTAATAAAGCCAGTCAGAAATAATGGAGGAGCTGGATACTCGCAGTACAAACCTGTTTTAAGTGGAAAATATCTCTGTGCATCAAAGTAAGTGTGAGGTCAAATAGAAGGGGTAGATTAAAACTCCTTCCAGAGCCAAATGCCTGCTTACACTTTCTGAGTGCAATCCAAAGCTTTGATTCTGCACACATGCATACATTTAACTTTGAGCTTAGGAGGAGTGAAATTTCTTGTAAAAATTAAATTATACATGTGCACTTGGAGACTCAGATTCTCGTATACTCTGTTTACTCAAAAGGATAAAAGAGCCAGAAAAACATGCTAGACTGGAGAGAAACAAAAAGCAGATTCCTCCTGGAAGAACTACAGCAGCTGCTTACATTAGAATCAGATTGGCTTTGGCTGTTCAATATTTAGACTCATCTGTAGCACTTACCCAACCTGGACTACAACTTGACTAATTATGTGTGAAAGGCTTCCACTGGATCACATGCCTGCATTGAAACAGTCCTTAAATATTTATAAATAAAGCATCTTATAGACACCAGTAATAGTTCTTTAGAAACAAAACAGAGCCTTCCATAAAATAGCAAAAATCTTTATATTTCCTAAAAATACCAGGATTGAGGATACTTGACATCTTGCAGAATCATGCCCTATTGCAATGTTATTGGAAGGCTTAACACCTTTTCCACAGCTGGTAAAAAAATAAGCTTTCTTTCATAATTGATCAGTTGATTTTTTTAATAAATGTTTGAAATACTTAAATTATTAGTGATATGGTCATAGAAATCTCACACAAATCATTATCTCTATCTCTTAGGAGAACCCTAAAGAAAAATCTTCAAAGAGTAAAGAATATTTATATTTCTCTTTCTAACAAATATCAGCTGCTCATACTTTATGGAAGAACTCTGTGTAAATGCAAGGCTTTCCTGCCAAAATCAAAACCTTCAGCATGTATTTTTCCCAGCTTCATTTTAATTTATTGAAAAGGCAAAGTTTGGACTGAAGATGACTTGCAGTGAAGTCAGTGTGGGCTGGGGAGTTAATGCCATATTTAATGCATCCTTGTAGGTAGATATGTTCTTTGGGACACTAGCTAATATCCTCTCTGGGACTTTCAGCAGCTTCTGTGTCTCCCTCTATCTTAGATTTTACACCTGAAAAATGAGAATGTGAGAACATCTGTGCTCTGCTGCAGAGCACTTTCAGATTTTAAGGGTGAAAGGTGGAAATTAATGTGCGCTTCAGTCCTCAAACCGTGACAATAAAAATACACAATCATGTCTGATACTCTGAAAAAGTACCAAAGTACTGCTAAAATAAGCACAACTGCTTTTGGCTTTTGCATGTACTCATGCTGTGCCATTAGAATCAGTGAAGCTGCACAGATAGAGAATGTGGAAGGGTTTTATTCACAAATTACAGGGCTGGGATTTTTGGTTATTTTCCTTAAAAGCAGTTCTAGTGGAAACTAGAAACAATATTAAGGAAAATGACAAATTATTTCCCTCATCATGGCAGTATCAAATAGAGATTTATGTCTTTATTCTCTAGGGATTTCTATGACTGCATGAAACTATGAAAGGTAGCAAAAGGTAACAAACATCCAAGGTAACAAAATACAGAAAAATACAAAATAATTTCTACCATCCAATCAAAGCAAATATAACCTGGGGGAAAAAATATGAAAAATCTGTAGAAATCTCCATCATTTCACCTTTGGGTCACAATAAATAGTTAATTCCTTAATTTCCTCAAAGTATACAATAAATACCTCCATTTATCTAAAATGCCTGTCAAAATCAGCCTGGCAAACCATCAGGAGCTGAAGCTGTTTGTGGTGGGACCTGGGTGTTATTTTACTGACTGTGGCAGAATCCCTGGGCAGTTCTGTTGGGTTTATTTCATGCACACAATATACAAGAGTATCTCTAAGGCAACAGAGAGCTCCTGAGCAGAGAGCAAAAGGCTTTATAAAAAGACATTCTGAGAACAGCCAGCTCAAGAAAACACTTTATTCTGAGGTTTATTGGAAAGAAACTCTACCATTACAATCATTAACAGCCTGCTGTAGACTCAAGAAAAGGCTTAATTTTATAATTTAGGCTTTACTTTTAAAGTGTTTGACTTCTAAAGATGTACCAAATAAATTCATTTCAACACAAGACAGGGCCTGAATATATCAACAGTGTCCAGTGGGAATTGTGTTTATCACTCCCACTCATTTCAGATACCTTTCTTTGTGACTGCTGCACTTCAGGAGGGTACAAATCAAGCCTCGGTCTTGAAACAAAAGGTCCTGTTTAAAGGATTGACTGACTTCACAAAGACAAAATTTGGATAAGAACCAGTGCAAACATGCCTACAGATAAACTCATTTCTGGCTGGGTAGGTTTCCTTTTCAAGAGCTATTTATGTGTGATCTGGTGACCACTACTGAAATTCTGAGCAAAATCTTGCCTGTGCAATTGGGTCTGGCTCTGCAAGGCTGATTATTTCATCCAGTGCTGCAATTCTCTGTAATCCCACAGACCAATATTTTGCTACTACAGTGATGGGCTAGCTAATTGTAAAATCTTAATTATGGACTGATAACTTTGAAAACCCTAATTTCTTTCAGAAAATAAACATAAATCACCAGGAAATGAAATAACTGTTTTCAGATCAATATACTAAACCTAAAAATGTCTATTAGGAGCCACAGTAAACTGTTTCAGTGTACTTTGAAGTGGAAATTCAGAGAATTTTATGAAATTCTGCAAATCTTGAGTTACACTTGGAATGCATTTCCTCTGAGTTATCAGAACTGAGCAGCTACTCTATGAACAGTAATAGGTACAGATAAAGAAAAGCAATAAAATGATTACCACTGTGTGGAAATTATGAAAATGTTATATTAAAAGTGCTCATCTGGAAAAAAAACCCCTGCTGCATACATTTCAGCAGTGTTACAGGTTTTCCTGCAGGCCTGCATATGAGGATTTCACACAGATCATGAACTCGCTTGTGCTTTTGTTATTGCTTTCTTAAGAGAATAATATTTCCTTTCCTATTCGTGTATCAGCCAACATCTTGATTTTAATGCGAAAGGAATAAAAACTGAAACATGAGTTTCAGCTTTAATCCTGTGCTTTTTTTGAGCTCAAACCTCCCTCCAGTGACAGGTATCAATTTTCTGCAGGCCCAGCTGAGGTACTAAAGGGATTCCAGATCCACCATTAGCCCCTGACCCTCCTGACCTGCAAGGAAAATCCCAACACAATATTGCGTCTTTCTCTTCCCCAGCTTAAAAATATCCTCCTCTGTAAATGCACATATATATATATATATATATACAGGGNTCTCTAGGATAAACTATAGAGCTACATTAAATTTTAGTCACTTACACTTAATCCTGGAGCCTGGGAGAAAAACAGTGTCCTATTTTTAGTTGAAACTCATTTGTAGTGGTAAAAACTTGGTGGTGCTCATAAATTCCTAGAAGAGAAAGTCCAGCTAAAGTGAAGTGTTAACAGCAGCCAAGGCTGCTGCCTGTCAAAGTGTTAGAGCATAAAGCAACCCAGTAAAACTTTGTCATCCAATGTACTGGTGGAGCTGCAGGGCAAACAGCCTCCAAAGAACATATTGCACTGCCTGGGAAACCCCAAATCAAATTTAACAATAAAAAACAAATAGAGTTCAACAGAAATTACTCAAAAATCAATGGAATTGAATCTTATCAGTTAGGGGGGTTTTGAGCATATTAGAGAACTCTGGTTAGGGTATCTTGTTGCCTGTTGTTTTATATTTGATTTTGCTAAAGGGTATGAGACTCTATTTTATTCTTTAACAAGACACCAGTCTTAACTTGGTCTTTGTTCACCAGAGTGCAGAGGCTGCAGACTTGGTCTGCTTCCATTGAGAGGATTGGAAGGGGAAAATATTTACGCTTCCCTGCTCCACACCCACATGCTAGAAAACAAAACACATTCACTAACATCAGCAGAGATTCAATTACAGAATTAATCCTTTGAAGCAGGTGGTTTCTGGTGAATCCAGCGCCAGAAACAGGCTCCATGTCAGGTAAATCCAACTTCTACTGCCAAGGAGTTAATCAAATGGTTATTATAACTTATTACTTGTTTAATTTGAGGCCTGCAAAGTATTGTAAACATTTCCGAGTTATTCATAAGTAGCACACCAATTATCTATGTCCAGATACCAGGGCAGATAGATAAATTGATTATTTTTCAATTTAACACATGAATTAATGCATGTGTGTCTGTGTCTGCGCACACTGTTCAGAAATTTATCAGCAAGTCTGTTTTTTACATCATTTGGCAACTTTTCCACCAGCAAAAAATGTCAAGGAACCCTTAAATACATATGTAGACTGTCACATAAACTGCAATAACTCTTACTAACAGTTTTAAACTATGAAGTAAAAAATAAGGTTGTAATATTAATGTTCACTGGTGCTGGTCACACATCATTGTACAGACAAAGGAGCTGTCAAATGGGATCTGGAAACTCTGGCCTTTTAAATGCTTTCACTGAGGATGGCTAAGTTTCAGAGAAACTGAACCTCCCTTCCAAGTATAATGCACTAAACCAATTATGCCAAACCCAGCAGGTGATTAGCTTACGCCCTGAAGCATGAGATTTGATTATTCTTATCTTGGTTTGCATACTGGAGCTACAAATATTATTAACGGTCATAAAATCATCCAACCTTAAAAAAATCTTGAAAATCTAGTCTGAAATCTTGATTTGATGTC
Source organism: Anthoscopus minutus (assembly GCA_013399455.1). NCBI lineage: Eukaryota > Metazoa > Chordata > Aves > Passeriformes > Paridae > Anthoscopus > Anthoscopus minutus. The sequence continues at coordinate 136,415 of VWYI01028431.1, forward strand.
CTCTGTGTGTGCCAAATTTCAAATGTTACTTTTGTTTAAGCTGAATGCCTTAGCTGTCACGTGGTCACCTGTAGTCACTGATATCACAGGACACGAGTACAAAACCTGATCACTTTGTGTGCACTTTGCTCTTGGAGAGCAGCAGGTGTGAGTTCCACAAGTGTGCTCTGGGTAGGAAGACTCCACACAGATCTGGATGAATAACAGAGCATATAATTGTCCTTGAGATCTTTTTGAATGAAAGCAATGAAAAAGTTTCTTCACTGAAACACTACAGTTAGGGACACGGGGGTTTTCATTCTGAGGTCATTATTTAATGGGAATGTAACACTGCCAGAGATGGTGAAAGATGATCCAAAGAAAATGGGAAATTTTCCGTGGATTTCAATGGACTTTGGGCTAAGCTTCAGATGAGCTGATTCACACTGCCTAGTTTGGGCTGGAGCTGACAGAGATGATTCCCAGTCCTGTTCAAATTAGGGTGAAGCACCAAGGAACAAGTCATAACCTCTCTGAAGATCTTTCCCCAGACAAGGCACAAACCAGGCTCTGTGTTCGTATCGAGCACTTCCACCGAGGCCTGTCAATTTACAATTACACTGCTTGGATTTCAAGTACCATTCTGCTGCCCTGTTATTCCACTGCAATTTTTTCAAAATCCTCCAGATTTTAATACATCACCCTGCACTGGGAAGCACATTACTGCAGAGTCATTTTGTCTTAGTAATAAATAATTTCCTCTGAGACACAAACAACAGCTCCTGCTTTTTGAAAGCTTGGCTGGGAGAAGGCTCTTGGATAAATAGCCTCACTTAGAAAACATATTTGCAAAAGCCTTTGAGAAAGTGCCATGGGTATGACAGTTTCAAATGGTGCTTTAAGAACACTGTACTCCACCTAACACAAAACTGAAGACTTTTTATTGGAACAGTCCAAATGTCCTTCAGGCAACCAGCTAAATCATAATGAATTGTTTATTTGTATTTGGTCTTTGAAACAAAAAGAAAGCAAAGACTGAATCAATGACCAAAAACATGAAATCAATCACATTAAGAACACACTAAGGAGTGTCTCTCAAGTGTTTTGGGTTGCTTAGGCCATTTCCAACAAGCGTTTAGGATCTGAACTTGCAAGCAGAGTAAAAGAGTATATTTGAAAAACCTAACAGCAAAATTTGCGACTTTAAGGCTATGGTTCTTTTATATTTTTCTTTTTTAAAAGACTGTCAAAGAGTACATCTTTTTGTTTCAAAGTGGGAAAACTTTAGCACTTGAAATTTAGTAAGATTGAAAAAGTAACGAAATCTGCACCTCCATTATTGATCCTAAGGCTGCTATGCTGTCCAGGAGCATGGCTCAAGTTTTGCTGACACACAAACAACTTTCCAGGAGACCTTGGAAAGGAAAGGAACCAGTTGGGTGAATCACCTGGTGCCTAAGGTCAGATTGTTGCTCTGGCCAAGCTTTTATATGAGTTCATTTAAGGACTTCATTCCCAGCATTCAAGATGTCAATGTCACTGAGACCCAAATATCTCTTGGCACCTGCATTCCCTGACCCTGTTTCAGACAGGAAGGGACTTCACAATGAGTGTTATTATAGGACCATGATGCTGCCCCCTTCCTGATTTGCATGTCAAACTAATTGAATTATCAGTTACCCTTATTTTCCAATGGTGCAATAAGGGAGAAATCTCAGGATGTAAAAAAGGGGAAATGCATTGTTGGAATAAGGTTTTGTTCTGTATCTTCTCAAAGAAAGAACTTGAAAACTAAATTAATTTGCCATTTATATCTGGTAGCATAACTTCTAAAATATTGAACAGCAGAAGAATTTTTTTAATTTAATCCAACTGTGAAATTGGGAAGCATGTCCACTCACTCAGGCCCTAGCAGCTCATAAATTGGGCTACTCTTATTTCTCTTACTAAGATAAAGCCACACCACTCCATGAGTACTGAAATTTCTCAACTGTGCCACTCCCATCAACATCCCAGCTAAACTCAACTCCTAATTTGGAATCTGAAATAGCTATTTGCATATATATATATATATGTTTATGTATACATCTGAAAAATTCATGTATGCATGTGTATACATACACCTACTCCCTACATACATACTCTCTGAGTAGGCACCTACCTTGGCAATCTCTTAAGCAGACAGATTGAATACACTTAAATCACTACAGCTTAATAACTTTGAAGCTCCACATGAATTGATTTTAGTGCTATTATGCTGCCTTATCAGCAAATCCCCTGTCAAAGGAAAGGATTTGCGTGCGTGTGTGTCTGCCTGTGCGTGCACGCCTGTAAATAAGGGAATTTTATTACAGGGGTAGCAGAACATAGAAATCTAGCTTTAAGAGTATCATCTCCAGTGCACAGAGGTCATGTTTTATGGTGGTAAGGATAAGAGAAGGAACATCTTATGGACAAGGTGCTGGACTAGGACTCCAGAGGCTCAGGTTCAATTTCTCACTGTGCCAGAGGCTGCTTCCATGACCCTGGACAACTCACAGTTAAGCAATGTTCAAGTCACCTTTTGTCTAAAGGGCAATATTGCCTTTCCCTCCTCCTTTGTACTTGCAATGGATTACACTCTTTGCACCAGCCCCTGGGAGGTACTTTGAGGGGAAGGGTATTCTCGGAGGTTTTTTATTGTGGGTAAATACAGCATCTTTCATAGCTCAGCCCTGCACCTATGAATTTCAGTGGCACACAAACACTTAAATAATTATACTTTACAAATGAGGACCAGAGTTGTCATAACACATTTCAGCTCTCAGTATTCTAAGAGAATACACATTAATACCATATAAAGTAGGGGATTACTAAGAAGAAAAAAAATGGAGGATGGTAGTGAGCAAAAGATAATTAGCAGGATCTGTATTCCTACCAGGTATCACACTACACCAGCTAAGAATACAAATGGAAGGGTCACATATGCAAGCAATGTATTTACATTATTATAGCAGAGATCTAAAGTTACAGTTTTCACTGACAATCATAATTTATTTTTATAATATTCTATGTATAAACCACAGAATATTTTTCTGATGACAATCTATGGCCAGATTAGAATCTGAATGTAATAAATGAGGAGTACTCAATTTTAAAAATAAAAAGTCAGATTTTGGAGAAAGACCAGCACACTAAACATAGCTTCAACTTTCAAATATTATTATTCATGTGTGGGTAGTGTTTAACAAGTTACCTTTTTTTTTTTCCCCATTTCATCAATTCTTTCCTTTGAGTTTGACATGGCCAAGAGCTGGGCAAGCAGCTCCCTCTGGTGCTGAACCAACGAGGCTCTCCAGGTTTTACAGACCTTGCTATTTGCATTTCAGTTTGCAATCTGATTGTTCAAACTCAGAATTAAGAAAGACTGGCTTTGACACTCTGCAAAATTATTTATTTTCATCCCTAGCTTTAGGTAAGCGGTGAAATTGTCCTCAGAGAGACAGCTCTGAAAACACCACAACGCTCACAGTGCTATCATCGTGTGACATATCTAAACCAAACACAACCCCCTGCTTTGATTAAGAACCAGCCTGAATATTTGAAATATCAAATATTTTCTGAATTAAAGTGAGCCAGCAGCTCAAATATATTATCAGCCAACACCAAGCACAACTTTTTGTGCTTAGAATTGCACATCTTGGTGTTTATGTATTTTTTAGTTCTACTAGAATTTTCACTCTGTGAAACTAAGCCACTGTAGTACTGCAGTTAGTACTTCTCTGAATTTCTGACCCTACATAAAATGTGGAGAACAGGTGCAATAGCTAGCATCACAGATGTTATCATTGTTCTACAGCAGTTAAAGTTGTGTCAGAATTTTCATCACATTTTCCTTATTATTCAGCATTATTGTTAAAATGTGAAAAGATTACACATATAAATTTCTGCATAGGAAGTTATAATTCTCAGGGAAACATGTTTATATCCTCAAGAAGAAAATGAAATTTTAAATACTTTTTCACAAAAAAGTATTAAAAAGAGTAACTCATTACAAATTCTGTACAAATTTCACAAATATAATCTAGGTTTAGAATAAAATTATTTTGTTTAAGAAAGTCATTTTATGAATGGCCAGGCCCACATACATAAAGGTGCTTTGTCATTTTGGAAGAAACATACTTGAAAAGAATTAAATAGAGCTGCTTCACAAGAGCTGAACAGCATCCATCGGGGTCCAACACGATTTCCCCTCTTCAAACTCTCCTCATTTTCAATCATTACAAAGGGCAGGCTCTCAAGAGGAGAACACTCTTTGCACTGCTGGTGTCTGAACCACGAGGAGATGCCAAATGAAGACAGACCTGAAGCTCCCCCATTAACAGGAGGTTTCTTATTTTCTTGCTTCATCTGCCAGAGCCTTTAAACAAATTCTCCCAACTTTTGAACTATGCAGTGTTATATGCAATGATTTGAAGAGGCAGAACTGTATTTTTTCCATCTGCAGTGAGCTTACCAAGCATTCATTAATCCTCACAGCATCTCAGGGTAGCAGTTCAATTTATGGATGGGAAAACAAAATAGATTGAGTGCTGGAATTCATTTTAATGTAAGTGCCAAGCAAAGGAATGAGAGTGAAAGTGCTCCCAGTGTTTCTTCCTTGTGGACATGCAGCAGCTGAAGCCTCGGATATGGGGCTGCTGCATAAATCTGACACAGCATCATTGCTGCATCTCAGCCCCAGCAACTGGGTGGAAAATGGAAAGCAAAGCCTCTGCATCCTTCTGGTGAAATGGGAACGGTAATAGGGGGAAAAGGAAAAATAGGGAAAAAAAGGACAAAAAAAAATTAAGACAAGAATGATGGTGATGTAAAATGTTGCTAAACAGTCAAAAAGGAAAGGTGTGGCACCCTTTAAAGTCTTCATTGAGGTTCCAAATGCTAGAAAATTTATATTCAGGTAGTGATCTTGCTCCTCATTATTCTAGTAAACTTATTAAAATATAAAAAGTTAAGTGTCACATTTGGCCTCAGCAACAAGCTTCAAAAACATCAAGAGTTGCAAAATGATGGATGTGAACAAAGAGCAAGGAAACCAGTAGGGTTTGCATCCTCTAAAAATTTCTCTGCTCTTAAATGTTAGTTGCAGCATATGTTCCAAAACAATAGAAAATCTCTTTCTCTTTAATAGCCTCTTTAAAGCAATGTTTGTAGTTCAGTATTGGTCAATCTGTACTAAGGTTTTCACTTGCCAAGTGGTATTTGTCTCTGCATAGGCTAAAATGTGCCAAACATTTATAGGCTAAAAGTCTATCTACATTTTTATATTTGGGGTTTTTTGGAGAACAACCAAATTAAATAGCAGAGAAAAGTACTCCAAAAATTCACTAAAGGCACAAAAATTGACAAAGTCACTGTGTGGTTAAAAGAAATGCTCTTTCTTCACACACATTTGCTGCATCTTTTGTTGTACTTATTAATTCAATAACAGTGCTGCAATCTCTATGTATTCACACTGAAATTTGAATCAGACCACACATCATTTCTGTTGTATTTTTGCATTACCATAAAACATAGTGCATGTATATATCTATATATAATTACGTCTGCTTTAACTGAGCCTACCAAAGATGAGAAAAGCTCTCAAATATTTGATGATTTTCTTTTCAGAAGTGTCTCCAGATGTTTATTTCCCTGAGCACACTGTATTTATCGTTCTGACCACTGTAGTTTCACACAATATTCCAGTTCTCCCACAATTTATGATGCTTTCCCATGTTGTGAACACCCATACTCAGTGAAACTGTGGTAAATCATGTGATATGAACTCAGAGTGAAGCTTAAACTCTTTGGAACACAAGAAGTATTTATATTTTCATCTTCTTTATATATTCACCTTCTTGTGCATTGTCTTGCATGAGAAGGTGATGATTTTGGCTGAACACCCTGGTTGTGCAAGGAACACAAACAATAATTAATAAAACCTCAGGACTCAGCTCATCTATAACTTCGTAACATCTAATTTTCATTTTACTGCAATATAAATTGCTACCTGGCTATGTCTTTCAGTGAAACTTCATCTGCTTTTCATTTTAATTGTCTAATAAATATGTTCAATTGGCACTAGTCCAAATTTCTGAGTTCAGGAGTTTGGATTGGGTTTTTTTAACAAATTCAAATATGTCTAAGCCAGAAGTGATGTTTCATCAAAAATAACAAATAAGCCAATTCTGAATAGTTGTTGAGTAAAATAAAAGGTAGGAGTCAAAAATAAATACCTGTAAGTATATCCCTATTTCCTTAAGATAAATTTCCACCATACTGAGTAATGGAAAATAACTCTACAAAACATTAACAAAATTTCTACGTCAAATTAGTATTTCAAAATTCAGAAACCCTCCTGTGCTGTTATATGGCGACTGGGATGGAAAATCTCCCATCCACTTCAGAGGAAAAATTCACTCTCCCTCTTTTCCTTCCTGTGAATAATAAAGTTCCTCTTGATAGGAAACGGATGAAATCCTAAATAAATAAATAAGCACATCTGGTATTTATTTACCCCAGTCCTTGGAAATTTTATGCTAATTGCAGTTCTGTCACTAAGGCTCTGAAAAACATAGCTGGGTTTATATTATTTTACTGGAAACCACAGATAGAAATTCTTTCTTTCCCAATGTTTCTCCATTCTGCATAATATATGAAGTTAGTAAGCTGAACAAAAATATAGCTGACCCGTTCCTACTATTATGCTCCATTAGTAGCAATTTCTCATTACAAAATTTCAATATATCATCTTTTTTGGCACCTCTTCTTTTTAGCTTCATCCTCCCTATTTTCAGTCCCCTCATCTTTCCCAATCTTTTCCTACTGTGCAGGTAACTTAACCAGTCCCTTCCTCCACAGAAAAAATATATTTGAAATCTTCCCCAAAACCACAGTCAAGGGGACTGTTCATAAACTGTTGATGAAACTACAAAATTTCATTTTGGAAATATACCTTGAGGTACACACATGCTTAAAAACCTAGAAAGACTTCAGATAATTTCATTCTTCCTCCTGACTTTGCAAAAAGTTCTGCAGCCCACAAGACTCATTCACAGGTATTGCTGTTTCCTGGAAAGTTGCAGAAATCAACCTCGCATCTGGTATCAAAACAACCTGGTCTTTTCCACAACTAAAATTGGTCTCTTGTGAAGCTTTAATCCTGTTTATGCAAAGCCTTAACTGGATATACAGCAGATTTCTGGCAATTACTCCTCTCCCCACATGGACCTCCCCAGACAGATGTTGAACTTAAAGCTTGGACCACCAGTGCAGGGATCCCAGGAGAAATCTCTCCAGCTGTCAGCAGCAGCAAACTCTTATCTTGTGCACTCAGAAGTTTTGAGTGAGACAGTTTTCCAACTTTTTACAAGAGAAAATGCACGTCCTATGCAAGACTGAAGTTTTAGTCTGGTTTTCTAACTCGGCAAGATGCACACAACCAGGCTTTGTGTGCACTTCTACACATTTCTTAATCAGTTGTTGATTCACTCCAAACTCTGAGAAGCATCCAAATTTGCTGACAGTGAAGTGACAGAACAGAACGCTGCAAGACTCTGAATGCTTCAGTCAACTTCTCTTAAAAGAAAGATAAAATAAAAGAGCAACTGCAGCACATTAGCGGGCATAAGAAAGAAAGGAAGCACTCATCAATGTTTTAATTGGGGAAGGGTTTGACTTCAGTAGACATAAATATCTGGGAAAGCAGCTTTCACCAGTTCTGGCATCTCTAAACCAAGACAAGCACCACATGGAATGGTCACAACTTCTGTGTACTTTGCTGAGCTCACCTGCTGACTCTGATGGGACTGCGGGAGTGCAGAAGTAACAGAATCCAGCCACATATCCCAGCTGGGTGCTCTGCACCTCTTGCCCTTGCAGGTGGAATTCTCATCACAGCATGGATCACAGAGCCAGCAAGATGCCCAGACTGAAGGGGTCTGACTGGGCAGCTGCCCCAGAGCATCCCACTGCTCCATAGGGTGGAGGGGTCATCACCTGCAAGTCTTTGGCTGAGGCCTGGCTGGTGGCCCAGCATCTCCACAGCCACTAAACAAGCATTTGAATCCCACACGACTCATGGAACTCATAAAACCACTAGCAAAAGTAGGTCAATGTTGTTATGCACACTTCTGTTTCTTTCATTGAAGCTTATTTCTGCCAGGTATCAAACATTTTGTTTCTTTACACATTTCCTTTTCCTCAAAAACATTTGCAACTTTTGTAGAGGTTTCATACCCATCTGGTGGCTACAGCCTGGAAGAGACCAACAAAGGCCACAAGTCCACTATTTACAGTGACCACTGAAGCACTGCACAGTCTCAGATTACTCCCACTGCAGGTGCTTTCCATCAGAGTTAGGATATTGATAGCTCCTCACTGCTGAAAAGCACTAGGAGATTTCAAGTGAAAACTGAAGTGGGATCAAACTGTGCCATTAGTAACCACATGGACTTGGGTACAATAAATGAATTTCTTTAAAAGACTATTTCTAGTTTTCCATTGCAAAATTACAGACTCTCATCCTATGGATTAAAGTACAACAGCTCTGTAAACACACTGTTTATCATCTGAAAAAAAAATTATCCCAAAGCTAATTTAACAGCAAGAACCAAACAGCAAGTGTAGGGCAGCTCTACCAGAAATTATGGTTGTAGATTTAATTTGCCATACACTTTGATCAGCACTAGGATCCAACAATCATGAATCACTGTTGACCCATGAACACAAGCATTTGCTTGCAACCCACTGTTGCTTAAGGAATTATCTTTATTACAGTGTATGGGGACAAGCACGTTGAAACAGAAAAGCAAACAGGAAAATAAACAAAGAACTTATTCAAGCCATGACCTGTCAATTCAAGAACTAGATTATGCTCAAATGCACACGCGATACAAACGATAATGAACAGTAACAAGGGATGCAGACAACCTGCCTAGTGAGTCACCAATTCAGTCCTCTAAATGTTCCTGATGCTCAGAGGAAAGACATTTTAAAAGCTCAAATGCAAGTCTGTTCTCATTGAGTGGCTGTTCCTTGGCAAGGAGGGAATGTAGGATGTAGAAGGGAATGCAAGGAGCTGTACCAGTGGCACCACAGGAAACACTGCTTGACCCTTTCCAGCTTATAGAGATAAACAGCAAACCCTCTAACCCTGACAAATTAACTTTAAATAAGAAACACTGGCATCAAAGTTACCATCTAAATTGCCCAATTGCACAGTCAGAAATTCTTATTGAAAACATCTTTATGTATAGATTCATGAAGGCTATGAAAATTTTTGCTTGAATAAGGAAAGTAGGATTGAACTCAGCATCTCTGAACTATTTCATGGTAATAAAATACTCCATTCAGAGGAGCTCAGAGAAAGCACTAAAATCTACATACATTTCATGAAATAACTTCTCAGATTTGGTTCCATTAACTTCACTCAAATGCCTACTCAGCAGCCACAGGTCCAATCTTACCAGACTGAACAAAATAAAACCATGGCAATGATTTCTGGCAGACTCAGCATATCTATATAATGGTACCATGCCCAGCAACTATTGACCCAAACATGTGGGGAACTGAACCAGCACCTGTTCAACTTCTGATTAATGTTTCTGCACAGTGAAGGATTTATGGGCAGCTTTAAGTGGGTCTCTAACTGAACACACAGTAAGCTAATAGTTGATATCTGTAATTACAGATGTTTTTGCATCAGTAATTACAGATGTTTTTGCACCAGTTGCAGACCATGCTAAAGACACTGGAAAGAGAGCTCGGGCAAATACAAATCTTGTGGCATAAAAATTCTGTTAAAACAGCCAAGAGTCCTTTCCTCATAGCACATTTCCCTTTATAAGGAGATCACCCTGACTTTATTCCAGCCCTTTCAGTACAGCTCGGCTGTAAATACCAGCTGAAAAAAGATGTGCTCATGAAAGCAGAAGAAAGGAGGAAATAAAGCAACAGAAAAGGATAACATCAAAGAGGAGCACTGCAGGAACATTGCTCTACTCTGCTGAAGGATTGAACTCCACAGCTCCTTCTTGTTTTTAAGAGGGTTTAAAAAGATGATGATAGAATTCTCAAATTACAAATAAATAAATAAAAAAATAAATAAAAAGCATGAACTTCATTTGCTTGTCTTTTAATCAAAACGTAATCAGAAGGCCCAAGTGGTGAAGTGGTGATTACCTCCTGCTTTCAGCCTGCCTGGAGCAGCCTGTTCATGGGTTTCACTCTTTCCAGGGCCAGGGAAGGTGTCCCTTCCCCACACAGGTACACTCGCTTCCCAGTCACCTGATCTGATTCCCGAGGAGAGGACAGCAGTCAGCCACAGCTCAGCCACTCCGTGGGACTTCAGAAAACATGGGACCCATAGCGAGAGAGCCACTTTTTACTAATGGCACCTTTATTAACACAAACGATCTCACAAGTGTAAATGCAATATTAATTATCGGGACCAGGAGATACCCAGCAAAAGACTAAAAATTGCCTTTGCTGGAACACAATTCATTCAGATGATTTATGGAGTTCTTTATTGTTAGCGTCACAAGAGCTTTTTCAAAACAAGAGAAATCATTAAATCCCATAAAGCACGGGCTATCACCGCCCTTAGCTGATAATTGATATCCTTGCTCGTGCCATTTATATCTCTAAATGGGGCTGATAAAACAAAAATTAGTAAAGCGTGCTGACAGAGAGCAGCCTGCAGCATCCCGGAGGGAAGCAGGGCATCCATCCCTCCTTCCCCGCAGGAATTTCTCCCTCCTTGCATCCCACGACCCAGGGGAGCCCCGATAGGGACAGAAATCAGGCTCAGCCCAGGGGAACTGCTGAGTTCTGAGGGGGAGGGAGCAGGGAGGGGAGCTCATTTGCTTTTGGAGGGAGAACCTGATTATTATATACCACCCCCCACCTCCCCACCCGCCCTGGTTTTCCCTCAGGGAATTTTAACTACTTCTCTCTGCTTTTTAAAGGCAAATCTTAAAAAAAAAAAGCTTTTGTGTTGCAATTTTCTATGGCTTTGATGGGTTTTTTTTCAGGAATCCTGCTGGTAGAGAAAGTGCAAGGCAAGAAATAATTTTAAACAGAGGTTTGGTGGTTTTAAGCAGTTACCGAATAACATCCAAAACATGTGCGCAGTCAAGAAACTCCCGAATCCTGAGCATCCAGGGAGAAGAAATGTATGTTTTAGAGATGGAAAGCACGCAGACGTATTAGAAATGACTCGGAAGGACGGGAGAACTGCACCGAAAATGCAAATAAATCAGCTCGGATTCTACAGAAGGAAAAGAAAAAAAAAAAAAAGAAAAGCTGCTGATAACCCTGAACAAATGCTGCTGCCTCAAAGACAGAAATAGCTCCCTTACCTTTTTCCTAATCCTTGTTTGCACCTGCTCTGCAATCATAAATACTTCGAGGTGCTTAACATGGAGCTAAATTGATGGCTGAATTTAATAATTTCTTCGTACACTTCATTTACAGATTAAAAGGAGATTTTTTAGGATCGTCCTCCTCAGCATCCATTAGCTTCCCAAAGAATCCCCATTTTCTTGTAAAAATTTAAAAAAAAAAAAAAAAGCAAAAAAAATACAGTACGTCTATATACAACCGGGCTCTGTAACAGATCCAAAAAGCCGGGAGCGGGGGAATCTGAGAGGTGTCACTACAAACTTGGCAAGCAAAACCGTATCCTCAGCAGGAAGGAGAGAGAGAGAGAAGAGAAAAAAGCCCCTGCAAATCAAAATTCCCAGGGAGACTTTGAAGGAAAAAAAAAACCAAAAAAA
>VWYI01028431.1:148208-196609 GCA_013399455.1 Anthoscopus minutus
CACACAACCAAAACGCAGGGAGGAAAGACGCGTGAGAGGACAGCACAAATGGGATGGCGGGATGTCTCCCGGCCGTCCATCTATCCATCCANGGATGCGCGGGGGATGCGCGGGGGGACGCGCAGGGTTTGCCCCGCTGTGCCCTTTGCGTTGAGGTGCGGGGGTTCCCGGCCGCAGCCGGGTGCGGTCAGTGCCGCACGCTCCGCTTCCACTCCCTCCTCTCCTCCCTTCCCATCTCCCGCGCTGCCGGGGCCGCCCGGCCGCGGGCTGCGTTAGGAAAGCTCAGACGGGCGCTGCAGCCTCTGGGCTTTCGCCCCGAGGGCAAACACGCCCCAGGAGCTGCTCCCTGCGGTTCCCAGCTGTTCCCGACCCTGGCTATCTGCTGCGCTTCCCGTGCCCGCAGCCCTCACCCTGAGCTGTCGGGACACCCGCAGGCCATAGGTGCAGGCACTCTCGTCTCTCACTTCCCCCTCTCTCCTTTTTCCCTCCTGACCTGGTACAGATTTCATCTGAGACTTTCCAAGACCTTTAATTATTCTATTAATGTGCACCCATAAATCTTCCTGAGCAGCATTTCATTAGGCAAACAGCAATATACAGTCCAGGAATGTAAACACAAGCGCCAGGGACTAGAGAGGGAGCAAATTACACACTGAAGACATAGCAAAAGCTCAATCATAATTGGTCAAGTCTTGTTTTCCACAGCTTTTCTGGAGAAGTTATTATATGATATTTTTTTAATTTTTTTTTTTTAATTTAAAAACAAGTTCCCTGGGAACAGCTTGTGTCAGTAGATCACCAGGTTGCTAGAGCAAGCCCCAGTTTACAGCACTGTAACAAGGCTCTCCTGTCAGCCCTTTACAAGCTGCCACTCAGAACAGAGAGGGAAAATCAAATTAAAAGTTCACAAACATCTTAACTACTAGTGGTTGATAGCCATATCATTTACATATTTCAGCAAATGAAAAGCAGGTGTTAGGGGTTTTTTCCTCCTTGGCAAATTGGGAATCACAAAATGGCACCCTGGGTGATGGGAACAGGAAATAGAGCTCCTGGCTCACTTGGGTGATCACACATGTACTGTACAGGCAGTGGGATTTATAACTGGTTTTCTCTCTCACAAGGTGAATGGAAGAGGTTAGCAGGGAGGTGCAAGCAGATGAGTGGGTGTGGAAAAACTTCAGGGGGAAGTATGAGATTCCAAACAGGTCTTATGTATGGGTGCAGAGGAGGCAGAGATAAGGAGGGGGCAATGGGGCCTTCCTAGGCAAAGTGGAAGGGTGGGAAGAAACAGAAGCAAAGGGCTTCCTCAGCTGGGAAATATATCCTTGTGAAGACTTTCACACACTATTTTCCAGTGAGGAAATCAAAATCTGTTCCCACCAATTGCGTACAGTTGAATTTTGTGGGCTGAAGGTGAAGAGCATTAAGCTCTCTTAAGCCCATTTTCTCTAACAAAAAAAGAAAAAACCCTCTAAAGATCAACTTTTAATTTAAGGCTGAGTCCAGGAAAGATTCTCTACAATTCTTGTATGGGACACACATGTTTACGGTAATAACCATATACCACACCTGAGAAATCAGTGCAAGTGGAAGAACAGTTTTATTCCTTAATGGCTGTGTTGGATGCAGAGACATCTGGAAATCCTGTAGAGATTCCAAAGACAGCACCTGTTTGTCAAACATGATGCTGTTTTGAAGTCCTCAGGAAGTATGACTAACAGGGTTCCAACCCAGAATGCTTTTCCCAAAGTCCAGTGCATGAAAATATGTGGTTTGTTTCTGTTTTCAAATTAAATAAGACCTTGAATTATCCTCTGGAGCAATATTTGTGACTTTGGAATATGCAATCTCATCTTTAGCTGCTGCTGAATGGCTACGACAGCAAGGGCAGATGCTTCCATCTGCTGTGTGGCACTGGCTAGAGCAGAACAAGCCCCAAAAAAAGGTTGGCAGATGCAGCACCTCTACTACACCTCTGAGGGTCTCTGGGAAAGGCAGCCCCCTCCCCACATGTGCACCACAAGCATAGGTGGGCACATTTTTCCACACACTCAGCTGGAGCTGTGGATGTTGTGAGGAGAGAGGACCTCCTGAGAAAAAGGACAGAGCTGGGAGCAGCTGTTCCATAGAGCACAGTCCCTTCTGCAGTATGGAATTTTTCAGCTGGGAATCTGTACAGTTGTTTTAGCTTGGGAAAATCAGCCATCAGCCCTTGACCTTCAGTCCCAGCCCTGGCAGCGGGGGAGGCCCTGCCCTGGGGCAGACACAAGGGGGACAGGAAGGCAGGTGTAGGGCAGAGCCCTGTGTGTGGGGAAGGTAAATCGCACACTTTCCTGAAGTGATCGCTAATTTGGCATTCCCATCTTGAGAAGCAGATTTAACCTGCTGGCCAAGAAATTATCCACATAATCCCCACCACTGCAATGCCTGAATTCCTTAAGAGCTTTAAACTGGGCGTCCAGATGATCAAGTTCACAAAGTCTCTGCATAAGGCTGGCGGCTTCAGGTGGAAACTCGAATGTAACACGGCCTCACATATCAGTTCTACCTTTCAGAATGAGGGTGATTTGTCAGGATTAGCCTCAGGGGTGTTTCTAATACCTTCCCTTTACTTGCAGTGATTAAACAGGATTGAAAACATATTCCAGTCTCTTCTGACTCCTACATCTTTTGCTGGGGATTTATATGGAAGGGAAGATGCTGTAAGGCAGCAAGTACCTAATACATCTCCCAAGGACAACATAAAGGCACTTTATTAATACAAGTTTACCCTTGCCCAGCTTCTAATAGTAGTTCTTTGTTACCACGTGGGTCTTGCCACATTAAAACTTAACCAGAACCACCCCGCCAAAATTTATGAAGAATCATGGGAAAATAATTCTATGGTTTACTGACCAAAAGTAAAAAGAGAAGCCTTCCACACTTAATGTAATGATCTCTGCTTCTGTGAGACAGAGGAAATGAAGGTGCCCTAAACATGACAAACAGAAAATGATATGTACAAAAATAGGGGAAGAGAACTGCATAATAAAGCTGTCTTTTGTGACTGTCCAAGGGAGACTGAAAAAGCTGAAAATGAATTGCAGAAAGGATGACTTTGAAAAGAAATTGTCAGCTTGCTTAGCTCCAAATTCACATCCTCATCCACAGCCTTTAGACAGAAAGTAAAGTGCAGATGCCCAGGAATTTTGAGGCAGGGGATAAGACCTTTGTACTTTCTTTTTGGATTAATTACTTCTTCACTACATGATTGTAGCTTAAAGTTTCATAACAGCAGGAGTTACATTAATAAGAGATATGTAAGCATGAATATTAAGTATCAATAAGTTATTGGCAAATATATTAAAAGGAGTGCAACTTCATACTTTGAACTCTGTGAAAATGGTTTGATATTCAAGGGTTCTGGGCAGCTGAAGGGCTCCTGACAGTAAATTGTGGAAAAGTAACAAACGTAGTTCAGAAACAATGCCCAACGTGTGCTTAAACTTCAGTTTTCATTTTCCCTTTTTTTCTTTTGCCTATAAACATTTCTTTCACTTTCTTTGAATAATCCATACTAATCTCTAAAACAAATCTTATCATGATTCTGGTAGAAGCAGGTGTGATTCCAAAGATGTTCCATGGGTTTTTTCCCTTCAATGGAATGAAAGATCCATCTAGAGTAGTAGAATGGATGAAATAATGAGGTATTAAAATTCCAAGAAATTTATATATTGCTAGAGCAGAAAATTAAAAATCTTATTTGAATTATTTTAATCCATTCTGAGATTATTTTTAATATCAAAGCAGATATTATCAAGAGTTAAATTAACCTCTAGAGCAGCCTTACAGGGAACTTCAAACAGCTACTGAAATATTGTTCTACCAATATAATGGAATAGATTGGACATAATATAAAAAAGTATTTCTGTATTTAGTGGTCACTTTTTAACAGTGTGAGATCATTTTCTTCTTTCTGTAGGTGTGAAGAGGCCCTTACTGATTATGAGGAAAATAATAAATGGAAGCATTAAAATAAAGAAATTGCAAATATTCAGGTGCTGAGATCCTGGGGCTTCCTGAACTGATTTGTCTTTTTTACCTTAATTCACTGATCCAGCAATTGGTCTTATTTAGTATATAAGTATTAGGGTTCAAAGTGAACACATTCATATATGAGATAAAACTCTTTAGACTCGTGTAACCCACAATCATATTAAACAATAATATTTTCCTTAGGTCAATTGTGTCACAAAAGTTAAATTTCCATCTGAAATTTTAGGTACCATGAGGCAAAGAAAAATAAAAACAAAACACAAAAAAGGAAAATTCTGCTTGTGGGCTTGATTTGCCTCCTATGTGATCAGGACTCTGCAGTGTCCCACTACAGGCTTCAGGCATTGAACCCAGATATCCAAAAGCAAACCTCATGGATTAATATTTTGCCAGCAAGGCAAATAATCACTTTGGGGGCTTTTTAGAAGCTGATAATTTTGATCCAGATCTCATCACAATTGCAGGCACCTCTGTACCCAGACACAGTGCCCTGAGTCAGCCCTAATCACTGACAATCAAAACATCAAAATAAGAGCCTAGGTTTTTACTGTTATATTTTAATGCATTTACATTTGGTGAAACAGTTAAATATGTTCTCATCTAAGAAATCTCTATGAGCACAGCTTGACACCATGAGTGTTCAAGCAGGGGGCGTGAGCCTGTGATGTGTTGGTGATTTCCCCATCTGGTTCTCACAAAGGACTCAAATTTGTTAATAAACAAACTTAAATCAAGGCCAAATTTGATCTCACTCAAAATAAATCTTCTTTTTCATCGTGATTTTTAAATCACGTATCTTAAAACTCAAACTGGCCAGTAGCTAAGCTAAGCTCTTCATTAATGATGAAAGAGTTCAGCTCAGTATAGCTGCCATCAGTGACTATTACATGGAATAAAGATATTCCAAAATCATACAAGAACCAGTGGATAGAAAACTTTGGTTTTCTACATCTGCATGTCTTGTCACACATCCAAACTCTATCTAGAATTAAGCACATGGGTAAATCATGTAGATGTAAGTAAATCTCAATCAATGTTATTATTCCAAACACGGATTTGATGTAACTTCTAGGGAGGTAATTTTTGAGGACTACATCTAATTGTGATTAGATGAGTTAATTGAGTTACATCGAGCTGTGATTATTGAAATATCTTAATCCTCCTGTAATAAAGCAGTGATGTTAATTAAAAATAAATAAATAAAAGTGACCCTAGAAATTCTGCCACCATGGTAGGAAAGGGATGAAGCCACAGTAATTATGCAGCTAGTTTTAAACATCACCAGTAGGGCTTGTGTACAGTTGAGAACAGTGCACTCAAAACCAAAGCGTGAAATATCTACCAGAGTTGAAAATATTTTACAACATTCTTTGGTCTCTTCCCACTTTCTCAAACATTTTTTTTTTGTCAAAAGTCTGATTTCCATATCTGAGACTACGAGGTCTACTGGATGTAAAGGAGTCGTGATTATCCTTAAAGTGCATCTGACATCACTATTAATGCTTTAAACTTGCTACCAGTGCATTTTTGCAGTTTCATCCTTTCTACAGAACTGACACACATAAAAGCTTTGAAAACTCCCAAGAATTAATCTCCAAAAGCATATGTGTAGTGATTACTTAACCAATGGGATGGTTTTTTCAGTTCCTCTACAAGTTGGCTCAGCAACAGTACAATATTAATAATGCTTGAGCTTATACTTTTACAACCTGTTCCCCATTTCTCCCATCTGTCGATAGACTAAAATTATGTTTACAGAATCACTCATTTTCTAACCTTTTTTTAATTCATCCAAGACAACTCACAGCCATTTTTTTCCCTACAGTGACTATGAAATCCCAAAGCTTGAGGCCGAGCTCAGTTTTTAGAGCTGTTGACATGATTCTGAAGTAACTCCATTGATTTGAAAAGTGTTATTTGAGTTTCATCCTGTAATGAATGTGAAAAGTATATTCCTCTCATTACTATTCCAATTAATTATATGCCTTTAGTTAATTCCCCATCTTTCTCACCCAACTACAGCTTGAGGCAACACTAGGATCTGTTAGAACATCAGTAGGGATATGTACATAAAAACTTGCAATATTTGTTGGGGGAAAACACAGCCAGTTGTGCCTGCATTGCCAACCTGAATCCTCTGGGTTTCTTAAATGAGAGAACAAGAAACAATTACAGTGCTGGGTGCTACCCATTAATCTTGCACAATCAGCCAGTCTCAGTGCCATATCACCCTCCCAAACACTGAGTCTCCAAGGTCTCAGACAGGAAGCTTTGCATGGAAACGTCTAATGTTACTATTTTACACACTGATATTTTTTGGATAGTCAGAATCAGGGAAATGGAGAAGTCCATTCTCCTCAAGACCATGTACCCTGCGTGTCAGAGGGAGATGTTTTCATATAAAAATTAAATCTCCACAAAGAGCTCTTGGAGCTACAGCTTAGGCCACTGCTTTCACTCCCACTCAACAGACTTTCCAGAGTGAACAGTGGTTTAAAATTTGTTCATCAACCTCAAGATTTGGCCCCAAATCAATGAGTACACAGATGACTTCATTTACAACCATGTTTTTATGCCAGATTTAATGTCAACAGCCTAACGGTGTGTTGGATTTCGTTTATAGGATTAATTTTTATCTAATGAACAATTTCACAAGGCAATTTAGATGATTACAAGTGTGAAATGTTTGCAATGAGGACCAGATCTTGCCAGCCTCGCCTGCCTGTAGTGCCACTTACATCAAAAGTAATTGAAAACAATTGTACACGAGAAACACCAAAACAAACAAGTTAAAAACAGTCTCCATGAGCAAAGGAAGCAGAGTGGGTATTTGAGTCAATCCTGAGCCATATGTTGCCTCCATACAGGAAAGCAGAGCTGAACTGACTGGATAGATGGATTTACAGGAACAAGAATGGCACATTGATATGAGGATCACACCTTTGGGTAAGAGCTGCCAATGTCTTGATTTGGCCTCAACAGATTGTCCCTATGACAAACTCCCCACTGATCACAGTAGGAACAGAATGAGGTCAAAGTTAGACATCCCAAAATCTCACCTAGTTCCTTCAAAAAATTTGAAAACTAAAGCAAAGGAGATGAACCAAGCAGTAGATTATTTACCAAAATTATGATCTGCTGAGTAACGAGTTCTTGGGGGTTTTTTTTAATTATTATTATTTTTGATAGTAGGATGATGCTTACTCCTTCTGATCTCAGAATTATACTACAAAGCTTCCCATTAATAATTAACTCCATTTTTGAGATATTTTTTGCTTAGTTGGCTGGAATCTTCCCAGCACCAGTGCCCAAAAAATAATTACCAGCATCCTGTTCAGTTTACTTCCAACTCCCCTTCACCCTCCACCCAGCAATAATTGTATTTCTTCTCTGTGTTTCAGAAAACAGAGATTGTTTGCCATAAAATTAACTTGACGTGATTCAAAAGGAAATGCAAAGCATTTTATAAGAAGTCAGAGAGAGTGAGCTGCAATTGTGAGCAGAGTATGGGGAAGACTTGTGCTTTCAGCCAGGGGAAGCTTCATCACAAATTAAGTTTTGTTTTCTTTACTTGCTGCAGCACGATGACAGCTTTGACAGACATATGGGTTGTTTAGAATCGTAAAGGCTTTTTAATTTAAAGTGCTTCAGGAATATATCTAGCTGCAGTATATGACGTAGGCAATTTTTATTTAGCTGTATTCTGCTAAATGTAGTTTGTAATTGGAGCACCTTTCAACCCAGGCATAGGAAAATCTGTTTCACTCTCCTGCATTGCTGAGCTGCTCTTGCAGCAGGGTCCTACCTAGGCCATGCATTCAAACACCACATGTATTATTCTCATTTATTTTTATGGGGACTGGAAGATACTTGAAGCTGTCACATCCCTGAGCAGACAACTAAAACCACAAGGTCTTTATGGAACTTGAGCCTTCTTTCAAAAAGAAAGAATGGATAAGGCAACTCTGAGCTCTTGATTTTCAGGTTTTGTCTTGTTGCAAGGGTGTGGTTTGAAGTCAGTAATGATGCTCTAAGGTTCTTCTTTAAAATGTCATATTTTGTCATCAAGGAGCTGGTGATTGCACTTCTTACCCAGGTTACATCTTTTGCTTAATTTAAAAATTTATGGTTTTGGTTCTTTGCTTTTTTAATGTCAGATCTGTATGCTTTGAGACAGAACTTGATTTCAAGTACATTGTATAAGACCCAGAATAAAGCCATTTGCTTTGGTAGAATTCTACCACATGACACAAACATGGCTGAGATGAGGCTGTGGCTGATTGTGAGACCTTCAAACCAAATGGTGCTTTCTGGCTACTGCTTTAGTTACTGTCATAAAGATGTTGCAGCTCCAAACTCTCTTAGTTCAGGATGCAGAAACCACCTCATGCTGCAAATAAGACATGGGAAAACATGGGGCTTGTAAAGATCTAAGTACTGATAACTAAACCAGAACAGAGCTTGGATTTCCTTTGCCCAAGCTTTATGTGTTCTACCAGTAGGATGTAACACACACAAATTAAATTCCCAAAGACAACCAAATGTCCAGGAAAAATCTCAAGGTAGAAATGAGGCTGTGTTTTCCTCAAACTTGGCTGCAGATTTCTCCTGCCCAATCTTACAGACTAAGCACTGGCACCTTCTATCAGTCCTTCATATCCACCTCTCATCACCAACCCTGTGATGCACCCTTGCAGCCACATTTTAATTACAGCTGTAGTAAATAACGACCCCAACCATCCTAACTAACAATCCCATATTGCAATGGTGAGTGGCAGGTCTTGTAAGATATCCTGGCACTGCTAGTGCTTGAAGAGTTTTTAAATCCTCATCATTAACAGCTTTGATTTAAGAGCTCACACAGTACATCCTCTGGAGGGTCAGCCAGAAGTTTCTCCTCAAGATATTGTGTTCTCTGGAAAAAGCCCTTTGAGGTATAGCTGGTACAGGGCGAAGGAACACCTGCCTTATACAGACCTCAGCATCAAAGACTTTATTTTCAGTGAATTAATGCTACATTAGGAAGGAGGGACAAAAAAGACAGAAAAGGCTCATCTATAAGAACATTTGACCCAGCAGAGATAGGACAGATTAAAAAGGAACTCTGAGAAAGAAACAAAAGTTACACTCTGACTTTTCTTTGAAAATTTAAAAATATCTTCTGCATGAACAACTCTCCTGGGTATCAGCTTCAGAAGTAACTTAAAGAAAATTCTCATGTCATTTGTGGTTGATGAAATGTAAGAATCCTTTCTTACAGTCTTTCAGTGAGATACAGGGGAAAAAACTGGACTCCCACTCACAGACAGAATTTTTTTCCTCTTTACACACTTGTCAAAGAATATATCTTTTCCTCTTCAAATAGCGAGAGCCTATTCACAGAAATTCTGTGAACAGAGCCTCCATTTCTCCTTCAGTGGAACATGAGCAATGTCAGGAGTGTTTCAAAAGACTTGTTAATAATAAGTAGTTATAAACAGTAAGTTTGGATAAACACAGTAAAATCACAAATATTATTTCTGTAAGAATTGGGGGGGGGTCACACATCACTAGGTATTTTCCCAGCACTTGATTATTTTATTTTCTCCCCCATTAACAAAACCACATAGATTGGCCTTGTAATTCTGGGTTTTAATTGAGCCTGCATTCAAAGGCAAAGGACCAGATGACCCTGGCAAGCTTCTTCAGTGCCTCTGAGCTCATTTGTTCCCAGGATTGGGCTGCAGATTATTTTATTTTAAAAAAATTTATGATAAAATACCCAACAAGCACTTCTGCCAGGGCATGGTTCACATTTTTCTCCTTAAGAAACCTTTAGATACATCTGAGCTCTGCTAACTCAGAAAGATAGCCTGCTGTTTTCACTCAGCCAAAAATTGCCGAACGTCAGAGATACAGCAGGAAGAACATTTTGCTGCTTCTGTCACTCCCAACAAAATCTCTAACATTTTGTTTTATTTAATGGCTTCTCTTTTCATAAGATGATTCAAACCCCTATAGGGGACCTACATTAGTCTGCTGACATTTTTCTGCTGGTATAATTATTATGTCCTTCTACAGTCTGCTTTTCATCTGTGCAGGATTTCTCCCTGGCACGGAAGAGTTTAGTTAAAGACCTCAAAGTAGAGAACTGGAGAAGCCAGAATAGCTCTTCAGCATAAGGTAAGGTGGAGGACAACTTATTTGGTCTAACTGTGCATGTGCTGAGGTGCCTGGCAGCAAATAGCAGAGGGACACAATGCAACTAAGAAAGAATATTCCTACATTAAAAAAAATATTGGGGATGATGGGAAAGGCATGTTTACCTCTCCTTTAACTCCACCAGGCAAAACATGTTGCATGATTCAGCCACTTTGACTATAGCAGGAATGGAGATTTCTGACACAGTACACACTGGAATATATATATATAAGTAAATATAGATATAGATCACTCCATTAATCATAAATCATAACAATTTGGTTACTCCATGCCAAGGCCAACACTTAGAGTTTTGTCTGCAAAACAAAGAAGGTTTATAAGAAAGCAATAGACCCCACTGGGGTCTAAGAGTCTAATATAATTCTACTGTATGGATGTACTGCTAAATACTTGGAGTCTGAGCTTTGGTGTTTTTAAGGACAATCACATCTTGACTCAGCTGTACTTTTAAGCTGAAGTTACAGCTGGCCCCTCAGACATGTCTTGTTGCTAAGCAGGTGCAGATCTGAAATCAGAATAGAGCACTTGGGATATAAAGAAAGCAAATCCACCTCCTCAGATTTAAAGACAATATTGCCTTGGTAACAGGTAACACATGTGAAGTACGTGGTTAATTACGGCTTCCAGTTATAACAGCGACAAAACAGAAATGAAAATGAGAAGCGCTGTAGCAAAATATAGACAGCCCTTAATAGTCAGGTAGCTTAAAACACTCTCGTATACACCATGAAGCAATTGAAGAGACAACTGTGCAGGTCAGATGGAAACAAGGAACAGAAGCCTGGAAAACTTAGTTAACCAGAGTGCTCTCAATAGGGCAAGAAAGGACTCAGAGAGATCATGCTCTGCTCACTGGTGAGTGAGGAGTAAGGGGATGAGAAGATGAAATTATCTGAAGTTGTCTTAAAGGAAGAGTGCAACTGCATCCAGAGTTTTGAAATTCTCCACTGCCATTCTGTGCAAAGCTGAAATGGACACAGATACTGTTGCTGAACGCCTTTCGTCCCTTCCTTCCCCACCAAGTGACGCTGACCTCGCCTGCCCCTTTTAGAAAAAGCTGGAGATGTGAGTGCATTATGGAGCTGGGAGAACGGAAACAGAGCCTTTTAGCACAATAAGCAACCACTTTGACAGCAAGAAATGGAATATAAAAACAATCACATAAATAGCAGTAGATGAAACAGACCTAGTTTACACAGTGGAACATGCAGCTCACTAAAACTAAAGCTTGAAGAGGCCAGTAAATAATACGTAAGTGTTAAAATCTGAATAATACTGCAATAAAAGCATTTGAAAATCTAAAAGCATGTACAGCCTAAAGCAAGGAGGAATATCTGTCTCTACTGGTTGCATTGATGGATATTAGGTTCCCATTATATTAATAGCAGACAGATTTCTGACTCTCAATTAATTAATAAATAACATTTTAAAGCTTCCTCTTCAATCAGAGGAAGCTTTGAAATAGAAAATATTTCCATTTATGATACACAATGTCTACACCAAACCATATGAGGGAGATTAATCTTTTTAAGAAATTTTCATTGCAGAAAATTATGCACTTCCCTGTTTAGGGATGTTTGGTTTTGGATGTTGAGTTGACACTTGGGACCAGTGACACAGCTATGGACTGAAGGGATTCTTTTGTATGTAAAGGGCAGAGATCACCAGGAACAGCACAGTCACTTGACACCTGTCCATAACTAAGTGGTCTAACCCAGCCTGGGGGAAGACCACTAAAGTCAAAGCAAAGCAGGCTCATAGTATCTAAAGTCAAGCTGCTTTTGTTCTGATATATTCAATTATATGCCTTAATTTGTGCAGATTTTGATTCGGTGCTTTTGTTACTCTCCAGGAGGGATGATGAATACTTACTAGAGCCTCAGAAATCTGCCCAAGATTCTTCAGTTTCTTGCAAAGGTCTCTGGTAGCTTGTGATAGAAGGTATGACCCATAATTCTGGGGTTAAGCTAAAGCTGACCCAGTAGCCCATAGATGAAAGAGGATCAATCTATCCAGCCACACATCTTTTAAGACAGCCAGCAGGTTTTGGATATTTCCAGAGCCATCATGATAAAATATCAGCCATATTCTCTTACTCTGAACTATTTATATAACTCTACAGCAGAGCTTTTCAGTAGATGCAGAAATCTAGTTATTGATCACTTGTAATGCTTAATTCAATTCTGAGAGGAAATGGCCTACATTTCATGGATACATTTCATTAAAAGACTATTTACTCATTTTGCATTTTGTAAATGCTTTAGCAGAGAGATATCACTGCCAGCTCACAGGATAGTATCATGAATTGGAAGATTTGTTACCAGTCTGAAACAAAATGCGAGGAAAATTATGTTAGTACACTATCATCTCCTAAAGTAATTAATAGAATCACAGAAAAATGGGGAAAGAATGAACCCAGAAAGATCATCATGTGTATCTACTTGCCTTAAGGAAGGCTCAAATAAATTTACATTGCATCAGATAAATATTTGCCTAATTAAAGACCTCTAATGACACTTTACAAACCACCTCAGAAAAATCTGCGTCATTAGACAGTTTGCAGATAATTTTTTTATTATCTAGTCTGAATCTTTTTTGCTACATTTGATGCTCCTTGCAATCTGCCCTATCACCTGGAATACAGAAAATAGCTTAGACCCTTCTTTCCTACAAGATCCTTAAAGTTTTCAGAAACTATGTGTCCCTCCACAACCTCTCCTTCCTCCATCCTCTAAGCTCTGGTTTGTGTCAGTCAGGCATTATACATCTTGTTCTTGAGGCTCTGATCACTCCTGTTGCTGGTCTGTGTCCTGCTCCAAGTGCAGTACCCAAAATTAAACAGTAGATACTAAGCCAATTTTTACAAGGGCAATTATTGTACCTGTAAGAGTTAACTGTAAATCTTGCACATCAAAGCCTTGGCTCGCTTAGTTTATGACCCAACATAACTCCTATCTCTGTCTTTTGAGACAAGTTGTCCCCCATTTTGAAGTGAACTCTTGCTTAGGTCTCTGAGTGCATTAATACAGGCAGTCTTGCACTCCATTAAGCACAGCTCCAGCATTTCCCTGCCTGCCTTTGTGAGAATGCCATGAAAACAGGCTGGCCTCAGCAAAGCCCTGTCAATCCCTAACACCTACAGCTTCTTACCTGTCCACAAAAGAAGCTGCTCGGTTGTAAAAGAAAATTAGACTCATTCAATGTGATGTGCTCTCAGCAAACCCACACGAGCAGTTATGTATTTCTCTGCAATGTCAGAGTTACTTCAGAGTATTTTAATTATTTCTTTCCTCCCCCCACCTTTTTCTTTTTTTTTTTTTGACATTTAAGGCTGAGCTGCATCATTTTTGGAGATAGACACTGCATGTGGTTTTTTTGTCGGTTTTCTAGTCTGTTTTCATCCACCTTCTGCTAGCTTGTTAGACCTGATGACTAATGGCTCCACATCTCTACAGACTTGCTGTCTTTGATAAAAGTTAAACAGCCCTATCTGATCCAAGAAGTTCTAATATCTTTTAATCTATTAAACTCCTTTTGCCTGTCCCCCTCCCTCTTTTTCCCAAGAGTGCATCTGCCAAATAATAGAGCTCAAAGTAACACTCTCTTTTCTGACCTTTCCAAATAAGATTTATCTCTTTTCTATCAATATTCCAGCATATTTCATCAAGGATCTTCTACAGTACATCAAATACTTTGTATATATTGAAAATTCTGGGGATCTTGTGCAGGCCACTAAATCAGATATTCAGGCACTGACACAGGACTTGCTCAAGCAGACGTGGAATGGAAAGGGAGAAGCTGAAAAGGTTTGGAAATCAAAGGAAAAATGCATCTTTAACTACAGCCAGGAAGAAAGCCTGCGTGAAGTTTCAGACCCAACCAGGCACCACAGAATGGAGCCTTCACAGACACACTGTAACATCCAGATGAGGCCAAACAGTTGTTCAAACTTCTGATCTTGCTTCAATTTCCTGGGCAAGCCCTCTTTCAAACTCTGCACTGGAGATTTTTGAAATAATTTATGATGAATAACTGCCTATTTAATAGTTTCAGTACAGAGATTGTTAGTGAAACTAAATTTACTTTTAAGTTCTAGACTTCATTCACAAAAGCACAATAAATATTTTATTCATACACCTATGTTTTTTAAGCTTAGCATGAAGTTAATAATGCTTAAGATCCTGACCTATGCTTCACAGACTCACACAGGATTAGAAGGCCACACACGCTTTCTATATTTTATGACTTTTCCTATTTTAAAAGTGTAGCTGTATAAAGTACCTCAGGACTATGTAGAAAAGCTCTATGAACATTCATGCTATTAAAAGCATTATGAGTTACTGTAAAATTTATTTACTTTGCTATTATCTCTCTTTAAAAGTTTAAATTAATCACATTCCTAGGCTCAGAGTGAATGGGGAATCAGATATAGAAAGTTGTGATAGATCAAGCAGAAGGCTATGGCAGCCATGACTGAGGAATCAATAAAATAGAACAGGGTGAGTTGGAAAGAATGTTTAAAGTCATCCAGTCCCACCCCCTGCCATGGGCAGGGATGCCTTCCACCATCCCAGGTTGCTCCAAGCCCCATCCAATCTGTCCTTGAGAATTTCCAGGGATGCAGCAGCCCCAGCCTCTCATGGAAACCTGTTCCAATGTTTCACCATTGTAAAAAACGTCATCTTTTTACCTAATCTGAAATTACTCTCCTTCAGTTTAAAGCCATTACTGTTGTTCTATAGCAAGACCCTCTTTTTCCCTCCTCTTTCCTGAACAGGAGAGAACAGGAAGTGGCAGCCCCCCAGTTCAGAGAGAAGTGCTCATGGGTCTATGCAGGAATGTGTTCATCACCTTTGTCCCTTTTTGTAACCTATATTCCAAAAGATTACAGTATGTAAAGTCTCATTAAAACCTACTGCCGTCTATGTGTTCTGGTTCTGCCACAATCGGGCTTCTGGGAAAAAGCAAAAGTGAAGGGATTTTATGGTAAATATATTACTGCCTTCAAGCTGGTGTATAATGGACAATATGCCCCCTCACAAAACTCACCAACATCACTGGAAGCAGCATGAGCTTCCCCAGAAAATGACCCTGCACATTGCAAGGAGATCCAAAAATCTTTGCTTTCTTTCCTTGAGCCTTACAGAGAGGGAAACTTGGTCAAATACTTTTTTCTGACTTTATATGGATGGTGTCATAGCAGCTATGAGGAAGGAAGATTTTGTGAAGAAAATAAACTTGCAAGATTGGAGGTCATGTCCTGACAAATGTGTAGGGAGGGGAACTGCCTACATCGGCACACGTATATCAAAGAGGAATTTAATTCCATAAATACATTCTAAAGTCACTGCATCTGAACACTTAATTTACTTCTATGTTCAGCCACAATTTATTTATAATCTTTATAAATATGAGACATTGGGGAAAGCAGGTCAACATAAATTATTATTCAATCTATAACCACATCAAAAAGTAGATTAACATAGATTCTTAGCTTTAGATGTCTTTTACATTGGTTACCTCAGCAATTCGATGGCCATGTATTTGTGGACTATCAACTGTTTTCCCCGATTTTTTATTTTTAAAAAGAAATGGTAATTACAGGAGCTTAACAGAGGAAAGTGTCTCCTTTATAATGCAAGTACAAGCAAGGGGGATGGAGTCATTAAAGCCAGCTTTAATTTGTTTGATATCTGGAACCAAAGAACTAAAGCACAGCCTACAATCCTTGGCTGTTTCTGTTACAGTAGCAAAGCAGTACTTTTTCATTTGGAAAGGTAATTGTGATATGGTTGCCCACAGGACTTAAAGTCTATTCTCTGCCAAAAGGCCCAATGTTCCTTCCACTGAAGTCAAAGGCAAAACTAAAAAAAAGCTGCCATTTTTTCTATATAGTCTCTTTATCCATGGCACCAGAGATGACAGAAACAATAAAAACACCTCACATTTTCAATATTTGCTGCGATGACGTGTTTTCAAACACTAAACATTATCCAGCCATTTTCAGTTGCTGCATTTCTAAGGCTCAATCTTTATTCTGTACGTGAAATAATCTCCTCTTAAAGCCTCAGCATCAGAAATAGCCTCAAGTGACATGCTGTTCCCAAGGGCTTTTGATCCAGAGGGAAAGCATATGCTGCTAACCACGAACCCAAACTGATTAATAACACAGTCTCCCCTGATCTGAGCATGCAACTATTGCTCTATGTTTCACAGCAAAAGACAAAGTTGAAACCATGTCAGGAAGATGTTTTCATTATGTCAGCTCTTGCAGTAATGTGTTTTTCTGGCCAACAGAAGCCAAGGGAGATAATTTCTTTTCAGGGATACCAGACAAGCATGTGGAATTACCTCTTCATTGGTGAAGTCTTCTTTTTGCATGTTTTTGGCCAATTTTCCTGCCTTTTAAATAATCTGCAATTGGAGATAAAGGTCAACAAATTTCCAAGTCCTATGCCCATTTCTCTCCAGCACATTCAGTTCATAACTGTGCAAGGGGTTTCATATGCCCAAAACCCTTGCCTGCTGTTTTCAACCATTTCATTCAGGATAATAAAAGTTTTTACATCTTCCTATAAACCTTGTCTGTAAAGAAATATTGGAAGATGGGAGTCAGAACTTTGACTTGCCATCCTTCCTTCCTTCAGCAGATGATTTATATTCAGGGAGTTCATCCATTTTTAACAATATAGTTCAAATGTTAGTCTGAAAGCAGAATAGGATGTTCACTTTCTCTTAAGCCGTATATTTTGTCTAGCTTTCAGGAGACAGGAGTTTGGACAGAAATTTGAAATCTCCCTGCATTGAATTGTTTGTGAAGAAATCATTCTTGAAGTCCATTCCACAAACCCCTTAAATCCAGGATCTTTCCTGAATTGAGAAAGATGAAGTCTATTTTTATACTAATGAGTGGCTAATCCTCAAAGAAGGAAGATACGGTCTGGATAGATTTCCTGAAGTCATGAATTATATTTCAGAAGCTTGATATGAAAATTCCAGATATGTCTCCAAGTATTATTTTTCTTGAGGGAATACAGACTATAAAACTCCACTGAAACACAACTTTCTTGACCTTCTGTTCTTGGTTTTAAACTTCTGTATGCAAAAAGTACAAAATATGAAAAGATCTGTCAGTTTCTCACAAAGACATATACATTGAGGAAAAAAATCTAGTACTGAAGCAGAAATCCAGTCTCTACAGCCACTGCAATGTTCAGTAGGATCGTGCTGTTCTTGAAAAAGCCGTTCCATGAAATGGAATGTGAAAAGTATGTCATAAGATGTCCATCTTTTGCTGCTGCTCAAAGTTTCACTTCCCCAATGTCAAAGGACTGTTTCACAATCAATTTCCATTTATCCATATTTTCCTCCTTTTTGTTACCAGCAAAGCCCTGCTATCATATTTTCAGAGTCTGCTTTGAGAAGACATGTTCCTTATCGGCCAGACTTTTTAAACAAGAAGGAAGACAGCAGAGAAAAGTAGCACTGCTTAAAGCATAGAATGCTACAGAAAAAAAGGCACAAGAATTCATCTTCAGCCACTGGAGAAGAAACTTTCCTTTTATTACTAAAAAATTCCTGCATGAAATCCATGATTGCTGTTACATGGGGCATCATTCTGAAAAGGTAAAATAACCTCTTTTTACCTGAAAGAGAATTGGTAGCTCAACAAATACTTTTGAATAACAACATGCCCATTTATTTTTGGCATAATTTCTGGCCAATTATTCCATTCTGTCTTTCCTGCTGGCTCACCCGGAGTGAGAGGGAATGCCTCCACAAGATTTTTCACCTGCCAGACAGCCTTTCATGAGGATTCCTCAGAATAATAGAATCCATTTTCAGAATAGATTTTGAACAAGAGCTTAGACCTTTTTTGGTGCTTGATCTCATCAGCATCCATGACTGAAATACTCCACTAGCAATTATAAACCAAACACTTCAATAAGAACACTTAACCATTAATTAATTACTGATATATACATAGTATTTTTTCAGCACTGAAGAGAGAATACAAATACATAAAGATAAATCACACAGCTGACTCAGTAACTTAGGTAAAAATAGAGGATATTTGTGCTCAGCTGATAAACTCCCTGAAATGAACTTTTAAGGTGTTTAAGCTTATGAAATGTATTACATCAAAGGCAAAATATAACAACTCCAAGGAAAGCAAATAAGAGGAACTGACAAAGCTTTTTTACAATTCATATTAATTCTAGATAGTACAAAACCAGATTCATTATGGAGGCTCAGAGAACAGATATAGATATCTGTAAGAAGGAATCTTTCCCAGAATGCCTAAACAAACAGGCCACTGTATAAAAATACAGAGCAAGAGGTGTGATACACATTCTGTACTGAAATCCATTACAGCTGCATATATATTTCAGTGACAGACACAAAAAAAAAATGGAATGGAGAAAAGCACAAACCTACAAATCATGTAGGTATTATTGAATTAGTCTGAGAATTCAAAGTAAAAAAAGTCCCAAACCCTCTTGCTTTGTCCTCTCAGTATCACCACTGTCTATAAGGGACAACAAACTGACCAACAAACATCTCCTTTTTTTTTTTAACTCTAACATACCAAGTAATACTTCTTTCCATCAGCAAAATAAAGATATGAATTTACTGGCTCCTTGTCCTTGCTGTTCAAATCTGACCCTTTTCCTTCTTCAGACAGGTACACACACAGACTGCTATCCAAACACAAGTCACAGATAAATTAAAAGCAATCATATATCTGTTCATTGTGGGAGAAAAATAAAACCAACAACAACCCCACATACCTCCCTAAAATAAAAACAAAACAAAACTAACAAAAGAAGTACAGATTATTTATGCACAGAGACCTGGTCCTGGATGTTTGTTCAAGGAAAGCTTCTGACATGTGGCTCTTCTGCAGCTGCCTGATCTCTTTATGGCTCGGTTGCAACCCCACACACCATCCCTGGAGAGAGAGGACTCGTTGTTTCACTGGCAGGAGCAGCCCTGAGAAACTCAATACAATCACAATCCCAAGAAACATTGTTCTTCAGAGACACACTTTTCCCTCCACTTCTACCTTCTGTGGCTGGAAATCATAATTTGTTGTTGCCCTGTACTAGATGAATTAATTTCCTTCTCGGCACAGAATCAGTTGTTCTGTCCAGAAGGAGGGGAGATGGATTCCTACTGTGCCCTTTACTGAGTACAGCCAGCAACTTACCCTGAGTCTGCACCTAAGGAAGTCAGAGGACGTACAAACACAGGTTAAAAGGAACCTCCAGGGGCATTTGTTTGGTTCTTCTCCCTCTCTCCCAAGTTTTCTGCACTGCAATCACAGACTTAATTAAAAAAAAAATAGTTAGAAATTAGTCTAATACTAGTGCATCTGCACTATTCTCTCCATCTCATTTGACAGATGTAAAGAAAAGGGAGAAGAAAGAAATGCAACGTGTATTTTGAAAGTCAATTTTTTTTACTTTTGATTAATTAGAATTCCTAATCCTTAGAATTAACCCTATATGTGTATATATATCGAAATACCAAGTGAGAGTTGTGACTTGGTAATTCCACCCTTATGCCTATCCACTGGGTTCCCACAACAGCAATCAGCAAGACAATGGGACATAGTAGTCTAAGTGTCTAACATTATTTAAATAAAGTTTCATAAACCTGCAATCTTCATTAAAAAAAAAATAGGGCAAAAAATAATGAAGAAAACAGCTTCTCAAAGTTTGGGTGAAACCAGGAATACCACCTGAATCTACAGCCCTCCAGTCTGTACTTCTGAACTGTATTTCAGTTTTTCCACACAGCCTACCTGAGTCGTACTAAACACAGAATTTCTTCAACCTAAGGAGCTGTGATGAAGTTTTATTGAATATGATTCAACTTCAATAAGTTTCCAGTTAATGACTCAACATTTAGTAGCACAAGTCCAGCCACTGTTTTATGCTATGAGTTATATGCTCCTGATCATACAAAGACAATTCTACACATTTTTCTTGCGGCAAACTGTTTGGCATATTTGGTGTTTTAATATTGTTTTAATGTCCTGGTGAGAACAAGAAATTCTGTGGGTGTACTAGAGCATCTCATTCTCACTCAAATCTCTCCTGCCTCCATGATTTTTTGCTTTCTACAGCATACCACCGATGCTGTTCCTGGATATCTGTGTGTATCTATCTCTAGAAACATATGAGGAAAAAAAAAAAGACAAGATACTGGTTGTAAGAGATAAGGCTCTGATTTCAGACTTGCCTTCAATTTTAATAGAGCTTTGGCTCCACTCCATGTGTTTTAACCACAAAGAATGTATCTTTCCATTAATATGCACAACAGCTTTTAATGAACATGTAGTGGCCAATATGGTACCCAGCTACAAGACTTCTCAGTATTACATTGCACACGTGACTGTTCATTGCTAATGCAATCCATCTGGGTCCTGGAAGGCAAATGTGACTGAAAACAATTGTCTACTACTTTTATTTGAACTGATTTCAAACAAATTTGTGTCTGTGAGAATGGCAGGTCATGTCAAAAGGGACTTTGACAGAGGAATAAATGCTACACCTATAAACAGACTTTGAGCCATGGCAGAAAAAATATCTCCAAAAATTTCTTAGTGCAATGACAGTGAAATAATGAGAATGAAACCCAGACTGAGCATCATTCAGTATGTTGTTTAACTCCAAGTACTTAAACAGTTGCTTGTGAACCAATTTATTCATTATCTATTATGGATAGAGTTGGAAGCTATGAGATAGGTCTGTAAATAATAAGCTGAGTGGGTTTGCTTTCTCTCTCTCCTATATGACAGGATAACATTTGCTTTCTACTACTCTGATGGAGAAGTTCCAAGATGCAGAGATAAATTGAGCATATAGGTGATAGGGCCCTGGTATTACACAAGCAGCCAGTTTAAAAATTTTTGGAGATACCCCAACAACACATCCCATCAGAACCTGCTGCTGCCATTTCTACATTTGCATAAGCCAGGCTGTCTCACAAACTGCTGCTCCTGTTCCTACAGTTTTCCCAAGCCAAACTCCTTCAATCTGTTGCAGTTTTGAAGGCCAAACCCCTTCAATCTGTTGATGCTGTTTCCAAGTGTGGCTGATGCTCCAGTAGTTGCCCAAGCCAAGCTCTGGAGTAGTCTTTTGCTGTTTATTTTTAGTTTGCTCAGCTCTGATCCTGGCTACAGCCCTAACAACAACCCTAAATCATGAGGCTACTCACCTCTCACCCTTCTCTGTCCAAACAAGAAGGAAAAGCTAGCCCTAAAGATTTATTCAAATCTCAAATAAGCGGAACTGGTGAGGCATCCAAAGGAGTAGGGATGAATCAGATCCCAGGCTCTCAACTAGGCTTCACAAAGGACTCTGTCTCTTTCCTATTGAATCACATCATACAAATGGAAAAACAGTTCTCATAAGATGCATTTATAATAGTTCATTTGCATAATACTTTTGTTACTTTTGACATTCCAGCTGTATCACTACCATGGGAGGATGAGAGCTCTGTGGGCCAGTGTTCCACACAATCCCTACTGTGTCCCATGGGACCGGCAGGAGTACCATACACCCTGTGTGCATTCCACAGTCACATCTATTCCTTAGCAATGCTTTCAGAAGTGTCATTAACCTTGTTCAATGATTTTGTTTCCTTTCTGATTTGCCCCTATAGAAACAGCAAAGGCTGTACCCTAAAAAAAGGCCTTCCAGCAGCCCTTTTCCCCTCATAGTTAAGCAAGACATGGGACAAAGGAGGGAAACGTGTGTTGTACCTGAGCTGGGGTGATTTTGCAGTGGTAACTCTGTTTCCCTTACAAGTTCTGGATTAAAACTCCTGCAGGCCTAGCGCCTGTGACAACAATGCCTCCTGCCTTGACCTAGGAAAGGCCTACCTGGCCTAGTCTGCAGTAAGTTTACATCTGTTAACATAAACCATGCAGAAAGAGGCAAATATCCCTCAGCCAGGATTATATTTTATACTTGCTGAGGCATCAGGTGAACAAACCACTGGGATTAAACTGGCTGCCCCTGTCTTCTGCTGCACCTCAGCATCTGAGGGAGAGAGGCACACCGATCAGCCAGGAGGGAACTGCTACAAAAATTAGACATTTTCCCCCTCCATCTTTACTTGCTGGATTCTACATGCAAGATTATCTCATTCTGCATCTTGATAAGCACATGTCAAACAAGGAGTTTGAGCAGTTTATATCCCCCACCAGCATGTTCCCATTTCTGTCTGCAGAGTGTGTTTATTACAGCTGCTACTTGTTACCCTCGGAGATGAGCTTTGCTGCTGCTGCTTTCACAAGGCTACACAATCAATGAAAACACCTCGAAACTTAAAAGAGGTTATAATTAAAAAGGAATATGTCGATTCATGATGGGCTGCTGAAACATTGGTTACACAGCTTGAAAATAATACAAGTAAATTGGCATGGAATCAAACTAAAAATATTCCCCCCGAAGTACCATTGAGGCTAACAGCAGGTATGGCTTTAATAGAGCCAGTCTTTGTGCTTGTCTTGAAAATATCTCCTATTGCCATCCTTTAAGTGTCACAAGCATACGTAGGAACTCAGCAAAGAAGAGTCTGGGCCCCGAACTAATTTTTTTTTTCTTTTCATTCTCTTTCCCCGCCTCTCTTAAAACACAATGCAATTATAAATACTGCTACAGATGTGAGAAAACAATAGCATTTTTTTGTTGTAAATGTTTAATTTTTTTTTCAAACCACCAGACCTAGCATTTTTTGTCTTCACAAAGCTTTAGAAACAATACTCAGTAACGATCAATTTGTACAGAACATGAATACTAAAGAAAGCAAATAAAATTTACATTGCTTTCATGTTTGAGGTTTTTTTCCTAAAAAGTTGTTCTTTGCAAGGTTGCAATCATCTACCAGGCTACAATTGCTTTGTTCTTTAACTTTATCTGTCACATTTAGGATCCAAGTCTGCAACTCTTTATCTTCTAAATTTGTCACCAGTTGAAAAGGATGACTACTTAGAAATCTGTTTTTCTTAAATCTGGTTTGCTCTGTTGTAACCATTTTTAAAGTGCATACCCAAGTCTTAAAACAATGAAAAAATATATAAATACACAAACTTTCTACTGGAATAAAAAGCTTCCCTGAGTTTTCTTCAGATTCCTGTACGCCATTCAAGTAATATATTGAATGTTCTGTATGAATAAGTATATCCTGATACAACATTTAATAAATATTCATTTTTATTCATGAAGAACATGTTTAATCCCCTGAAGACTAAATGCACTGTGTAACAGAGAAACCAGAGCTGATCCTAAGGCATGCAGCACATTAACCTGTACCCACATTCTGAACAGTTAATACTCAGAAAAGCAGTGAGTGCTGCTAAGGACTGGAAGTAGCTTGATGCAAATGCAAAATACATATGTAAAAACACTGCTAGTATAACTGCAAATTAATTTATGTTGGGAGGATCAGAATGCTAAACACCTTTATTGGTGACAAATGATGTTTTTTTCTATTCTTTGAGAGCGTATTATACGTCTCTTGTCAAGTTGTTGCTGAGATACCACGTTATCCAAGCACTTATATTGTGATTTACAAAAGAAAAAGAAGACTCCTGCATATATTATCAGGGATTGTCTACCCACAGCTTTGCTACTATTACCTATTGTTTACTAGCACAAGGAGGTACTGGGGCTGCCATTTCAGGGGCTGTAGTTACCCCTAGAATTAGTAACTCAAATAATAACAACTGCCTGGTTTAATTCTGCATAAGAGTTGAGTAACTTCAGCATATGCAGTTTCACTTTTTCAAATAATGGGGTTTTCTTAAGAAGAAAAACTCAAATGACATCGATGCAAAATGCTCAAAATGCTCGGAAAGTTAATTAGTACAACAACAATAGAATAGGGATCACACAGCCTCATTAAAAGAGAATATTTTGATCAAAAAAAACAACCTCCACAAGCCAACAGCTGTGAAGCTATAAGCAGCAAACTGTCAGCCAAGATACCAAAATTAAAAACTTAAAAACTTATGAAACTTAAAGAAAACCAATGACCCAAAACAAAACTGAAAACCATCACCAAAGATTTCCAAGACCCTACTTTATTCTTATTTTTACATTCACACAAGCATTCTAGATGGAAAATACCCCTAAAACCAACCAAATATATGATCCATTCTGCATCATTTTCAGGAGCTGGAGTCACAATACTTATTCTGGAGGGGAAATTTGCCATATTTATCATAGACCTCTGTCCGTTCTGTTCCCTGTCAATTGAGTTGTAAAGCATGTGAAACTTCACCTACACAGGTAATGAACGTTAGATGTGTCTGAAAAAAAACAAAGGCATTTTCTCACAAGTATCAGTAACACGTTTGCACAAAATCAGTGGTTAAAATTAAACAGGAAGGCAGTTCATAATTTTTAGGAACAAAAATACCTTAAAAAAGAAAATAAACCTAGCAGAGAAAGTACCTGAGCAATATAATCTGCTAACAAGTGATCTTAGTGCCTTGGGCAGTCTTGAACAACAAGAGCTGAACTGCTGACTAACCACGATCAATAATACATCAACAAAGACATGGTAGATCTTTAAAATCCATAGTGCTTATTTGAATGGGGTTTTAGGGTCATGAAAAGCAACATGACCCAAATTGTATTTACTTCTCTCTGAATTAATCTGAAAATTACTTCAATACATACTGACTTCATTTTCAGCATTTTGGGCCATTAAGTGGGATATTATAAAAATCATGTTAGTTAATTGTATCTTTTGTTGGTATTACACGCACCTTACATTTTTAGGGCTTTTTGCAGGTGTTTTTTCATTTTCTACTACTGAAGAATCATAAAATGGTTGGAAGGGGCCTTTAGAGGTCATGTATGCAATGAGCAGGGACATCTTCCACTAGAGAAGGTTGCTCAGAGGCTTGTCCAACCCAGCCCTGAATATTTCCAGGGATGAGGCAGCCACAGCTTCTCTGGGCAACCTGTGTCAGTGCCTCACCACCCTCATTCTAAAGCATTTCTTTATGTCTGGGCTGAAAGTGTACACTGACAGCTCACATGCAGCTTTTCATCCTACAGTACCCCCAGGTCCTTCTCTGTGAGGCTTCTCTCAATCCCTTCATCCCCCATCTTGTATTGCTACCAGGGATTACCCCAGCCCAGGTGCAGCACCTGGCCTTGTTTCACACAGGTCTGCCCCTGGAGCTTGCCCAGGTCCCTCCAGATGGCATCCTGTCCCTCAGGTGTGCCAACCACACCGCTCAGCTTGGTGTCATCTGCATCTCGATCCCCCTGTCAGTGCCACTGGTGAGGATATTAAACAGTGCTGGTCCCAGAACAGATCTGAGGCACATCACTGATCCCCATCCAGACGCTGAGCCACTGAACACTCTGGATCCATCATCCAACCCAACAGCCCTCCCATCAAATTCCTCTCTGCCTCATTTAGGTTGTTGTGGGTACCGTGTCAAAGCCCAGACCGATGGCACCTGGAGCTCCTCCCTTGTCCCTTGGTGTAGTTAATCCATCACAGAAACCCATGAGGTCAGGCAGGCAAGACTTGCCCTTGGTGGAGCCATGCTGGCTGTGTCTAATCGCGCTCCCTGTCCTCCACGTGCCTCCGAACAGCTCCCAGGAAAACATCCATCAAAAATCACTCAGTTTTGCTGAAATTTTTGTCACCATAAAATGACACTGTCTGAATGTTTTCAAACTCGAATCACTAAAATAAGTTATGTCATGTGAGTCTAAGGGCCTGGTAGCAACTCCTGCTCATCCACTTGCTCAAGGGCTATTACACTGTAGTCCTTCAAAAAGACAGCAGAGGAGATGAGTCTAAAATGACTGTGTCTAAATAAAAGAGGAGTTTTGACAGAGTAAAACTCCTTTTAATACACCTGAAAAGTCATGCATCTCTCAAGTCCTAAGTATTCTCTGTTATCATTCAACTCCAACAGGAGGCATTAGGACTTAGCAGGATCCAGCTTATAGTTCTAACAGCAAGAGGCACATCAAGAGCATATCACTCTCCATCACCAGGATTTTGAAATGCTGAGCATTTTTTAATACAGCACCCCAGGTGTTTGCTGCTTAAAACATACTCTACATGAGCATCTGCAGATGGCATGTCAACGGGGGGCCATTGAGATTCAAAAGCACTAACATTCTCTTTGGGACCCCTCGCTGGGGCCCTAAACAAAAAAAAAACCACACCCATCACGACAAACACAACACCAGGAGGGAGGGGTGAGAAATCAAACAGAAAGAAAAATCCCAGTATGAGATGTTCTCATGTCCAGCAAATGCACGACCTGTGCTGCAGTCCTTGTTAAAATAAATCACCTCAGTGAAAATAAACAAGAGAAGAGATTCAGGCAGTGTGCTGCGCAGGTAATATTTGCCCTGGATAACTCAACCATGAATAATTCAGTCTAAGTTAAGCTCAAGCAAGACCATTACTAACTGTTTTCATGTATGAAGGATTGATTTTCTTCCACAATGAAAGAAGGCTCAGGTTGCAGAGCTCCTAAAATGAAGGTACAGCACATGCTGGTTTATTGATCAAAGGATGGTGCAGGTGATGTACCTGTTTTGCTTCATGCCACACTGGAGGATTGGGATGTGAATCTTCATTGCAGGGTGGCACACTTATGTAATATATAACAAAATCAGCTAAGCATGGAACATAAGAAGGAACACATAAGAAGGAACGTAAGCTGCAAGGAAAAATTGTGCAATTGTTTCTGCGCATGTAAGCTAATTGTAACATTTAGAGGCTCTAATTTCAGACAGAGGTAGTCTAGCCTACAAACAGTACTGATATGACCAAAAGTATCAAATAGTAAATAATTGTTAGTAATTTAATAATTGTTAGTAATTTATGCACAGGTTGCACGCCCAGGAGGCACATGATGAATAAACAGCACAAAAATTGAGATCACTGTGTGAGCAGAACACAAATTCTATTTGACAAACATATGTAAAGCACTGCCTACAGAAAGGTTTATATTCCGAGATTTACAAGAACACACACGGAACTACAGTGTATAGATTATGTTGTCTTTCTGAGATAAAGAAATGCAACTAAGGAAAGCTGGGTTTTGTCAGCTCTAGATAAGGGTTTTCTTGATAAAATTGTGAAGTAAGCATCAACAGCAGATTTTGATTCTCATTTATCACTCAAAAACACTTAGGAAGAAAAACAACTCAAAGAATATGAGAGATTAAAATAAATTAGGTGCTCATTTTCCAAGATAACTTAACACAGCCATTTAATAGGATGAAAACATTTCAAATCTAGGACTATTACACTCTACTGTGACACTCTAGACAGTAAAAGACATCCTACCCACAGCCATCATCACTACTTAATTTAATAACAATCTAAAATTAAGAGCAATTGACTCTCTAAATACTTGAAGAAGATTATGAGATTGAACCATGATGGAAGAAATCACTTGCTTGAAAGCTGTTTTAAAATTCTTCACATTATTACAGTTCACTTTCAAGAGTTCATGAAAAATTACCCATGAAGTAATTTTTATATTTGCAGCTGTCCTGTGGCCACATATTCCTTTAAAAAAGTAATGAAAGCAAGCTACAAGTACTTTTTGCCACTGCTCATAAAATTTTGAATTCTTGCATGTTAAAATGCATAACATTTTAAAAACAGATCAAGATGAACCTGAAATAATTAGACAGTGAACAACTGTTGTGAATTACATTAATTGTGCCCTTTAGCCAGTTGTTTTACATAGGATAGTCTCTACCACAGAAAACCACCAGTTTATGAGAACTCTCTTCCCTAATTTCAGCATTATGACTGAGATATGCCATAAAGACTTAGTTTATCTTTGCATGTAAACACCTGATTGCACAAGAAGTTAATGAGAAGCCTAAAGTACTCGGGTTTTTAAGAGGAAGAATGATACCAGCTTGTTTCTCACCTTGTTAATGATACTGAAAACCCAATGTTGCTAAGCATGAAGAAACCAAGTTTGATTCAGTTCTAATAACAGATGACTTGCAGGAGTAAAGAAACCAGATGAGAGATTCCTATAAGCTTCAATAGGCTTTGGATCAAGCACACAGCAATTTTGCTTTTGTTTTTCTAATTAAACTTGATTATACCAACCCTCCTACACCAAGCAAACTGTTGGAATGTAGATATGACCTGCAGCATTATTTAACCTGCTGGGTTGGTGTTATTTCATGATCTAAAATTACAGAGTTTGGCAACAGAGGTGGACTAACTACCTGAGCACACATTGAAAATGCTTTTTGTGTTGCAAATCATTCAAGCTGAATATGCACAGAAATATTTCAGTCAACTTTGACAGTTCAAAATCTTCTTAATAGTTGGAAAGAAAAGAGAACGGATAATATGCCATTTCTCAGTCTCTTTCTCATATTTTTTCCTGCTATTTCACTGTGGAAAACAAACAAATAATAAATCAGAGCCAGAAAGAACAAATTTTTGACACTTCTTTTCATACTTTACACATAGTTACAGCTTTGCTGTGTGTTGGGGATTTTTTTATGAATAGAAATATATTTAATACAAAGTACTGGGAAATTTACATTTAATTTTTATTCTATTGCAGGCATAACTACGATGGTGTGAAACAGGCATAAATTAGTAATATGTACTAGGCAACACACTAAAATACTTTATTACAATCGGTCAGTACAAGTCTTCTCTTTGGCTGCAGATATGCTCTCCTGTCTGTTCCTGGGCAAAAATCTTACACCAAAAACTACTTAACGAAACTAAATATTATGACTTCACTTTTTGATGCAAATACAATATGTAAAGTGATGCCTTGGGCCTTTGGGTTTTGCATGTTAATTCAGTGACAAGCTTCTTGTCTCTGAACTGATTAGGATCTATGAGCAGGTTTCTATGTTATTATTGTAACATTTCTTTATTTCTATATAAACCATTTCCTGATTAAAAAGAATTAAAATATGAGAATTTTGGTTTTGTCATTTAGCTATTCCTTAAGGTCTATTCCTCCAATTTCAACAGTGCAGTTCAGCTTCTCTGCTACTGAAAGGGTGAAAGGGCCAGGTCTTGTTCCTCACCTTCCTTCCAGGCTCACCATGTTCAACCCACACCTTGCCCAGCACTGGCATCATTTGTTCCATTCACAAATCCAGCATAAAATTATCCATCTTTTTGTAAGGGTTTCTTTTTTTTTCCTTGGCCTAGTAAGTTGAGTTGGCTCAAGGCTAGGTAGAGATAAAAGCTGTAGCTGACACCAGCTGTTCTGATAAGCCCAGAGAGCTAGGGTGGAAGAATGAGGACAGAGGAGGAAATGGAATCTTCCCTTAGCTCGAGCTCTTGCAAAAGCATCAAAATTTCACTGACGGAAAACCAAGATAAAGAGCATAAAGAAGAATTCCAGATCAAACCAGACTAAAAGCCAAAGTCAAACACAAGGAGCTTCAGGAAACTGTCCTGCCCTGGATCTTTTGAGGGTGGGAAGTGTCAGCTGACACTGGGGGTAAAGCCAACCACATTCACCCACAGTGGAAGGTACAGGCAGGCCCTGAGCTGCTTTGGTTTCTGCTGCTCCATGGCCATAGAAATTGTAGCAGTCTTAGACAGGTGACAAATTTAGGAGGGCAGGGGAGTTTGAAAAGTCATTTCAAATTGTGAAATTGCATTTCATGCTCTTGATTAGTACTTTTAATTTTAAACCTTAGATGCATTTTGAAGTTTGCCAAACAGTACTGGGAATAACTGTTTTCAAGGCACATACTGTCTTTTGCTTTGAAAACAAGTTACAGTGAAAGATGAAAAGCACTAAGGCACTTTTTCAAAAAGGTGTCTCAAGAAAATAGATATTTTTAAGGAACAGGAGAGCTTCAATATGATAAATACATGTGCATTTGCAAATCCTTCCCGGGGGAACTGAATGGTTTAAAGAAATACCTCAAATTTTATTTTGCCTTTAATTTAATAGTTCAAATCTAGCTTAAGACAAGAGTAGAAGCAAACAGCTGTTACTATCTGGTAGCTGCTGGGCAGCCTATGCAAAATGAACCATTAGTTTTAGACCTGTTCTTATTAGATAAATTCTCACTTTGTAAAATCACCTCTGCACCCAAACACATCCATCAGCAACCACAGTGTCTCTGGCATGTGGAAGCAGTGAAACATAAAAGTTATCACTGATAAATTAGCTGCTTCTTTCCTGTTAGTGCAGGAATGGGGTTGCTGCTGCTGCTGAACTATATTGTAGCTATGCATAACCCATTCCTAAAGCACTGGTGTTTTGTCTAGGGGCTTCTACTGCCAAGAAACACTCTTTTCCATTATTTCCCAAGGGACCCAGATCTAAGTGTAGTAGAGGATTTCACAATTAGTCTATTTTCTCATGAGATGCAGCCTAATTTTTCTTCCTCTTAACTCAATCACATTTTTCCAACTTAAAATCGCTTCTGCTCTACATAATTCTTGCTGCTTCTGTTGCCTGAGTCATAGTAGTTACCTTTATAATACCTTATTCTCCCGCTGTACATCACCAACCAAAAAGGTTTTGGAGTTTTCTTCCAGGTTTTTTGTTTGGGATTTCTTTTTAGTTAGGTGAGGGTTTGGGGTTGAAGGGGTTGTTTTGTTGTTTTATCCTAACCTCACATCTGTCTGAGCACTCCGTGATTCATTTCCTATTTACATTTCTTATCTTCCCAGACTCCACCAGATCATAGGACAGAGTGACTTAGGAGGAATGCTGGGGCTCCCTGCAGGAGTCATAACTTCACTGCAGGATGGATTATGGCTTCCACTAAAGGACACCAAACACCAAGCCCGGAGCCAAGGCAAGCTCCTAGGTTTGCACAACATGCCAACCTGTGAGATAGAAGTGCAGCGCCAGGAGAAGGAGGGAAGCAAAGAAACAAATTCTCATCATTTCATCATCAAACTACACAAGTCCACCAAGTTTTCCTAGCTTGAGATGAAAACCAGGTCCATGGCATGGCCCATTGTTCCTCATTTTTCTTACAATATTGCTTCAATAAAAATGTTTCAGTAGTTTCTGAACTCACTGCAAATCAAGAACAGAGCCACGCTTTCCACCACGTTCTGTGCTGTGCTCCATCCTCAAGCACCCAAGACAAGAGAAGCCTTCCTGAAACCTCCAAGGCCATAACTCTTCCCAATCCATCTCCCTCAGGCACAACACCAAAAAAAATTAGTTCCGACCCTGATCTTAGAGGTGATCTGCAAAGGTTTTGCTGAAAATTAAAAGCTTGTTTGAGATCCCTTAGGAAGATAAAAGTACACAGCTTGGCTAAAATGGAATTACTGCAGTATTAAAGAGAGTTGTGAGGGACAGACTACCAATTACTTTCACCTTCACTCAGGACACAGAGCTGTGGAAAAAGCAAGAGGTGAGCCCTCATCTCCCTTCATTTCAGGAGCAGCCTGGAACCTGCCCAGCCCTCGTGTCCCACCCTTGAGGCAGAGGTGCTGGCTCACATCCCATCAGTGGGGAGCAGAGGGGAGTTATTCCTGCCCTGCCAGTCACAGTCCTGCAAAGCCCAGAATGGTCTGCAGGCCCTGGCAGCATCCCTCCCTTCCCTCCATACCTTCCTGCTGCCCTGCTTCAGAGTCTGGGCACCAGCCAGCATCCAGGCATCACCTCAGCACCGCGCAGGTGTGAAGGAGGATTGGTGGGATGGGTCTCCAGCTTCCCCCAACAGATGAATCTCACAGGCAGGATGTGCCTCCAGAACACACTGTCCCTAATTCATCCCCTCTGGAGCTCTCAAAGAAACATTGCCTGAAGACTTGACTTTTCCCTTCTTGCTTTGGAACACAGTCAGATCCCATCCGATCCACATCTGGAGTCTCTTCCTTCACTTCGCTCAGTTTTGTTTTTTTCCTCCCCTTTTCACTTTTTAAATTTAACCTGACTCGACAATTTACAAGATTCTTCACAGCTTTGCACCTTGTGGAGCCCCATCTGTGCATGCAAAATGCTTCCAAATCCAAATGTTAGTGCTCTGGATTGTGGTTTAACGGCTGGAGTTTGAGGATTTGTGTTTCGGGGGAAAGGGAAGGGTGCTCTGCCTCCCACAGTGGAGGAAACAAACCTCCTCTGTGCACTCTGGCTTCTGGTTCTTAGCTATGAGATCTGATGGAAGGAAGGATTCTGCAAGAGGGTAATATAGACAGTGCAGTGGTAAAGGAATGGGAAAATGCTGCTGAAGAAGAAATTAGAACAGCAACACTTGAGTTCAGCTGTTCACCGTCGTTAACACAGCACGGGGCTGCAAAAAGAACCATTCAGACCCTGTCTTGAACAAATGG
This sequence comes from Anthoscopus minutus, assembly GCA_013399455.1. NCBI lineage: Eukaryota > Metazoa > Chordata > Aves > Passeriformes > Paridae > Anthoscopus > Anthoscopus minutus. The sequence continues at coordinate 180,771 of VWYI01028431.1, forward strand.
GAACCCAATATTCTTGTTACCACAGGCTGCCATGGCCACACCTCCCAGCTCTGTGCCTTTTGTCCTAAACCCAAATGCCCAAGGGCTGTTCACAGGTGTGGCAGCACGCCTGAAATCTGCCTTGTCGTGTCTTTGCAAAGCCACCTATAACTCTGAGTCACCTTGTACCACCAGGTTCCCCAGCTTTGGTTTTTTCAGCTGTGAAATAGCTCTGACTGAAAGAGAACTCAAATTCCCTTTGAATTGAAAAAAAGGTGCATATTTCTGTGTAAAATATGAAAAGGAAAGAGAAAAATGTAGAAAATTCAAGCCAATATCATCAATCAGAAGTGCTGATGTGGGGTGGATGCTCATTGCACGTGGCTCAGCAGAGATTATGACAGCCTTAGTCTGGAGCTGTCCTTCAGTGGTGTGGAAGGAGCAACCTGAGGGAACCCCACCTCTCCATCTCCTCCATCCTCCCTTCCCTCCAGCACTGCTGCTCCAAGAGGTGAGTGTCAAACACTCCCTCAGGCAGGGAGGCTCGTGCCCTGGGAGAGTGAAGGGCTTTTAAAGTGCCTGCACCCCTTCAGCACAGCCTGAAGCAGCAGCACACACACAGGGCAGAAACCATCGTGGCTCACAATAATATAGTGGAGAAGAGAATTCAGGGAGACACTTAAACTGTCAGCACTTTTTTTTCCTCACTTGGGATGAAAGAATTAAAATCTGGATTAGTTGCATGATCAGCTGTTGGGTTTTCTTTTAAAAATTCCCTGCAAACTGTGTGGAAGGGAGCCAGCCATCAGATTCAGCAATTCAAACTTGATATACTTAGGGAAACTGTACATGCTTTCCTAATGAATATTTCCCCTGAGTCTGGGGAGCATAAGGAAATCTGAGAATTGCAGAGAACAAGGAGAAATGGATTTATAGAGTAAGCTGTAATTGTTTCAGGTTTCATGTGCTAAAGATAATAAAGGGGCCTGTACCACTGTTTCCATAATAAAATTAAAGGTTCTTTACTTAGGGCCACTGGAAACTTTGGGAGTGAACTCTACCTGAACTGCAGTCATTGTTTGTATGACGGTTCAAATGATGCGGTGTGACACATTCCAAAACGCGAATGTAATTTAGATTAATTGTGCAGCATACAGCCTTTTTACAGCCTGCAGTGAGACTGGAGCTCTGTGGCAGCACACAATGCAGTGAGGAAGGAGAACCCAGCTCAGAGTGCACTTAGCAGTCACTTGCCTTCTCCTGCACGTGTGATGCCGCTCCTGACAACAAATCCCCCCCAGCCTTCCCTGCTCAGCTGCAGGATCTGTCACTGCTCCTCACTCTCCCGAGTGCGTCGGTTCAGCAGAAGGCTCTGACAGGAGCCCTTTGGTCCATTCACACTGAGGGAACAGCAGTAATTAGTCATATTGAACAGAATAAAAATTAATATACTCGACATGAAATGGGTTCTATGGAATTTGTTCCCAAACCCAGTGGGGCTGAACCCTTATATTGCGCAAACAGGCATCACTGAATCAATAAACTCACTGATTTATGTCAGCTGACAACTGCCCCGTTGAATTTAATGGGAAATTATCTCTTTTCTATAGATTTTTCCCTACTGCTTATAATTACAGTTCTCTCGAACTTTACAGCATGATTCAATGATCAACATTCTTTGTCAAGCCTTTTAGAATTGGTCTCAGTTTTGCAAAGCAAGTACATGGGATTGTGTTCAGAGCAGCTCTCAGACTGATCACAAACCTGAAGTTACTATTTATTACTGCAGTGCTGTCAGGAGCTCACACCTCCCTACATGCCACCCTGATGGTCCCATTTCCCCACCCCAAAGCTGTGGTAGGTACACCACACATTCTCCAGATGATGGGAATGAGGACCAGATCTCATGGCAAACAGGGCACCCAGACAATGGGAGACCTCATCCCACAGAGGTTTTAGGGCCACAGTCATGAGTCTCAGTAGTGTTATAAGCTGCGTCAATTCATCCAGGTTTGGGTCATTGCCCATGTCCATGTGTACCTCAGCACAAACCTCTAACCTGTTCAATGCCATTGGAGCATCATCATGGTCACTCTCTGGTTTCTTAGCTATGGCCATTGGTATTGGTTGCAAGTTAACATTTATCTTGAATTATTTATCTGAGTAAAGTTGTTTTCCTGTACCTCCATGGAAAATGTCCAACATTTACATACTAATGTTGCTTCCAGTAAATGGCAAATATGAACTGAAGGGCAATGGCACCAGCTGTCAGGGAGAGCTACTGGGTGCAGAAGTCCCCTTGTGAGCCACAGATCATCCAGAGGCACACATTTAGCCTTTTTCAACACCAGACAAATGTGTACATCATAAAATTAGAGTGGTTTGCGCTGGAAGGAATGTCAGAGATCATCCACGCCCAATCCCTCCACCATGGGCAGGGACACTTTCCACTAGACCAGGTTGTTCAGAGCCCCATTCAGCCTGGCCTTGAACATTTTTAAGTATTTAAAAGTTAGGAAGAAATATATCAGCTATATTCAGAGCTGAAGTAAAGTACAGAGTTTTGGTGCCAATATTGCCTTAACTGGGACAGAAAATGCTTTCCCCATTCACTTATACAGGAAAAGTAATTTCTTTGCAGATGGAAAGAAATTAATTTTGGGACAAAATCTTAGGTTATATCAGCTGAATTGCACTAATCTACTGATCAAAGATAAGACTTCATTAACTTAAAACAAAATGGTGGAATTCATTTTTAAGTGATAATGCAAAACCTACACAGAGCAGACCCTACAGTCCGGTGAGAAGTAAGAACTGTCTCTTCCTGTGAAGTTGCAGATTCATTTTCATAAATGTATGAAATACTTCTCAGGCTGGTGGGAGTTGCTGTGCAAAGAACTTCAGTGCATTTAAAACACTCTTAAAGGCATTAACCTCCCACATTTTATGTTACAGTGTTCCCTAGGTAACCTTGGGGCAGGAATATCTCACTCCATGATGTGCATTTCCCCAAGAGGCTGTTAGAAGGAAAATCACCCCAAGACAGCAAGAGCATTCAGACATGTTCTCTTTGAGTTACATCCTCATAACACCAGCAATATCAGTTCATCTTTCCTCCCTGTAAATCAGAATCTTCCTGTTACTAGTACTTAGACACACACACAAATAACCTTAACAGAGCACATATAACTCATATAACTTCAAAAATAAACAAATCCTTCAGCAAGCTAGTGATAATTGTGTAGGCAGATGAAGATCGATGGTGAATCCCAGGGTACTGAAGTAGTAATTAAAAATAAACAAACAGGAGATAAAAATAGAACTTAAGCAAAATATTTTGCCATAAGGGGTATGCAGTAGTCAAGCACCCTATCAAAAAAAGCAGGAGAACAAATTTCTTTCTATTTTAAGTAAAATGAGATTCATTTTCCTGGAGAAAACAGGCTGCAATCTCCAATTAAGTCAATTATCAAAGCCTGAATAAATTATATTTTTTTGAGATTGGTAAATACTCAACATTTTTGAAAAATTCAGAGAGATCCTGCCCTTGACTATGCAAAACTTGTGAGTGCAACTTCTGCAATACACACCAGTCACACCCTCCTCTGCCACCTGAAAGACCATGAGGAACATGGTGTTGAATGCCTTAGCCCAGCTCCTTTGCCTGAGTTATTTAACACAAAATCAGAATATAAATACAAGTGTCTACTTAAACATCACTCCCTTGAAAGTGAGAGAGGGTATATTATGGCATCACTTCAAACAAAACACAAATACGCTGGAAATCTTGCTTTAGTTTTCTCATCTTCTGTACTTTGAGAAATGTGATGATCAGGAATAAATAATACAAGCATTCAGTGAGAGATACAGACCCACAAAAGGACATTCCAGCACAGTCCATTAATGTTCTTTGTGCATACAATCTTTGTGTTTCGCCTTTTGGGAGTAGACCCAATTTAATTTCAACTGCAAAAGTTAGAAATTAAAAGGAAGGGGTAAAACTATAAGGAACATCAGCTTGCCATTCTTTTTACTTTTATGCATAATTTGTGATTCTTCATTATGGTTACAATGCTTTGTGCACTTTCCCTTAAACAGCTTTCATCAAAACTGCACAGAGCAATTTTCAGCCTTAAAAGATTCTAACATATACTTAGGTATACAAAAGCATGGTATTTTCTTATTTCAGTTGAAAAACTATGCACCATGTCCAAAAATTACACTTAAATATGGAGAGGGAAAGAGGAGTTCAGCATCTATGGTAGCAACCATTACACTACTTTGCACTATCTACATTCATATGAATTTTGTTCCAGGTAAGCTGATGTTCCCTTCCATTTCATGTTCCCCAAGAAATACCTTGGTTCAACAGCTGTGCTAAAACACTGCATCCCAGCCACTGTAGACACACCATAATTTAATTTTGCATATTGGTACTATCTTTTCTTTCTATACACTCTCCACATTATCCATAAAATCCACTATAGAAATGAGATGAAGAGCAACATGGGGTTCTGGATCACAAAAAAAAAGGGGGGAAAGAAAATCGTTTAGGAAAGCAGCAGCACAGCCAAGTGTAATTCACAACTGAGCACCTTAATATCCAGAGTTTTCACACTCTGTCTGAAAAATCTGCTAAATATATACAGTTTCTCTCTAATAAGATCAGGGCTCTAAGATCAGCCAAACTTACCCACTGCTTAGTTGGCTCTGAATTTGCTAACGCATTTCTCAGACTCATACTTACTAATGGAGTCTTGAAAAGCTCTGCTGAGGTCATTGAGGATAGGAATTCTGAAGTCTTGTTCCCTAGTTCCATAAACTGTGGGGGTTTTTGTATCCAATCAGCCCTTTCCATATCAAAACCAGCAGCAGACCTTGGCCACTGCTTCAATAATAGATTTCGTTGTAATACTGATGAAAAAATGCACAAGTGTTCTCAAATTCCTCTAAAAATCACTTTTTTGATTGCAAAATGGGGGCAATGAGAACGGCTTTATCTTAAACATGAAAAATTACCAGTGATCAAGCACAAAGTGCTTCAGAATTGATGGAGGTTGGCTAAGCACAAGTGCTGCTGAAAAGCCCAGTCACGAAGCGCCAGCTGCTGAGCTCTGGGGTGGGATTTCTTGGGAGGGCTCCATGCTCTGCTGCAGCTCATGGCAGTCCTGTCCTCACTGAAGCTCTTGAATTTTATCTCTGGCCTTGGACCACAACACCAGAACCAATGGAGTGGTAAAATGGTATGAAAAGAAATTAGAGGTATTCAAGTCAGCGGGAACTGATTTAATTTAGAATCATAGAATAATTTAGGTTGGAAAAGACCTCCAAGATAATCAAGTCCAACCTTTGACTCATCACCACCTTATCCACAAAACTGTGCCTCTAAGTGCCACATCCAGTCATTTCATGAACACCTCCAGGAATGGTGACTCTACCCCCCTGGACAGCCCATTCCAATGCTAAACAACCCTTCCCATGAAGGATTTTTCCCTGATATACAACCTGAAGCTCTCCTGGCACAGCTTGAGGCTATGTCCTCCTGTTCTGTCACTAGATTTAGCTTATTTTTAGACCACAGGAACTACTTGACATCCTATTCCCAGCTTCCAGCATTTGTCTTTGAGAACTTCTGGAAGAGCAGTGATATGCCAGAGAAAGGGTATGCAGCAACCAAAGCAACTCATAATCAGAGGTTAGATTTGGAAGACTCAATGCTTTTCTTAAAAACAGGCACTAAGCTTTAGCTGTTGTAAATTTTTATTATTCAGTGTTAATATAGTATAACTATGTTATGAAAAATCTGTAGTTAATGGAAATACCTGAGCATGTCCTGGAATGTGAAACAAAGATGCAGGTAATCCCAGGCTTCAAAAGTTAAACCAAGTTGTGGCAGCAGGAGAAACTAATGCTGGTTAATGACAGCTTACTGCAGGACTTCCTCTGTCTCCTTGCTGTGTATATTGGCTTCTTCAAGAGCCAGGCATTAACAGCGTGATCAAATGCAGCCATTTCAGTGCCCTGTCAGTGATAATGGCCTGCAGAAACACTCCAGCAATCCAGGAAGTTATAGGTTAATTCACCTGAACACATGAATTGAGTTGTCCAGCCTGGGGAGAACTGGAAAATCAGTGAGTGGGATATACCTATATTTCTTGTCATACAATTCTGTCATTTTACCTTTGGTTATTTAAGTTACTGAGAAGATTCAAAACAAGTATGGAAAAATACTGCCCTGATCCACATTGTGCAACTGCAAGTGTCAGATATCTTGTCTGAATTAACATCCTCCAGCCCAGAAGCACCACTTAAACCTCACTGTAATATTTTCTGTAATCTTCATAGCACACTTGTATCCTTGTCAAAGGCTGTAGCTATGGGTGAACCCAGAAACATAAAAACTTGGAGTATTGCAGGACTATATTAAATTATGCATAATAGAAGAGCAAGTGGCAGATGGTATTGTAGAGTATGCTGAGTTACTGGTATTTATACAATAAGCATTAAAATAACCATGTCTAGATAAATGAGGTTATTTGCAGGTATGATACACCTGACACTGAAATAAATGTTTATTTTCAGGTTGCATGCATCATGCACAGGTTATTTTAGGCAGATTTGCATCTGTCATGTTGCAGGATTGATGTGACACAAATGCAGAGAGTAGTAAAGGGAGCTCACAGTAGCAGATACTGGAGACAGACAACTGTTAGGAGACAAAGGCTTCATAAAACAACAGCATGGAACAAAAAGAAAAACCTACCAACATCAGGGAAAACAGGAGGGCCAATAGGAGGTGGCAAAATGCTTCAAAACACTTGAAAAATGAAAAATGAGATCAGGAAGTTAAAAGGGATCTGTCTTGGAAAAAAAATTACTGCAAGATGTAACAGCAGCTGCTATAGAGTGTGACAGCCACTTTAGGAGAGAGGGAAAAACCCTACTGCTTTTTGCTCTACACATCCTAGTGAATGGCAAGACTCAAACACAGGAAATGCTGTCACAAATCAAATCAGTGTCCACCTCCTCCAGTCTCTCTCTGGATTTGCTCCCATACCCTGGTACAGAAGTAGCAACTGAGGTGTGGGTCCCTTTCACAATCCTCATAAAAATAATATATAACAAAAATCTACTGCAAACAGCCCGTATAACATTGCCTTAAACTGTCCTGGCAATACTTCCCCACTGTTGTAAACAGAATTTTGACCTTCAAATCTGTTGCCCGAAATAGGTACCCACATTTCTCAGCTTATAAAAGGACACAAAGATGGACTTTAAAAAAATCTCCTGTATTTTTGTCACAAAAAGAGCTCTAGGAGGAGATAGGTCACATTATATTCTGCCAGGTCTTACTTGGAAGAAATTCAAAAAGAAATTCAAATAATCACATGGGAACCAAAGCAAGAGTTTGAGTGACAGGTGGTAAAAACTTGGTGGAGACAACAGCGATGTTTTGCTCATAAGGAATATTAATGATGGAGGAAGAATTGCAAATAGCCCAGCTTCTGAATGGGAAGGGAGCACTCCTTCTGCAGTGCTCCTGCCACACCAGCAACCCTGCATGTTTGAACAATTGTCCAGCCTTTCATCACTCTGTCACAATGCCACTGCTTAGTTTACCAGGCATGTAGCTCAGACACTTAGGGGTACTAGGGGAGGTGAAGTGTCTCTGCACAAATTAAGCTTTTTTTTTCTCTTTACAAAACATCAGAAATAAAATTAATTTAAAGTCTCATTCCACTGGTGCATTTAGAAGCTCCTCAAATGGTCTATTCCAAATCCACATGAATAACACAAATCCAGCAAATATATCTCCTGCCAAGATGAGCTCTCCTGTTTTAAAATCTTTTATAGCATCTAATGTATTTATTTGCATCAAGAGGGCATTATGCCAGTTAACATCTGTGTTCTCTAGAGTTGGTAATTCTGCCTCCCATAACTAGTCATCAATTCTGCGTGAAAATTCACAAATGCCTTTCCACTATAGATTCTATCTGCTGCTCAAATTTCCCGTGCACATTTAGAGAAATATTTAGTGAAATATTTCTGCATAAAGAGATATAGACAGGAAAGGACAATTCAGACATCTTTGGACACCCTGCCTCCACCGACTGATGGTATTTATGGACCTTTGTATTCAGAGCTGATCTTTCATTATGAAAATAATTAAAGACCAAATATCCTGCTAATATATATTGGCATGGCTTCTTTGAAAGGTACAGGAAATTTCCCAGATGTCCCTCAGCTAAAGAGTCAGTCCTGAAACCCTAGGGCAATTCACAGCACACAAAATCAGTAAATGTATGTATATTTTTTTTGGTTTAAATTACCTTAACTAACATTCAAATCAATGCAGATGTCTTCTCCTGAAAGGCAGATGTAATTTCACCAAAAGTAAGGAAATAACAGAAAAACTAGGTGCCATAATTGTAAACATACGCAATCTCTTTCCAAATTTAGGTGCCTGAATACCTTTCCTTATCTAGCATTAAATGAGCAGGAAAGAAACCCATCCTTTGCCAGTGAGAAATGATAAAGGAGAATCAAAGTCATAGGAGACAAAGACAGGAACTGAGATTTGGCCAAGATGGGAAGCAACTGGGTGGATCCAAGGTAAGCCATGTGCCTGGCAAAATTATGTAGGTCATTAGAATGCAATGAAAGAGCCAATTTTGTTTCCAGCATCACCACAAACTTTCCTTCCTCAGCTGACCCTGCTGCCAGCCTGAGCAGCCCCGGGGTGCAGCTGCATCACGCTGCTCACTGGCAACATCCCTAAAGGCTGCAAGCTAAAACTCTGCTTAGAGCACCAAAACCTCCAGCTCTCAGCCCTAAAATGCAGTTATTGGGATGACTGGCTGGCCAGTGTCTGTGCCCTCTGTACCTGGTTTTATGAGAAAAGCTTCTAGCACTCGATGTTTTGTAAAGAGTTACTCTGCAATTGGAAACCCGAGAACTCTGTATTCTTTGCACACAAGCGTTGACAGAAAATGCCTGTCCAACAGCACGGTCTGGTGACTATCCTACTAATTAGTGAGCTAACTATTGCCTAAATGACAGGTGGTTCATAAAGGCCACTTACAGATGGCCTGAGGGGTATTAGCAGAAGGACAACAGGCCACTTTTCACTGCCCCACTCAGCGTTTGCAGAGCACATTTTATTGTCTGACTGTTTCCCCAGGACCCTTTACAACTTCATGCTTGGGATCTGTGCTTTGGTTTCTGCATAGCTTCAATTGTACAAGAAAATAGCTGTGTAACACTCCAGCAATCAGAACAAGGGATTTCAGATGAAGTGCTGTGTGCTCTGAATATCCACAGAAGAAACATCTTAGAATGATGAGGTCAACAACATACCCAGCATCTCCTAGAGAAAACACATACCAGTTTTTACTGCTTCTTGAGAGGTTTGTGAGCCAAATTATAGTTCCTATGTTATTGTCAAACACAGTACTCAGTTTATTAGCTACAGTCAGGCATTTTATTTATCTGTTGCAGTTACTGTTCTTTCTTTTTTTCCTTCGGGTTTCTCTTCAACTTGGTGTTTTCTCTTGAAATTGCTCATATTTTGAACAAGAAAGGAGATTTATTTTCTGTGATATATGTTCAATTGGTGATATCAGAAAATAAGTAGAAGAATGTGGTATGGTTTCAGGTTACACGTGGGAGCCAATTTTCTAGGATTAATGGCTCAATTAAATGGAAGTATAACTTCAATATTCTTTTTTAAAATGTGTATCAAATCACACCATCTTTCTCATTCCTAGAAAATGTAGTTATTTTACAGACCAGTGAAGTTCTAGAAGTCTGGTCTTTTTTGTCTCAATCACAACAGATTAAACTTTCAAGCTTGTGTACATACATTCTTGCAGGACAATTTGTAGCAGTGAATGTCAGTCAATATCACAATTAAAGAAACAACAAGGCTTTCACACTAGCTATGACTGTAAATTACTCTTTACCTCACTGTTCAGATTATTAACTAATTAATCCTTTTGTGCAAAAATCACCTTTATAGACAGCTCTCCAACACAGAAGGTTAAAGTGGAGCCGTTCAGCCAAGACAACTTTTGCCTTCCCAGTCTCAATATAAATACTGAAAGTGGTTCAAATTTGGCTTCATGCATTTAAAGCAGGAAATTATGTACTTCTACATTTGCAAAAAAAAAATGGCTTACGTTGAAGCATTTTTGTTCTCACTGCACAGTGCAATAATCAAGGGCTAATGAGCAAAATTTCTCTGCGAGTAGGTGAGAAATCCTTTGAGCTTTTCCCCCCACTCTTTTCTAAGACTGAACTATGACAGTCAGAGAACTTTTTTTAAATGAAAAGCATTATGGTGTTGCAGTGTATTCCAGCATGAATACAGCACCAGCTAGAATGAAGGAACCACTTACTAATCTTATGTGATTCTACTCAATTCTCCCACACACTTGAGTCATGGTCAAGCTGTTGAGCCTCCCTATATTGCGATTAATGTAAGCAGCAGGTAAAATTGTTCTTCTCTGACAGGATATTTTGACTCCAACTTTCTATTTTCCATTTAGCCCAGACCTGAAAGCAATGAGAAATGGTGTGATCAGAATCATCAGAGTAGTTCTGATATTTCTGTATAAAAAAGTGCTCTAATATTATTTGGCAAGGACTGCTGCCTCCTAATCATCAGACTCACATCTTCACAACACAGACAGCAACAATAGGCACTGTCATTTCCCCTAGAATTGGAGCACAAAAGCCTTCAATATGTTTGATTTTTCTGTCTCAGAACGCTTGATTTTCCAGGTTGTCCCTAAACACAAAACACAGAAGTTTTATTGTTCATTTTATAATGAAACATTTCAGCATTGTAGCTTATTGTTTGAATGGTAATTAGGTATTTTTGATCTTCTTCTGAATGCTCCTTATTTTTTTTTTTTTATTTAAATACTTCTTGCTGTTGAGCAAACTGAGGTATATTCCTGGCTGCCACACTACAAACAATTCAATTTGGCAGATGCTGCACTTGTCACTGTCTTGTGTCTCCTCATAAGAGCAGAGAATTGCACTGGTGCAAATGTCCCTGTTGATCTGACTCTACCACCTATGTCTTCTTTACAGTTTATGCTGGCATCCATCAGTTCTCACTGTGTTTCACCACAGATGTAGAAACACCAGGCATTGAAAATTCTGGCCACAATCTGAGCAATACAGACTTAAGGCATTTATTTCTCAAACATCCCACTCCAACATCTGGGAAGAAATAGTAACTACAATTCAAGTTCTTGAATTATACTGCTCTGTGAAGAAATAAAGGACTTTTTTGTGCATCTGTATGCATGAAGATCACATTCTACCAAGAGCAACAGAGCATGATAGAAGTTCATTGTGCTTTAGTGAAAAGGTCATTAGACATTTGAAACAGTAATTACCTGTATCTATTCTCTATCCCCTATGACATCCCTAATAAGAGAGTTCTCTTTTATCATGCCTTTTAGACAGTACATTTCACAGACACTGTAAGAAGTAATGCAGGTTTTTTAAATTACTTTTATATTTTGAAATAAATTATTACGTAATACTTTTTGGGGCTGCCATCTTTCTTTTGTCAACTTGGAATGAGAAAGTGAAATGCCTAGCAGCAAAAACATTGACAAATATTGTTAGTCCTCTCTGAAAATAACTATTAATTACACCACAGCACTCTGGTGCATTAAAATACCTATTGCTAAATTCTGCATTTGAGAGATAGGAGGAGGCAGCAAGGGGCAAGCAGTGTTATCCAAGGCAGAGATATTGCATCATACTCAGTCTATGATCAGTTGTTTCATCAAAACAAGATCAGACCATGACCAGCAGCAGCTCTAGCCTAGCTGCACTTACCTTTATTTTTTTTCTTGCCCCCAAGAAAACACTTAATATAAAATTTAATCATCCAAAATTGTCAGACCCAGGGCTCCTTTATAAAAGGTCCCCTCACTGAAGGGATACAGAATGTTGTGGGGGTTTTTTAAGTTAAAGTCTTTGTACTTCACATTTCAAATGCTTTTTGATTTTTCTTTTTTTTTTTTTTGTACCTTTAATATAAGCTAAAAATAATTTTAATGGTGATTGCCATGGCAATAAGTAAGCTAAGCTCTCAATATTTGAACTTCCAACTAATGCTGGAGTGTTCAGCATCGTGCTTTGACTGTGATTTATCATACCTAGTTTAACAGAACAAACCCCACACAATGCTGAGGTTCATCATGGCTCCACACTGGGCAGCACAGGGAGGAATTTGGGGATCCAGCTGGGAAAGGAACAAGGACACATGAAGTGTAAGTAATTTCTTGAGAGTAGGAGTGCTGTGCTTTAGTATATGGGGATGCAGCTGTAACAGGGGACTGAGGACTGGCCATGGAGGAGCAGTTCTGCATTTTCCATGGGTACATCTTCCCAACCATCCTGCTTTGGCACTTTCTCCTGCATAAAACCTGTTTTACCTGCATTTTTTCAGAGGCAATAAATCCAGTCCTAAGTGAAGAGGTCCAAGTCTCTGGAAATAAACTTGGAGTACTGAAAGAACCTCCACGACTTTGGTGAGGTATTGAGAAAACGAACTTGCATTGATATCAAAAGCAAACTGTTATTGATGAGGCATTAGGAGGAATTTTATATTTCTGCCTTGCTTTTATTAAAGAAACATGATATTTCTCTTCTAAACCCTCAAATTTTGTATATGCTTTGTTATAGGGGACATAAAAGATGGGTGATCAAGAAAACTTTCAATGTTTTTTTCCTGCTTGACTCACTATATAAAGGGCAAGGAGCCTGATCTTACAGACCCTAAAATATAAAAAGGACTCAAAATATACAGCTTTTTGTTGCTGTTTGCTTCAATAAATCTACATTTTATCTTCTCTGCAGGGCACAAGTTTATCTTCCAAACAGCATCCATTTTGAAGAACCACTCATCAGCGCTGCAGGATAATTTTTTTGAGAAGCGCTGCAGGATTTCTGACTTCTATAGAGCTGGAGTAGCAGAATAATATAAAGATTAGAGCTTAAAACATAAGTAGAGGAGAGTATATCTGCCCTCACCTTCTGTGACAGGCAGAGCTTTGGTGTGCAGATGCACTGTTAGAAAATGCACAGCCTCACTCCAAACTGCAAGAAAAGCAGCACTATCATGCAGGTGTGTATTCATGAGGCCAGGTGCAGGCAGACCAGCCTGATTCTCACACCACACGTAGCCAGTTGCCTGTAACTTGTAATTTTTCACTAGTTCTGCATCTCTGTATAACTTTCCTCAAACCAAAACCCTAGTTCATCATGCTGCACATTACCACCAGGACCCATTACCACAGCTTGAGCCTTTATTAAAGTATCAATATTCTTCCCAGCACTCTTTGCTCCACAATCCCCAATTAAATTACTGCTTTAATTGTCTGCTGTCACTGACAGATAGGTGAGTTCGTGTGCTACTCCACAGCAGCAACTGAAGGTACTTGCCTAACTGCAGAATTACAGTACAGACTTAAGTGTTCTTTCTTTATGCATAAGAAATGGTCATAAATCATTACTCCAGCACAATCTGCTCCAAATGGTGTGTTTGGGGAATTTTTCCACCCCCCCTTTCCAGGCTGTGATTCACATTAGCACTTGCCACTGGCCTGATTTAAAAGTTACTTTCTGCTTTCCAGTTTTAAAGGTTTTTTCCGTTTTCCAATCCCTATCAATATTCTGAGAACGCTAATATTCACCATGAGTATTTCTCTTAAAGTTGAGAGATTTATTTTTAAGTATTTGTCCATATTTTGTGTGCCTGGGGTTCCTTCTCATATTTTAATGAACATCCAAGAGTGAGGAAAGGGATTGACACACTGGAATTAAGTTAGAAATCCAAATTCTTTAAGTTTTCTACTAAATAATACATTGTTTTACCTGGACTAAGCCTCGCCATGTTTCCTGCAGATCAAGAGCAACCAAAAACCATCAGAAGCAAAGGCACCCACCCACACATGGCTAAAAGTGACAGTGCCTCCAGCCACACAATATTCTTTTTATTCTGTTTTGATTGTTTTATACGAGATCAGAGATTTAAACCATGCTGAAGTGCTTTATAGCTCCAGCTAAGTTAAGAACTGACATTTTAATGGCACATTTGAGGAATTTATATAGACAAGTCACCTGACCCTAATGTGATAGCTTCAGCGTAGCCCAGAGTAATTCAGCCCAGACCCCACGGGGTCAGACAAAACCATAACTCTCTTTAGTCTCTGAGCTATTAAAATTCAGCTAGACTGTGAAGTTGACAGCTGTTTACTGTAAGGTTACCTCCTGCCTGCCAAATAATGGGGCTGCTCTTGGCACCTTTCCACCCTCTGAGTGGAGAAAAGGCTTCCTTGTCATCGGAGCAGAGCTGCAAACGTCGCGTTCCTCCAGCCAGGAACGTGGGTACCTTGGAACGGGCTTAAGGAAGAATGAACTGGTGCATTCCCTTGCCTCACTTCTTCTCAAAGCAAATGTTATCACAACATTTGAGGGGAATATAAACTCCAAGCTGGAATTCTGCTTAGCAATACTGGCAGACCCACAGATAGATTAAGAGTAATGGCACCTGCTCTTACAGAGGCTCCCAGCTTTCTCAGGATACCCACATTGCTGTGGGAGAGAAAACCAGGCTTGCTCCCATAGCTAAAAGCAAAAAGAAATATTTTCTCCTTTTTTACATGGAGAGAAAAAAACCTAAAGTGTCATAATTTTTTATCATCAGCTGCCGAGAAGATGCATATTAATAATAAAAAAAAGACAAATGTCTTGTCAAGGTCAAGAAGCAGCACAGAAAAGTCAGCAAAATCCTCTCATTAGAGCCCTAATGCCCCTCATAACTTTGTAATTCTGTGTTTTACTGTTTCTAAAAGGCTCTCACGTCTGTAGAAAACATTTTGCATTAAAAGAGTATTAGCTAAAAATAGGGTAGGGAATACAACAATTCCTCTTCCTTTTCAGCTTTCCAACTCTCCTGTGTGCTCTCTGCACAAGCCCATGAGTTTGCACTCCCTGCCACAAAGCTTGGGTGTCTCACCAAAGAGGACAGACCCTCCCCATTTTCCTTTGTAGTCAAAACCACATGCTCAAAGGTACAATTCAGAACCACTCACAACACGTGCAAGCAAACGAAATCTTCCATTTTTCAGCCACTCTACCTGTGGAAGGTTACATAATAAGCAATAAAACTACAAATTCTTCCTCTTGCTGTGCTTTAAAAAGAAAATAGAGAGATAACTAGCAATTTTCACCCAAAAAAATGCACTGTAACTACCTACCTGCAACAGCACTGCTGAGCTTCTGGTCCTCACAAGGGGAGCTGCCAGTCCACCACCCCAGATGGCTCAGGTAACCAACCTGAAAGGTGGAGACCCCTAAAAACCTCTCCTTTTAACATTTGCTGTAAATTAGCTCTAAATAGCTTTTCTTGCACCTGCCTTGTTTAGGTCTTAGGCTCTGTGTAAGCGACCCCAAGTCCCAAATTCAGTGTGGGAGTTGACTGTGGTGAGCAGCAACTGCTGTGTGGGTGTTTGAGGAGCTGGCTGGGAGGCAGCTCACTGATACTTGTAGGTTTTAAGTCACTTGATAACTTCTGAGAATTTTATCTTTGCTTTGGTGCTTCAAACACCACCAAACGTGAGCAAAACCAGGATGCAGTGGAGATACTCCTTGTGAACACAAAAGGTGTTTTCACCCTAAAATCAGCTGCAGAGTAGATGTTTGTCAGTCATATGGAGGCACTGAGCCCAGGCTTAGTGCAGGTCTAACACCCCAGGCTGAGGGTAGCACCTATCAGCTCCCATCCCACATCCCACATCCCAAACCACCACCCACCACCCACCATCTCCCAT
>VWYI01028431.1:196677-339316 GCA_013399455.1 Anthoscopus minutus
ATCATCTCCCATCTCCCATCTCCCATCTCCCATCTCCCATCTCCCATCTATCTCCCACATCCCAGATCCCACATCCCATCCCATCCCATCCTCTCCATATTTTCCAGTGAATTTTGCTATTCTGGGCTGGGAATCTCACTCTTTTCATCATCCATCAATGGTTGGCTGTTGTGTTCCCCAGAAAAACAATCTCCACTTTTCCTGGGCATTAGGATCAACTGTAATTCCATTTATTTTGCTTGTCTCACTTGTTATTTACCAAGCCCTCCATGGTTTCTGTGTTGTTAGTTCCTCTGTTTTCCACGACTAAGATGGATGTTGAGTTCTTAGCAAACAGGACTGTTCAACAGATGGCTGCTCACTTCATGCTCTATTGGACTGATTGTTTGGTCTTTTAATAATTAGATTTTTTTCTGGTGCTTTGTATTATTTTAATGAATCCTTATTATTGGATGGGGCTAAACAAAAGAGGCTCGCCTCAAGTGTAATGATTTTTAATAGTTAAGAGCAGGACTTCTCATATAACAGCATTCTGGCCTGAAAATCATCTTCAGATTCTACTTGTGCATATGCAGGAAATAGTTTTGGATGCCATTATTTTTAAAAACTCAAGTAATTTTCTTCAAACCAAGATTATTTTCTTCCTCTAATGAGTATTATAAAACCTGTCAGGTCTGAGGCTTCTATCTTTAGTCATTTGTTGGAATTATGCAAGTCCAGAATTTAAAATAGAACATATGGAGCCTCCTGACTCGGTTCAAAAATGGCAGAACTAATTCCATAGAAAGATTTCTCAGAAAAAAGCTGACTTTGAAGCCAAGTGGATCATGGAAAATTTTAGCAAAAAGTATATTTTGAGAAGGTATGAGTTGCTTAAAATGCTGTGTTGCATCTTAATCTTAACTTTAGCATTTGCTATCAGGAATCCTGTAATAACATTATAATTATCTATAATATCTGAGAAATTTTTGTTCATCCTACTTAAAGGTAATGCAGCGTGAGTCACTAAAAATTATAAAACCGAATTGCCATTTTAATTTCAGGATATCATTGCACGACCCAGATACACCTAGCTAGGAAGAAAGTTTTATTTATATATATATATATATTTATACATAAGTGCACACTTACACAGAGCAAAAAACAGACTCGATAAAATTGAACATCCCTGATCTTTTGGGCACTATAGTGCTGGACACTGAGAAAATGTTACTCCATGAGGCTTCTCCTGCCATCTGCTCTTTCTCTCTGCTCGCTGGCAGTTCTCCCCGGTGACAAGGCGGCGGGGAAGGTCTGGATCCAGAGCTCTGAGTGGGTGATAGCTATCAATCTTGTGCCACACGTTTGCACCATTGCTAGGCAACAGGTAGCAGCACGACACCCACACCCTGCAATTTCCTTTTGGTGACTGAGACTTTTACTATATTAATTATACTGAACTTTATTTCATGCATTTCAGGCATTAGCTTGTATTTTTAAAAGCTCTTTGAGCTAAGATTACTTTCTGCTGCATGTTGAATGAACAAATATTGGCAAGTGATAAAATCATCATTTTAACAATTGCTAGATATGAGTGTGGTACATGACGGCTTCTAAAATTGCAGATAAGTGTGGTATCAGATTATTTTGTGTCGAAAATAACTATGCTACAAGGAAAAATTTTTGTTAGGCCTTCATAACATAAAAGACATAAAAAGTGAGAGGAAAACCAGGGAGGAAATTCCTTTATTCTCTGCTTGCTTTCTCTACTTTTTTGCTGGCTACTCTTTTTCAGTAGTTAGGATGCTACAGAAGGACTAAGCTGCAGATTTACTTTCATGTCCCATCACAGACTTTGTGTGACCACGGGCACATGAGGCTGTGTTTTATTACAGAGGGAAGGCAAGTGAGCTGCACTCACTTCACTCCTCTTGAATTAGCCCAGTTTAGGACAAATGGCCAGCCCCTCAGCATTATTGCACCCTTGCAAGCAATGTATTTTTCTATGGATCTGGGATTTCTCAAGGATGCGTTCCACAGTTATTTAAGCTGCAATAAACTGGGTCATTCTACACATTTAATTTTGAAATAATTTGCCTGTCCTCTCTGAATACACAAAGGAAATCTCTGAAATGTGCTCAAATGGAGCTAGTCTATTTGTTGTAACGTGCTTGTGTTAGCCACTGATGAATAATAGTAAGTTCAGCTTTAGTTCACACCCTCTGAGAAACCAGAAATCAAATTAACAGTAGCATCATACTCATATTCAAAGTTTTGCCAGCAGACAAAACATTGTTCAGGGCAACACCTGAATTACAATCCAAACTACACTTGCAGCAAAAGGCTCTTTGAAGGTGTGTTCAAATGATCAATTAAGTTACCATTACTTGCAGAATTACCACTGGTTTTTGTCTTAGCTAAACATGAGTAATTCAGTAGGCCAGTATCATTTATGAGAAATTGAACATAGTCTTAATCAACTTAATCTGACATGTATCACTTTATATGCCACAGTGTTTGTTAGCTGACTGTGATCTGTTTGTGCACATCTGAAGTTCCTTGAGACATGAAAATTCCATATCAGCGCAGATAGTTCCTTAAAAGCAGCTTAACTTTTGCTGTATTAAAATGATTGGAAAGAGGGAGGAACTCTCCAAACCTTTATGTAAATTTTTTCTTCAAGACAAGTACGTTTATATGATATATTTTGTAACACAATTATTTTAATAAAAGAAGCCTCTTTTAAATGTGTCCATGGGATCTGAATCAGCATCACTGATTGTGCAGGCATGGCCTGCACTTGCGTGCTTGTCTGGGGATTATTTGCTGCTGTTACCAGGTTTTATGTTCAGGTATCTGTGACAGGAATGTACTTTCCATTCAGAAATTTTATCTGAATACAAAGGGAATGACTTCAAGATTTTGAAATGAATGACTTTTCTTCTGCAGCTGGACCTCTCCTGCCATTGGCTCAACATTGCAAAGGGAAGCAAATTGCAAAGCTGAACACAGACCTAAAGATAGGAGGGCTGTTGTACTCATCTCTGAGGTTTAGCCAGGGGGAAAACAAGAGAGCAGTAGCTTTGGAAGTCAGAAAAAATCAGTGCTGGGATAGTCATAGATGGGCAGCTGTGTTTGAATGCAGAGCTCTGGACAAACAGAAGAAAAGTCCAAGTGCTCAGAGCCGCTGAGGAGCAGCAGGTCAGGACACAGCCTGGAGAGCAGGTGAGGAGTTGTGTGAGAGACCTGCTGCACATCCAGCCATGATTAATGGGCTTGGAGAACGAGCTCTTCAGCTCCCAAACACCTCTTAACACCGAATCCCGCTGGCCTAGGTGGAAAAATGCAGGCTGACAAGCACACATAAAAAGCTGCATGAGTTTTTGATTGGTTTGTTCCCTGTTGCTGCACAGTTCTGTGCCAGACACGAGCCCAGTGAGAGCAGAAAACTCTGCCATGTTTGCAAATACTTAGTAGTCAAATAGGAGCACGACTTTGAGGCTCTGAATTTATTGCTTAAAAAATACTGTTGTTTAACCAACAGAGTGGTTTCAGTAGCCCTGTTAGTATTTGGATTGTAATTTCTGCTAAGAATTTAGCAGGCAACATCAAAAGCTTTAGCTTGGGGAATTCCTAAGCAGGGATATGTTTAACACAATTACAGATGTATTTGTAGAAGATGCAGAACTTGCTGTAGGAACTGATAATTTAATTAGATTCAGGTTTTTGTGATTCATGCGCCTAATATTCTGAGCACTATATTAAAAAATAAATACAACTTAATTTTTCATAGGGCATTGCTTTGTTCTGCTATACAAGCAAAGAGCTGATTACATGGAAGGCACAGCTTTGATTGGCTATAAAAATTAGGACCTCATTGTACTGTGAAATAGCTTTCAAATACAGCTAAAAGAAACAGGCTGCATATACATAAATACATAAAATCCCCAGGGAAATATTAACACCGTATTTGGGAATTTTATGTTGAAACTCACAAATTATATGAAGTCTTGAATACCAGTAGCTGAAACAGAAAAAAAAAATGTTCTTCATAAAGTATTTATAATGCACATTTCTTAAAATGTTAACTCTCAGTTTTGCAGCAGGATTTAATGCAACTGCCATGAGATTTTTAAGTAAAGTCTCCCTCATATCTCTAGGCTACATACTGTGATCAGCAGAAGTGCTGGCTTTATCATTTTCATAGACCTGATGCAGCAGTAGTTCAGTGACAGTCAGTGAAATTGCACCAGTGAAACTGAGAGAATCAGGCCCATGTTTATTAAATAGAAATATTTCTCTATGGGTTCAGGAGATACTTAATGCATGTCTGGATGTATATGCTAGGCAGGGAAAACCAGTTTTCTCCTGGCCTGATTGTATAATTTAAAAATGTATATATTCCTGGTATCTCTAAAGCCTCACGTAAAACAAGTTTGCTGTATTTGTGGATACCATAAAGGTCAAAGGGGTTTGGTAGACTTTTTTTACCTTATTTAAGCACTGCATCAGTAGTCAAATTCTAAGCATTGTTAAAACCCTGTAGGTGCCTGCAACTAAGCAAAACCCCTATAATTTACAATAAATACAGTGTATCATAAATCTGGGTAGACAGAAATTTAAGACCTGAAGATCTAAGAGAAAAAAAAATTATTATTTGGCAGAGGAGGCAACATTTATATAGATTTTCTACACAAAACCAAAATCACTCCCCTTCCAATTGCCTCTAGAAAGCACAAGGAATGTTACACGCAACACCGACTGCAAACAGCTCGTAATATTTGTTATAGCCTTTTAGAACCTCTTCCATCCAAACTGGAGCCCCTGCAGAACCCCAGCTGCTGGGTTTGGTGCCAGGGAAGAAAGGGAAGAGCAGCAGGTGAGCAGTAGAGCCACACTGGGAGTGAATCCTTTCTGCACAGGGATCCCGGAGCTGGGCTCCTCCTGCCTGTGCTGGAAACCTGCCATGCTTGGGCAAAGCAGAGAGGCCAGAGACACATCCCAAAAGGAGCCATTGCACAGGATTGATTTCTCCTCTGAAAGGTGGCTGTCAGCGCTGCAGCTGGAGCCTGCCCACGTCAAGGTGGTCTCATGCTTCAGGAGAAGAGGACACAAAAGTGCAGTTTCAGAAGACAAGGACAAGTGTGATGAAGCTGCTCCTCAGTGTCTGAGTGGCAGTACAAACTGAAAATCATTCTTCCAGCAAATGTCGGGATTTTTTGTTTTGTTAGAATGTTGGGGCTTAGTGTGTTTATGTGCATGATTAACCCGTGGGGTTTTTTTGCAATTTTCAGATTGTCTAAGTTTGAGAACTGTAAGTTTATAAAATTTAAAACAGGAATACTTTGGCACTTAGAAGACATCAACATCTAAAGCAGTTTGGCTTTTGCTTGCATATTTTCTCAAGCTTTGCTCCTTATCAGGGTGGACAGAGAACGCTGCACAGGGCAGCCAACAACAAAAGAGGAAGTGTAGGTATTGGGCATATGTGGATTTTTCCCAATGCTTTTTTGTTGGTTCAGCTTCACAGAGTAATGATTTTTTTTTATTTGCTTTTTAAAAGCCAGAATTATCTTGACACTATTTAGCCATTAAATTTCCTCAGTACATATATGCATATATGGATAACAGCAAGAAGACAATGAAAAAAAGAGTGCAGTTTGATTCCTTATTTCTTTTGTTGAACTCTTTCAACCTTTCATCTTGCAGAAAGATGTAATAGTTTCAGCTGGAATATAGAAAGCTAGTGATGTACAATTCTAATGTGCAAAACAGAATCGTTATTACAAGGACCCTTAGACAATAAACATATAATGAGTCCAGAAGTAATTTCTCACTAAAAGCTGATGGTTCCAGAGTCCTTGACCCAAGTGTAGAATTTGTTTTGTCAGGATGGCCAAAGCCATCACAAGTACATAAACTGAAAAAGGGCAAAATGATTACATCAAAACATTGAGAAAACTATTCATACTAATGAATGCAATCTACAGGAAGATCAGCCAAGGTTAGCACCAGATGTTTCTTGTCCCATATGCCACAGCTTGATTGTATTGTAATTAATTCTGCTGAAAAGTCTCTGTGAGAACTGTTTTCAGCACAATTTCAAGCTTGGTTTCAAATACCAGAAGTCATTTCTGATTTCTTAAAACATCCTGGAAAAATATATGAGACTGTGCAGTTAAAGCATGCCAAAAAGTACTTATAAAAATTGCATTTAAAGAGCATTAAAGGAGTATTCTCAAAGTAGTTATGATTACCACCAGACCTTTGAGGCTCAGAGCCCATAGGTACAGCACAAAAGCTCAGGGCTTTATCCAATAAACATTTGCCCTAGATCCTACTCCAAGTTCAGAGGTACAACAGAATTTTGAACCAAGGCACAGTAGTATTTATCTAGTTCACCACCCAGAACATGAACAAACAAAAAAGAATCGATGTTTCCCAAAATATTTTACAGCTCATCCTCTATTTTTTTATGGCATATCATACCAAAGACCTACTATATTCTGGCTGGGAAGAAAGATGCTTGTAGGTATTTAAAGTTTGGGGTCTGGTTAAAAATTACTTTAATGACAGTTAGATACTCGCAGGCATGAAGTTAAAAAATAAATAATAAAACAGATCATACTTTATGGTAATATACCAGTTTATTTTGTTGCAATATTTACAGACAGAATACATTGAAATTGCACTTCCAAACCACTTTAAACCTAACTCTGGACAATAGAAGCCTGAGACAAAATGAGATATGTTAAAAGTTATGGCTCTGGTTTTCCCAAAGTATTGACCACCAAAGTCTATATTTAACTTCAGGTAGAATTATGTTCAGCATGCCTGAAAACTGGGTTCTAAATTAAAGATAAGTGTTTTTACCTGGGTAACATCCCTGTAAGTACCACACACAAATTATATCGTTTCTTCCCATAGGAAAATTTTCTTCTGTATTATTTTAAATAAAAGCACAGACCAATGTCAGCCCTCTTACAGGCTGCATACTAATGGAAGGAGGAGAAAAAGGATTTCTTTGGAATCTTCTAATTTGCCTCAGTGGGACCGGGCCTGGACCCATTAAAACATCTATGAAAAGCAGTTTTAGAGCATGAAGAGTACCCAATCTGAAACATTAATATCTAGGTAATATTAAAAGTAATTTCTTTCAAAATTGCAGGCAGGGGAGAAGCAGAATCCTGGTTGCATTCAGGACTAAATTCCCTCAACTTTCTCTTGATCTTTTTTATCATTATTGTTTAAAATGTTGCAGAGAACAAAACTGTTGTTTTTCCTCAGGCTTCTCCTTCCTTAGCACAGACCAAAGTCTTAGTGACACACCTTGACTTCAACTAGGTCCTGCTTTATCCTGATTTTTGCACTAATGTGCCAACATATCACAGCTCCATCCTTTCCCAGGAATGACGTAGGCAGTTGAAGGCATTAAAACAAATAGGCCTCCAAAATTAATGTGTTTTCCAGGAAGTAAGCATGGAGGTATCCAAAGCCAGGGGGAATGTTTAGAACAGGGGAATTCAATTCCAGGGTGCCACACAATGTTCTCCATCACTACAGCATGGCAGAAACCTGTTCTTAATGCTATGATAGATGCTATAAATATGCCACTTACTCAGAGTTATTGGATATGGGAACATGCAAATCTACCAATAATGCTTTTGCTTTATGAAGGGCACAGCTGCCAGAGGTAACTGGCTCCCTAAGGGTTTAGCAGGAGCTTTTCAGAAGGTTCCAAGTCCAAACACAAGCTGCTGCTGGTGTATGATCTGTAACAAGTGCCTGTATGAAATCACCTAGGGAAGGTGAAGCCAGTCAGCAGCAAGAAATGCAGCGTTATAAACACAAACAGCTTGGTAGGAAACATTTCTGACCTTCCCTGTCCAGTACATCTTTTCTCCAGTTCCCAAATCACTGGCTTTTCCTGTTGTCCTTTACTATTTACTTCCAGCTCCTCCCCCAGGGATGGATGGCAGTGCACACATTGGTTTTTGGACACACATGGATGTTGTGTGGCATCTCCCAAGGAGGAGGAGGAGTGGTGTCGTTATCCCAGCGCAATAACACACACCATTTCAGTAAATAATGGAGTAGCCCTGCTTTTGGCTAGGAAAGATCTGCAAGAACACGTGATGCCAGTGCTTATTTTCTCTTCTGCTCTCAGATGGACCTGAAGGAGTCACCTCACCCAGGGCTGGGAGTGTTCCCATCCAAAAGTTGTCCATGCTGAAGGTCAACGTTTCGCTGTGTCCCCCGACCTCTCTCCAAAGCCTTCCCCTGACTACCTTTGACTATCTGGAATTTTTAGAAATCGAGGTAATTAAGACTTATTTTTGGAGTTTAAAAGCAAAACATTTTGATTTGAGAATTTAGTTTCAATGTCTCGTGAGTGGTGTGGTCTCAATGTTTTGCGTCCTGCTATTTAATTTTTGCTTCCTACCTGGGCCATGTCTTACACCCTGTTTCTCAGACAACTGCACCCTGTTTCTCAGACAACTATTTTGTTAACCAAACACAACTACTTTCTTTTCTTGCTTGTTTTTCGGGGAAAAAAATAGATTTGTTGCAGGGCTACAAATTTTAAAGAAGCAAAATCTCTGCTAAAATTACCTGGAGAACATTTTTCAAGCAGGCCTAACTTTTTTTTTTAAGGTCTGCTCCTAGTAAGGAATCTTTGATGTAGTCAGCAAGACTTTTCTTCTGCCTAGAAGACCTATTGATATATTGCCAAATACAGAGCAGAGAGAAAAAACCCCACTCTTATGTGTCACTGGATTCTTAATCTATTTTATGAGCCTTAAACACTACAACTCTTTGCACAGTAGAAATTTCAAAAGATCCAGAAACTCCATTTTTTCCTCCTTCTGTGGCTTTTCTGAACTTGAAGTTTTATGTTTCATGAGTATTTTTAAACAGCACAAACCTTTTTAGGCTTTTTCTTACCTTCCTTTTCAAGGAAGAAAGAAGAAATCCTGTGAATCAGATCCCACGTGCATAATCACACAACTCTACGAACTAAGCAAATCCATAAAAAGCATTCAGCTCTAACATTGCTGTATAGGGAATGCTTAGACTTAAAAATTATGCTGTTTGGACTAGCAACTTTGAATACCTGTTATGAGCAATGCATCTGCACCAGTACTTTTTCTTTTCTTTTTTTAACTTAAATCAGGGGACATGAGAAACTTGGCAGTGTCTACAATAAACCTGCTGATTACTTCACGTCCTGTAATTCTCATTCTTCTTTTTATTTCACATTTATATTATATTAATAAGCACACAGCTAAAATGTTTTTTAAAAAATTGATCAGATCTCAGTTGCCAGCCAGCAGGTTTACAGTAGTAACCTCAACCAAATTTATAATGATTTCACATTTGTTACTCTTTATAGAGCCAGGGCCCACTTCAAATATATTTTGGATGAGCTGAATTCTCTGCTTACCTCGGGAGGACTGATTTAAGGTGGATTTTCCATCTTTATTTTGATGGACAAAGTCACATCCCAGACTGGGGGCTCACCACAGAGGTGAGGGGATGGAGACCAGGGGTGAGGAGTGTGGACATGATGGGGACATGAGGGAGCAAAGGGCTCCTGGCCATCCCAGAGGAAACCCACTCCTCCTCCCTGTTGCCTTCATGCTCAGGGGAGTGGGGACTAATGAGGGAGCAGCTTCTCATTTGTTTCACCTCACTCCAATTTACAGTCCAGCCTCAGCAGTTTCCAGAGACAGCAAGTGATTTCTTCCATCCATCTCTCTTCCACCTGCCCAAAATCCCCTGGTTTTTCCCATCACACAAGAGCAATCTCTTTACATCTGAGCCATCTCTACTCAGGAATCTCATCTGGCAACAGCAATCAGCTTAGGCCCTTGTCTCATCCACTCCAATGTCTCCACCCAGAGGATTTTTTCCCTCTCCTTTAGTCATTTAGGTGTCAAAGCACAGCTTTGAAGATTCAGGTGAAGGGCCTTTTTCATTCCAATTTCGTTACCATTTTGCATCTTCCTTCCAGTCCCATTTCATTGTGATGACAACATGTTTATCTTTTTTTTTCCTTCTCTTTTTTTTCTTTTTTCCTTTTGAGGAAAAATGCTTAATTATTGTTTATCTCCATCTCCCTGGATCCTATCTCCAAATTATTGCACTGTGAACAACCCTCTAAATAGAAACCACACAAGGAAGAGACACTGGGAGTACTCCAACTGCGGGGAAAGGCTTGATCAGAGATCACACTCTTAAGTACCAGAGAGCCCAGCTACACAGGCTC
Source organism: Anthoscopus minutus (assembly GCA_013399455.1). Lineage (NCBI taxonomy): Eukaryota > Metazoa > Chordata > Aves > Passeriformes > Paridae > Anthoscopus > Anthoscopus minutus. The sequence goes on from VWYI01028431.1 coordinate 206,927, forward strand.
AGGAAATTCAGTTTCATTAGCTCTTCTCATCATCCAAGTACACATTTCACACTCTATCATCTCCTTTTATTTATCTATTGCCTCCTCACATCTTGAGTGCTTCTCCCCTTTTTACTGAGTCCCGAGGCATTTCCATTATACTTCTTTTCCCCTTCTGTTATTTTAGCCCTGCTGTCTTTTTCCCCACAGTGTTTTGCTCTGCATTTAGAGCCAGAAGATCAGCAAGTATGGACAGGATGCAATGATTCATCCATCTAGCTCTCCCCTCAACTGTATAGCTACAGCAGGGAAATTAGATGCCGTATCTAAGCTGTACCTGGGGAAGCAAATGTGCAGGGGAAGCAACAGGGATAAAGCTACTGGGGGAAAAGGAAAAAGAAAGCCTTGCTTGGAAGTAAATTTATTCACTTATCTGCAAAACAACATTTCTAGCAATGTGGCACATTGTTGTGTTTCGAGGTTTTGTGCCTTAGTTACTTGATTATTTGTGCTGATTTCTCTTTGTGCTTCTTATTCATCTCCTTCTGGTTGTGGGATTCTTTAGTCCTCGGTGCCTAAGAGGAATGCTTGGCACTGGCATGGGGCTGCTGTCTGGGCTGTTTATGCCATTTCCCACTCTATTCTGAAATGCTTGTTGAGCCCTTGCAGTGTTCCAAGTTGTGAACATAACTCCAGTGTGTTTTCCTCCATCAGCTCTGCTTTGTGGCTTGCAGTTACAAGGTTTATCTGTTTGGGTTAGAAGCAGCAGGGTATATTCATAATATATTGCATTTTTTAAATGCATCAGCAGAATTTCTTTAGAAATTAAGGTTATCAAGTTGCTCTGATTTAAGTGTGTTCAGCAATTTAGCCTCCTAGAAAGTGATTAAGGACTTTACTTAAAATACTTTTCTAAAACATCTTTTAGAAATTTATTTTTATGTTAACCACTAGTGGAGCTCAGGTCCTGATGAGCATGGATATAATTTCTCCAGTGCTCCAGGGTGGGAAGGAACTTCTGCTCACATTCAGTGGGTTGAAACACAAGTGGTACAAAAAGGGTTGTCAGGAGATATAGATAGATAGATAGATAGATAGATAGATAGATAGATAGATAGATAGATAGATAGATAGATAGATAGATAGATAGATAGATAGATAGATAGATAGATAGATAGATAGATAGATAGATAGATAGATAGATAGATAGATAGATAGATAGATAGATAGATAGATAGATAGATAGATAGATAGATAGATAGATAGATAGATAGATAGATAGATAGATAGATAGATAGATAGATAGATAGATAGATAGATAGATAGATAGATAGATAGATAGATAGATAGATAGATAGATAGATAGATAGATAGATAGATAGATAGATAGATAGATAGATAGATAGATAGATAGATAGATAGATAGATAGATAGATAGATAGATAGATAGATAGATAGATAGATAGATAGATAGATAGATAGATAGATAGATAGATAGATAGATAGATAGATAGATAGATAGATAGATAGATAGATAGATAGATAGATAGATAGATAGATAGATAGATAGATAGATAGATAGATAGATAGATAGATAGATAGATAGATAGATAGATAGATAGATAGATAGATAGATAGATAGATAGATAGATAGATAGATAGATAGATAGATAGATAGATAGATAGATAGATAGATAGATAGATATATATTTCCTTCTGGAATATCAAACAAGACACCTTCCAGCAGATTCTTTTTCCCCTCTTTTCCAAATCTTGGGCTGAAAGTATTCCCAGGGAGGTGAGGAACAGCCAAGCTGGAATGCCTGGTCTGGGGCAGGCATTTAGGACTGCCTGCCCCAGGGCCAGCCATGCAACCTTAGTGTGCCAATTCTTGTGTCCTTCCAGGACACCCGAGGGCCTGGGCTGTGCCAGGGGCTCAGATCCCAAATGCTTCCCCAGAGGGGACATCCCTCAGTCACCCCCTGAGGTGACTACAGCTGTGCTGAGCTGGCTTGGGGTCCTTCCTAAACGGGGTTTAGGGAAGGCAGGAACTGCAGGGACCCTGGCAGGGAGGGAGGAGCTGCTCTGCCATGGGTCTGCTGGCTGTCCCTGAGCAAGGATTTCTCTGTGCCTGATTTCTGTATCCCCATTTCGTCTCAAGGGAAATTTCACCTCCCAGCTTCTTTCCTCTGCTTGGTCTACTTTAAAACGTCTGGTACAATGAATATGGAGAACTATAGCAGGAACTTGATCTCAGATGGCACTATTTAATTTTATTGCAATAATGGTAATAAATGTACTAAGCACAAACAACGTGCTCCATATCGAAATGGATTTAATACATTTAACTGGATTTTGAAATTGATTCTCCTGAATGGACACCCATTCTTGTTCAGATCACAAGAGGCATCTCAGATGGTACTTTGAAAGATGATAGAATACCTGTCATCTTGATACCAGGATAGAGAATGAACATTAGATTTCTACTGCAGGCCTGTGAAAAGAATTTTCTTTTTCAGATACTTGGATTTTATTTCATTATGTTTCCTTTTCTTCATTTAATTTAATAATATGTTTCAAATCTATTTATCCAAATGCATCTGTTTTATACTTGGGGAAATACAATCTGAAAAGAAAATGTAACTTTTTTCCAGTAAAGTTAAAAGAATGAAAGGCAACTAATTTTAACATATTGCCACTTAATGTCATCTTGTTTGCTGATAAAATACACGGTAAAGCTTTTTCAGAAATCAATTCTTGAAACAAAACAGAGCCTTCCTGGCTAATGAATGGAGGTGCATTTATTTATTTATAGGGTGTTCATCATTCTAATTCCTTTGTGTTTCACAAATATTAGTAAGTTGATCCATGCTGCACTGAAAAGTAGGGAAGTCTTATTAGCTCCATGAGGCACAGAAATCACATGGTCTGCCCACACTTACCAGAAAGGTGCATGTAAACTACATAACTACATTTAGAATGAAAAAAATAAAGTTGCTCTTATTACAGTACTTAACCAGTAAAAAGCTCCCTATGTCATTCAATAATTCTAACCTGAAACAATAAACCTCCTCAGGCAACGAGGGACATCTAACTAGATAAAATTGTTGTTTTGGGTTTTTTATTTATAAATACATTCTTTGACTTCTTTCCTTTTATTTCCTGAGCCTTTACTCGATACATGAGTTACATTTCCAAACTTTTTCCTGCAGACAGGAGGACTAGAGAAATTATTTTATAGTATCACTGAGATAAAATATCCTGGAGATTTTCATCTAATTACTTACCTTGTGGAAGCTGAGTTGTAAAGAGCTTGCTAAAGGAGACGAGGCCTGTTTGTATTTCAGGGTGACCATACTCTGGTACTTGTACTGTTCTCAAGAGTATTGTCATGTGTAACATTCGAATCAAGTTTAAAAAATCAAGTTTAAATCAAGTTTTTTATTAGATACGGTCTCTTTATGGTGCCTAAGGCTTAAAAGATCATTAATTTTATCTGTGCAAAGTGGTAGTATTGCCAGAATATCCATAATACCTAAGCTTGCAAAATTATTTTGGAAACAGAAAAGTCCTGTGATAATAGTATTCAAATGTGACCACTGACAAGCTTTAATGGGCAATCTCTGGACACTTGTAAAAGTGAGTCCTTTGAAGTGTTTTGCATTAGTTTATCTTTGCTCTAACAAAGTCGTTAGGGCTCTTAAAAACCATTTGAAGGGGTAAGCGAGGCCAAAAATGAGAAAATTCTGCATGTCATTGCTGTTTTGAAAGAATCCGCAGAAAATTGAGTGTATGTAAAACATTTTGCTGAATTCCACATTTCTTCCTTATAAATACAAGCTCTCTCTCTCTCTCTGCAGCTCCTTGTTTGCATGTTTAATAGTATGCCACTCCGTGGGTCTCCTCACTCCTATGGAATTCAGATTCTGCATTTGTGCATTTGCAGGGCTGTGACCTCGAGCAACACTCGCTCAATGCAGTAACTACCAGTTGAGAAACAAAACAAAAATCAACTCTAATTGTGCCCATTTAAATTCAAACATTGAAAAATAGCTTAAATATGGTATTTCTGAATGTAAATTTTATAAAAAGTCTGACGACTTTAGGATTCTGTTAGCTCTTTAGTCCCTCTGTAACGAGGCTATTACATGGCATTGCTCAGATTTATGTTGAAAATAATGCAGCTGCTCTTGCAGCTGCAGCAAGAATTCACAGAAGCCAGGATGCAAAGCAAGCTCTGATCAAAGTCCCTGCCTTTAGCTTTCTGCAGTGGGCTTGTTTTTTCTCTTACTTATTTATTAGCTTAATTCCAGCATCCTCTGAAATGGTGGGATGGCCTTGCTGGGAATAACTGAGGGTTAAAGCTTTAATGGCTTTACTTTGCCTCACAAATGAAAATCCAGGAATTTACTGCCTTCTGCAAACCAGACTCACTCCGACAGCAGAAAATGCTGGTTAGTTTTGGCTTGTGTTTTTGTTTTTCAAAATGAACACTTCAGGGTTGGTCAACATTAAAACAGTAAACAAGGAAACAAGAGCATCAAAAAGGAGGAAATATACTTCAGAGGTGTGCAGGTGTACAAGAGCATCTTTGTGCTTCTGCTATTTAAAAAGACATTTTCGCCTTTGGGTAGGAGCTGATGAACTCACAGGCTGACACCTCAAGATGTTTGGCTTTGTGTAGCCAGCAGGCAGGTTTGGAGCAAGGTGCAAATCCAGCATGCCCCCTTTCTGCTTTTTGATCCATGCAGAGAAGCAGAGGGTGGCAGGAATGAATTGCAGCAGCAATACACTGGGCCTTGAGTAAACACAGATTTTGGCAATTCCAAAGGCATTTGACACCATCCTCACCCCATTTCCTAACTCTCAGATTTGTGGGGGATCACTGACACTTTGGTTCTTGTTGGCTCTTTCATGGGCAAGATGATATTAGCTAAAAATATTTAATAATTCTGAAACCGAGCTTTACACGTAACTTAAACCCAACAGGAATAAATCACATTACTCAGTCTTTCATAGCCTTGTAAGGCCTTCAGAAAAATAGTTCCCAGGGAGACTTACAACAGCAGATGATCCAAAGAAGCATCATTCACCTCCCAAATCTGAATGTACCAATGCCTGATAATTCAGCAGATTCTGTTACTGGCCAAAAGTGACCTGTACTCTGAACAAAACAGCAATTGTAAACCCCTGCTCCAATTTAATTCCAAATTTTAGAGCTAAGAGAGCACCTTGGAAGATCTCTACTCATGGCAAAGTTTATAAGACAGTGCTTGCAGTCCAGGGGTAGCCACAGCAAACACTTCAAATTTTTCTTGGCAAAATCAGCTGGATAAAAGGAACGGATGCAGCTCTTGTTCAACTGATGGAAGTTGTTTGGTCACCTCAGTACAAGTTAGTATTCAGGTTGCAGTACCTTGCATCCATTGGAGCTTTGCAGAATTTTCTCAGGAAGGTCATAAAATAAAACATTAGAGTAGTGTAACTTAAAGGTTACAAAAGCATGAGCTACACAATCAGCATTAGTCTGTGACAGCACTGGCTACCATCCCAGCACAATTTTTAGGAAATAAAAACAAGAACCAACCACACATTTAATAAAATGAACAAAAACATGTTAGGATCAACTTTTGGATCTGATTTTCTTATGGTTTGTTGTTGTTTTTTTTTGTCAGTGTCTCACAACCATCACAAGATTGCCCTTGGCTGTCACTGCTCTTACAGACTTGTGTCATTGCATAAAGGCATGGCAAAGATCAGCTCATATACTCTGAATGAGAAATTTGTACCCATAGAAGTTGTGTTGGGTAACTTTCTTCTTATCAAGGGAGGAAAAACTTCCCTACTGTTCTTGCAGCACTCCAAGGTTAAAATACCTATTGACAAAAATAATGCAGCAGAGGTAATAAACATTCACAGGGATTACACTGGAAAATGAAGACACCAAGCTAAAAGAAGAAATTAAAAGCAAAAGCCATACTAAGAAACTAAAACTGTCAAAGAACTGCCTTGAATATTAATCTGAGCTATTTTAGCCAGGCCTTTTTCAGCACCTTTTCTTTCCTGCTAACTTTTATGTTACAGCTCTATTGCCTGTACAGGCTTGCTGGATTGAAGCTCTGCCTGTCAGGAGCTCTTTTCTGTGCTTTAGCTCCCAGTTGTTACTGGATTTGCCTCAGCTGCCATATTAAACCCTTGCATGTCAAATTACAAGGCAATTAGGGTGAAATGCACGGTCGTAATACACAGGTTAAAAAAAACTCCAGCAACCCTAAATCTACATTTTCTAGGTTTGTAATGATGACTTTGGAAAGTATTAAAATATCTCTTTAATTAATGTAATCCCCAAATTACTGACATGTGCTTCGCCTGATGTCATGTAAGTCTTTTATCATTCCACCTTTCTCTTTTTCCTACCTCATAGGCTTTCTCTGCCTATGAATGTTTAAGGTTCATTATTTCACACTGTGAGAAATGGAATAAGCACAACTTGAGTGCCTGCTAAAGCAGCTAGTGAAGGAAAGTACATAGATGAACTTTCCAAATGCTTTATCATATATAAATTCCTATCACCCTGAATTTTCCTCATTCTCTCCAACATCTCTGCAGAAATACTGACTGAGCTGAGAGCCCTGGGAGCTGTGCCATTAACAGAAGGCAGATGTGGTGGAATGAAGAAGAAGAGTCTAGAGGATGGGTCAGTGGTAGCTGCCACCACTGTGCTGTGAGTCAGGAGCCAAAGAGGGACGGATGCACAGCCATGGCTAACTCATTTAATATCTCTGCTTAGCATCTCTGCAGCCCAGTGGGACTCATCAGATTTAATTACATACCTAATGTGAAATTCAGCCTCACCCTGTGAGTTATTGCACTTCCTCAATTCCTCTTAGGTTGTGGAAGCACAGCACTTCACAGGACGGGTCCTGCCATGAAAATTAATTAGTTTATGCCTGAACAGGGCCTTCAACACACAGATCATTCTGTATGACAAAGTAGTATTAGATAACAAACCAAGTTATTCAATTGAATTACGGACCCATAAGAAAATTATTGTCTCTCATTTTTAATCAAGCAGGCTCCAAGCCAGATTAGGCCCTGATGATGATGATGCTTTGGCAATTTCAACAGATTTTATTGCCACCAGAAAAGTTTCTCCCTTGCTTGCACCCCGCAGTTTTCTTTGCTGTTTATGTAACACTTAATAAACCCAGCTCTAGGTTTCAGGTGAGCCTCTGCCTTCAGGGAGCAGTAATTGTTAAGACAACTTGTTGTAGGGGACTAAAAATCCTTCTTTGGAAGCACACACCTCCACCTTGCTTTGTCTGGGGTTTTTAATAAATATCATGTTTAACCATCGCCCACTGCAGAGATACAGGAGATGAGAATCAGCTCTGGAGATTCAAGAGAATTAAGCACTAGTAGTTCTGCATTTCTTTCCATGGCACCAGAGAATTGCCAGGTTATAGATGGGCATGGGATTTCTTATGCATGAATGCTTCAGTGCCCTCCCACCAGTTCTCAGAGTCTTTATCAGCCTCCATAACCCAAGCAGAAGAATTTCACTTCTGCTTTTAAGGGTCATCTGAGTAGAAGCTTCAAGACAAACTGTGCTGCTGAGGTCATATAAATTCAGCAGCTAACTTGGCAAAAGAGAACTTAGTTTTGTTTGCTGAGGGATAAAGGTGTGGGTTTTTGCATGGTCCTCTTGGCAAAGATAAATTTCTTATCATAGCAACTCATTTGTAGACAAAGTTCATCACTTGCCATCTTTTTTGGACTTGCTAAAAATTTTGGGACAGATCAATGTTGATTTATACTATGGGAGGATCTGGACTAGCTCTAAGAGGTTTCTGATTTCTCAGTTAGGCTGTGTTTTCCATGGATTCCTGCTGCATGAGTATCCTTATTGAGATAAGAGCAGTAGGGACTTGCCAGCACCCACTCTGCTCCCTTTTTCCCTCATCCTGCATTGTACCCTGCTGGTTTTTTACACTTTTTCTTCCATTTATTGCTCTTACATTGGAAATCAGATAAAACAGTCATAAAGAACAACAGCACCAAAGAAATAAAGGCCACAACAGTAAAAGACAAGAAATAGAAATGCTAGTTAATGTTATCTATCCAGGGAGATTCCTTCTTCAGGGAAGTGGAGCAACATGAAGGGCATTCAGAAGGAATATAGACCCTCCACCCACTAAAATTCATGTTGCATCTTGATATGGCTTTTTTTAAACCTTCCTTTAGTTTCTCAGTGCCCTACTTGCTGGCTTCCTTTTCTTCTTCCCACTCTCATGCCTTCCTTTTCTCCCTGTTACTTCTTTTGACTGACTTTGATTTGGGGAGATGTCGTGGGTTTTGTTATTACCAGAGAAAAGAATTTGGCACATGAAGGAAGATACTAGATTTCTTACTTTCCAATAAAGTTATTGACTGAAGCTCTAGCACTGATCTAGCACAGGATCATGGAATGGCCTGGCTTGGAAGGGACCTTAAAGCTCATCTGGTTCCAGCCCTCCTGTCATGGGATGGGCAGGGACACCTCCTACTAGGATAGCTGCTCCATCCAGCCTGGCCATGAAGACTTCCAGGGATGAGGCATCCACAGCTTCTCTGAGAAACCTCTTCCAGGGTCTCACAGAATCTTTTTCCTAATATCTAATCTAAACCTACTCTCTTTCAGTCTGAAGTCATTCCCTCTTGTCCTATATAGTGATGCCCTTTTTCTTGATTTGCCCCCTTTTTCTTGATTTGCCAAGTTTCTGTACACCCCAGCTTCATCCAAAGCGTAACCAGAAGGAAGTACCTCCACCAAAATTGCCTTTGTTCTGGTGGGGTGGTCCCAGTTAGGACCTCAGGTGTTGCAGCTGACTTTTTACCATACAAACAAAACCTCACAAGATTTAATGGAGGTGGTTTGCACTTGGTGAGCAGAAACAGCTAAAATGGTAGCTCTAATTTTGTACATCTCAGTTAATGAGGGTTAATGAGCCAGGCTGAGGGGACAGTGGGGGGACACCCATGGTGGGGTGGTGAGCAGCAGCTCAGGCTGGGCTGATGTTTGTCAGCTGGAGCTGGGGCAGGAAAAGGATCTGTGCCAGCCGTGTCTGAGCCAGGTGCAAGCCGTGCAAGGTGTGAGGCACAGACCTGGCAGCTGATGTGTTTTGTGCACTGCACAAGGGCTTGGAAGCCACCACAGGTGTGAGAACATCTCCTTTAGTTTTGGGCTTTCCTAGGGTGGGATCCCATAGGGATGTGATTATTTTGTGAAGGGAAGAGAGCCCTCTCTGCATTGTGAGTTCTCATTGAATTCCTTTCTCATTGAAATCCTGGAGGCAGGGCTGCCCAGAGCAGTTCTGAGATTCAGACTTCTTAATAGCATGTGGGCAGACCTAATCAAGCCCACAGCACAGTCTGCAGCAGTGCTCCTAAACCAAAATCTGCCCTTCTGCACTCGTTCTTTACAAGTACTCAGCTCCCACCATTTCAAAGCAATCTTTCAGAAAATCAATAGTTCTTCATCTCCTTCAGAATGAGAGCAAGTAGGACACTTGGACGTTTGCTTTGTAATCTCTTCAAAAATTGCTTTCTTGTCTTCCCAACAGAATTAGGAAATATTGCAGTACCAAAAAAAAAAGAAAAAAAAAGAAAAAAAATCAGAAAAAATTTCAAGCTTTTTCAGCACACCATCTCACTGGTAGGACCAATCTTTGTATTCCTTTTCATTTAGGGATTACCCTAAGCTCAGCTCTATTTATACCTTAGGCACACACACATCCATGTTCCTCGCACAGAGCAATTATTTGTTCTCACAACTCCACTTTTCAGGTGCCTACTGTAAAATCCTTTCCCATTTTAAAATTTCCATTTTTCTCTCCCTCTTTTCCCTCGGTGGCCCTTTAGCCATGAAACAGAACTGCTCTGCTCCCTCTGAATCCAGTCGAGGAGGGTTGGCCGGGCTTCACATCCCGTCAGAGGCAGCGCTGACCTTTTTTCCCTCATTGACAATGCGGGGTTTGTGCTAATGGGATGACATCACTATACAGAGCTGGAATGCTCTCCCTGCTGCCTCTTTTGTCTCTCGGCATTTTTCTCCCACACTTTTACAGGAAGTGTATCCCTAGGAGGGAATGTAAGGCAGTTACACAGTGCCTGAAAAACATATGCACAAAACATCTTCAATTTTTCTTTTTTTCTTTTTTCCTAGTCACACTAGTTACCAACCATGTACCCTGAGTCCTCACTACATGCTGCATCTTCCTTTTTCTTCTTCCAGGTTGTGATCACTGATGTTATTTTTTGTGTTTTCTTTGCCTCACTGTCCTGAGACGTGCTGCTAGGGAGATTGGTTCCTCTTGGGTTTGAATTGTAATTGTAGTTGTTAGCCTACAACTAACAATTTTACAGCTCTAATTTTATTCAAACAACTTGTTAGTAAGATCCTTGTGTGTCTCTACAGCAATAAATAGTTAATTGAGGTGCCTAATTTTGTGTTAAATTGTTGGCAGTTAATATTACCGAGCATCACAGCAGAAGTTTTAAAATAACACTTTAAAGAATACATGGAGGGGAAGAGGCCTCAAGGAAACTGAAAATATTAAGAGCTTTATTTAGCCATTTTGTGAGATTGGCTCACCCATTTCAGTGAGTACTAGAACTTTTAAAGATGCTGCCTGTCCTGGTTTCAACTTCCTTAAAGCTGAAAAAAATTGTCTTAATGCTGGTTATAGATCAGCAGCCATGTGCCCAGACATGCAGCCCTGTCTAAGCCAACAAACCAAAGCAATGCAGGTGGTGGGTTTTGGTCAGAGGAGACAGAAGGAGCAGAAGTTTCCTGCTTCTCCCTTTCTCCCCTCTCTCATGGCTGACATCCTGGGTCAGTATGTATTTCCAGCCTGCTTCGGTGCCAAATGAAATGGATTAACTCAGGTACTTCAGTGAATCTGTTTACCCTGAGCTGTTTTAATTAGCACAGAAATGCACCAGGAGCTGCAGCAGTGGAAGAGAAGGGAAGTATTGACCAGCTGGAAGAAGCAGACTCTTAAATCACTTGGGGCAGCTCTGCAGGACCTTGGCTGGCTCTATCCTTCCTTCAAGGAATGATAAGTCAGATAAAACATAGAGGGAGAAAAGAGGAAAGATTCAGGGAGGGGGAACAAATCCCATTACTACTCAGGACAATCCAATGCTGGCGGGAAGAGGGATTTATCTATTTTCCTTTTTTGCCTAAACAGTGCCCAAATATTTCATAGGGTCGCTCTGCATTCCTGGGCACGTTGCATGATCTTCATTCTGCCCCTTCCCTTCTGCACTGGAGCACTGTGCAAGCAGCCAATGACAGCCATGTTATCAACAGCCCTGGTGAAAACTTCTCTCCATTATTTTAATCATATTTCCCACTTAATTTTCCATGTCATCCTTAAAGACAGCATAGGTGTTTTACCCAGGATTTGCTTCTTACATTCTGGTTCTGTTACATTTACCCTCAACTTTACTTAACCACTACAAGCTGTTGTGAGCAGCAGAAGGATTTGCAGTTATCTTAACTTGAATATTAAGCCTAAGCTTAACCCTGACCCTAATCTTACTGTCTTTGCATGGGTGCCTAGTGAACTCTCTGATAGCTGTGAACAGTAATTAATACAGCTTAATATTTATGTTTATAGCCTAATGAGTTTAGTGCTTTTTCTACTCAGCACCACATAAACAATTGATACAGAAGTGTCAACCTCAAATAGCAATTAGACTAATATGGTTAAATCCCTGCAAACTAAAGACCATGATTAACCTTGCTAAATTTCAGCCCAGAGCCAAATTTATTGGGTTGGGTTTTTTTATAAACTGGTTAAATACAGTGAGTAAAAATAGTGTTTAGAGTGGAAGTGCTGACAAAACCTTGACTGCAGCAATGTGGACAATGCAGCTGTAATAATGGCAAGTGTGCCCTTATCACAGCAAGAAAAATGTAAGGAGTCCTGAATTTGCAGTGAATGAGCCATTACTTATGTCTATCACAAAGAAACAAGAGTATTGAACAAAAAAAAAGATACATTAAGGGTTGAATTTTTTTCCCCTAAAAGAAAACTAAAAATAAAAAAAGATCAGATGTGACTCAGGCTTTCAAACAATAAAAATAGCAAGATAAAAGAACTAGGTTGCTTCATTGCCTAAAGAAATGGCTAGAATCTTAAAAAGTCTGAAACCTGATTGTGAGAGACTCACTTTATGGGCTGCTAAGGAGGTGCTGACCTTCATCATCAATAGATTGTCTGAGCCTTTGTGGTATTCAGCAGTAAAGGAAGTGCTTAAAAAGTCATCCTGCTGAAAGATGGACTGGAAAAATCTCCAGTTCAGATCTCAGCATAGCTGTTGTCAGAGTACACGCTCATTCAGAAAGTCTGTCTGTAAATCTAATTCAGATAAATCTTCCTTCATTTTTAAGTGACAAAACGGGACCATCCTCACCTTTAGAGATGGATCAGGATATCTGGAATTCAATATAAGTGAAATTATTATAGAGGACGGCAGCTAACGACCTGTCTGCTGTGGGGCTTTGGATGTGTTTTGTTAGAGCACTGCATTTCTCTGTCCTGGAGGACACTGAAGGGGGGGATAACACGAGCACCAGCGGTGCCATTTGCCTGCAGTTGCTGCACAGTTTCAGACGCAGTTTTGCCCGTTCCAACATTTGGTCTGAAATGGACTGTGGCAGACGACTGCCCTGTGATTTCAAACAGCCTTCTGGGAGAAAGGGACTGTCACAGATGAAAGACTTGAGCTCCTTTAACTTTCTGGAAAAGTCCCATCCTTGCCTAAGCACTCCACCAGTGTGGAAGCTGCCGCACATCTCCTAGCAGGGGGAGCTGGGCTAACGCAGCTGCGGAGTGTGGCAGGCAGATGGGCTGGCTGGGCACAAAATGCAGGTGTGCTGCAGATACAACCATGCTGGGGATGGAAAATGTTATAAGTAGATTATTTAAAAAGAATATTTAAAAAAAAATGGGTCCCAAAAATAATAGGCAAGGGACGAGGCCAATAAAATTAATTTATTTAATTAGCAAGCAATAGAGACAAGGTACAACGTGTTGGGCAGCCAACAGAGTCAAAGCTCTCAAAAGTTGGTCTGCACTTACTTCTCATCAGGTACAGCTTTTTATACTTTTTTTTCTTCAGAAGATCTCCAGCTGGCAGTTGTAGGTGGGGGGATTCTCCACTCCTCCCCTTCTTGGTTGTTGTTCCAGGGAGAGTCTCTGTTTCTTGTTAATTTTATCTTTTGAGGTAACTCTTTTTACATATCAATGTCGCTCTCTTGTCACAAAGAGTTTGTTTATATGTTCCCATCTTGTCACTAGAATTTAGAGTTTTTGGTCTCTTAACCTTTCTAACAAATCTTTTCTCTCCCTTCCTGGCTTTGGCTTGGAAAGCTGATAAGCTGCATTCCAATGTTACTTGCTCGAAGTCTGGGTTTTTCTCTCTTTGTCTTTAACCAGGGCTCAGTTTCGATTTCCTGCAACTTTCATAATTTCTTGTTCTCTTTTGCTTAGGAAATATTTGGGAAGGGGTTTATGTTCTCTTTCAGGTGACCCCACATTTCTGTATTGCAGAAATGGTTTCATGATCTCCTAAACAGACTAATTCTGATACACACTACACAACCTAATTAAAACAGGTAGACAAATGCTAATACACACTAAGAACTAAAACAAGTTCTAATACACACCGAACAAACTAATGATAGACGGAGTCTATTACAGAAAATGCTGTGATGTTATCCCCAAGAAGCCATGCAGCACTGAACATTCACAGCAGAAAATACAGATGGGCCCCCAAGGACTGGAGCTTCTGGGGCAGCAGAGGAGGCCCAGCCCGGCCACCCCGAGCAGCAGCTTCTGCTTGTGCTGCAGGGAAGGGAAAACAAACCAAAACAGTGTCAACAGCAATCTCTGCCAGCTCTGATCAGGGTGAGGGGAGGGAGAATTACTGCTCTTCCAGACCTAGAGCCTGATTTGTCTCTGAGCTCTAGTAGGGCATTTTATGGGGTGCATTCCAACTTGGATGATGGCTCTCCTTGGACTGCTGCCATATGGTTGGGGTAAGGAACATGTTTCAGAGTAAGAAATGTGTTTCAGAGTAAGAAATGTACTCAAAGTCCACTTTTGGCTCCCCAGCTGCCATTCAGGCTCCCCAGACCTCAAAATCATGCCAGGGTATGACCCAGCAGTATGATTCCAGAGGGAATCCCTCCTTCCACTTACTTCTTCCTCCACAGACTCTGCCATGATAGGCAAGTGTGACCCTCAGAAATAACAACTTGTGCTGTCTGGTGACAGCTTTTAATGAAATTGGTAAAACAGACCTTTTTCTGCTGCACACCCCACAGAATTCATGTCCCAAAGAGCTGGTAACAGCAATGAAATGGTTCAGTTTCAAAGCAGCTTAATCCCCTCTGGGAACTACTGAAAGAAATTCCTCTCTCCTGTCACTCCACTCCAATCAATGCTGAAAGGTTCTGCCTTGCTGTATGTAGATTCAGGAAGAAAGCACTCCAGCTTTTTGTATTTAGAAAGGCTTTACTTCACATCTGCAAGGCCAGAAGCTTTTTTGGTTGAAATCAAAGTTTAAATTCTGAAGGAAAAAGGGCTCATCAAAGAACTGGCGAAGAATTTTACAACTAGGTGCCAGCTGAAATGCCAGTGTGATTTATCAGCAGGTTCTTCTCTAATCTGATGTGAGATAATAGGAGAAGGTGTTGAAAGCAGAATCAAACTAGATACAGAACAAAAATCATAAGTAATAGGGTTCATAAAATTATGCATGTAAGTAAGTTTACATTACTAGTAGGCAGGCCACTCTCCCCAAGAAGGTTTTGTTAGGTAGATTGGGAAATTAATGGACAAAACCAGAAGATTTTAAAAGACAAATTATTTTATTTTCATTTTGCACACATACCATTTTCCATGTAAGCCTCTCCATTTTGAGAGATGTGATTTTCTTAGTAATAGACCCAACAAAACACTTGGCTGTAATAGCTGGTGGTGCCAGGTTCATACATCTCTTAGCACAGATTAACCCTCAGATCTGCAAAAAGCTACATTTGCTTATCAAAGATCAGGAAAATCATTCCTAAGAGCTCATAAATTTAGAGGAGTTTCCTTCTGACTATAGCACTAAATTGTTTATATATATTCCCTTGCCTAGTCATTCATTAAAAGCATTTTACAGTAAACACTTCCAAAATAAAAACCAGACATTTTAACAAAAGTCTTGGGAAAATAGTTAACTGACAAAGATAATGATTTTCTAAAAGCTTTTCCCTGGACATGGGTTTGGATTTTTTTAATGTGATAGTGGTTAAAGTGAGGCTGCCTGATATAATGTGCTTCCATTGAACAGCCCAAAGTCATGCTAATCAGCCTGAATAACTAAAAATATAACAGGAACTGTGTAAATCTACTTGATGGACTTGATGCAGCAAAGTTCACTTCTCTGGTCCATCAGAGAAATGTCTACAAGTGACCAAAGAATCCTTGGTCTGCATTTCACAGTTTGTTCTCTTCTTTTTTTCCTACTTTGCCTTTGGCAGCATTCTGACCAGGAGAAAAGTCCACTAATTCTCCTTGAAGGCTCCTCAGTGGCTGCTCAGAGGAAAACTCCTGCACACTTACATCTGATGCAGACTCATTTTCCTGACTTCTACAGGACCCTGAGAGAGGAGCCCACCCAGGAGGCTGTGAAAGTCCTGTGCCCCCTCTAGAACAAGCTGTAGCCTCATCCTGCAGGGCCACAGGGAGCTCCAGTGCCACGTGTGACAGACCTGGTGTCATGGCATGGCACTGAGATCACCAGGGCTGGGGCTGGGGCTGCCTCTCTGCTCCCATGCACAGTCAAGAGAACACAATCATCATTTCCCAAATTGCCCAGTGCTGGAGCGAGGACTGGAAAACGTATTTTCTAATCTTTAGGCTGTGCTGTGGTTTGTTTTAAAAAGGGATTGAATGTCTTACAAACAGGTAAAATTGCTGCCAGATGCAAGTACATTAGCCTTCTCCAGCTGCTTTACTGCTGCCATTCAAAATAGCTTGCTATAAATATGATTCCTTTGAGCTCTATTCTGACAAGTGCACAGCACTATCTGGGAAGGGGCCGTGGTTTTCCATCCCCACTGAACTCAATAGGAGTTGTGATTGCTCAGCATATTGCTGAAAAATGTCTGCTGAAATTACCTTAAATCACACAATTATCCCCTCACTTCTCGCTATTTTTCTTTCAGTCATGGAAGAAGGCAGGGAAACAGAAAGACAACAAAAGAAATGGTGCAGACAGAGCAAACCTTGAGCAGAAATCAGAAAGAAATGAAAAGCAAGCTAGGACAAAAGAAGAAACACCATTAGAGACTGGCAAGAGGATATTCCCAAGACCTCCACTTCATATTTCTGTGTCAAAACTAATGGAAATAGAAACAGGGTTGGTATGAATTGATGAGGTGGACATTTCCCTTGGGTTTGCTGAGTTTGTGAGGGTTGGCACCACACAAACTGCATGTCAACATTCCCAACAAACCTCCTAAGGACAGCACTTTGCAGCACATGGAGGAGCAGCTCCACAGGACCCTCAGGGAAGGTTGCACCTGCTCCAGGCAGGAGCAGCAGCCGTGGCCAGCTCCCCCAGCCCTGCAGGCACAGGGACAAACCAGCACAATCACCCCAGCAAAGGAAATGCAAAGCACTCCTTGTGCCCACTGGGTGCGACAAAATCGATGTAGACCCGGAGTCCTGGGATTCCTGGGGCTGGGTGAAAATCCTGGCATGCAACTGCATGTGAAATCCAAAAATAGGGAGCTGTTCATAGATAGCAGAAGGAGACAGGCACTGGACTGAACCAAAAAATCTCAGGTGATCTGTTTATTTTTCTCTACACTTCCTACTGTATTTATGTATAGGGGAAATCAAAAGGACACAAAGTGAAAAATAAATGTTCTATTTTTTTACCCCAGCTCTATCAGGGACAAGTGATATCTCAATAGTCAGGGAAGTCCCACTCTGTCCCAGCTGTCCACACAGTAGTGCATCAAATGTTTCATCCTTTGGTTAAACAAAAGTCCAGTTTAGCCTCTTTTTCCCCCTACACTATTTCCATCATGCTCTTTTTCCTCTAAAGCCAGAATATGGCCGCTGGATCTAAATCCTTTTCCTTCCATAGTGAGCAGCCCCCTTTGGATTCAGATTGCTTTGTCTTCAGCAGCCAAGAATCCAAAAGCTGGGCTTTTGTGGGAAAAGGTTTCCTGGTTGCCTGAGATACTAAAGAAATAATACAACTTTGGCTATGATCTTTGAAACTAATCTGTGATTTTCATGACTTTCTGCCTCTAAGTACTCCAACCTGAGCTGTCTCAAGCAGTCCTGTTCTTTGATAAGTAGTTATTTCTGAGCTTTCAAAAGCAGAGTCCTTTCCAGTTTCAGGCTGAGCCCCCTAAAGGAGGGATCTACAGACCTTTGACTTTATTCTAAATCTCTTATCTAGCCTTGAGTTTTATCAGCATAATATGAGAAGAAAAGAGTAAAAGAGTACCTACCACTCTGGCAAGGTTGCAATTAATTTCACTGACAGGAGGAAAGAGAAAGGAGGTGTAGGAAAACCCAGCAGGTGGGTCACTGCTCCAGCCACCAGCCTCCTGTTTCCTGGAAGCTGGAGCCAGCAGCATTTACAGTAAAACTGATTGTTCAAACTTGTATCATTATTCCCAGATTTCTCCAGTGCTGCTAATCTCAGTTAATTATATTGGAAATCCCTTGTATTATGACCATGTAATTCATAATGTGCCAGTAGAAGTCATGGTTCATAATAATCACATAATGGGCAAGGACTTAGACGTAATCAGATTTGAGTTACCCTGTCGTGCTTCCATAATGCTGCTATAAAACCAACATAATCACAAAAAAGTACCAGTTATTTAAACATTTTTATCAGATTGATGCACGGTATCTTTCTCTCCCTCTCCCTCTTTTTTGAACAATGTAAGATAACAAAAATTGGATTACAATTGCTGGGAACAGACTATGATAAACTGTTTGCTTGTGTGCAGAATGAAATTTAATAATGGCATCAGTGTCTCGATTTTTAGCAGTGTTAAACCTGTTAAATAGTGGCACTCTGCAGCCAAAGGCTGCTTTCAAAGAGGCAGCTTTAGAGCATTGTGCAAACAATATCTCCAAGAGCTCAGCTGTCTTATAAACCTTGAAAGATGCCCTATATCCTCACAATTAACCTGGCTGCTAACATTTACTGTGCAGATGAGGGCTTGACTTTTTCCACAATACATGATGCAAAAAACCCCTTAGTAGCTGTAAGGATTTTTAAAGGCCAGTGTCTGCCTCTCAAATAAAATAAAACAGAGGAGAAAAAAAAAAGAAAAGAGCCACTTTCTACTTTAGAGGAATATGGCTGGTGATGAGAATAGGGAACTTGCAAGCTGCACTCTCTGGGCTCTCTTTATGTTTTATCTCCACTCTGACCCCAATCACTTCAGCTATGCACTTGACATCCTGAAAAAGGGTCCAACTGCACTTATTTCAGCCATTGTACTGCCAAACTTAATTCAAAAGAATTTGTGAAATGTTAGAGGTTTTCAGCTGGCAAGCAAATATTCTATTTCTATTTTTTTTTACCATACTGAAGGCAATTTGAAGCAATAAATATTATAGCAGTGAGAGAGAAAGGTCAGAAAGTGTCACCCTTTCCTAGTGCTTTTTTTTCCCCCTTACATTAAGAAATGAGCTGTGATGGGGACAAAAACAGTTGTCACTTGAGAAGAAGGAAGGACTTGTCTCCTCCTAGGAGGAAATGAAAAGGTGGTGAGAGAATAGCTGGAGATTATAGAATTTCTTCCTGGAGTTGTGGACAGAGCTATTTGGAAATCACAGAACTGTAGGGCTGGGGTTTCTCAGCAGTCTCTTAATCCAGCTCTCCTCTGAAGCAAAACACAGAACATCCCTGAAAGACACTTCTGTACTGCTTCTAAAAACCTCC
This sequence comes from Anthoscopus minutus, assembly GCA_013399455.1. Taxonomy (NCBI): domain Eukaryota; kingdom Metazoa; phylum Chordata; class Aves; order Passeriformes; family Paridae; genus Anthoscopus; species Anthoscopus minutus. The sequence goes on from VWYI01028431.1 coordinate 225,929, forward strand.
AGTGAGACAGACTTCCCTATATCAGCAAGCTGACAGAGATTCCCCACATCTTTCACGCTGCAAAATAGCCCATGATGGTTTTGTATCCTTATTTGACATGAAGTGCAATTAGCCATCCTATTCTGTCTGCAACCTCTTAGCAGATCTCTTTTCAGTCTTCTCTGAATTAAATAAATTCAATGCTCTTAGTATTTCCTCCCAGGCCATGTTTTCTAAAGCTCTGTATTTTTGTTGGTTTACTTTGTATTGTCTCCAATTTGCCTCTTTGTTCGGATGGAGACAAATTGGAGATGGTGCAGAGAAAGGCAGCAAACTTGAGCTGCTGGATTGGAACTCTGGTTATTTTGCTCAATGTTCTTTAAAGAAATAAACAAAAACTCCTCTGCATTTTGTGGGGGTGAAGAGACACATGACATGTAATAAGCTGAAAGGTCAGGAAATTCAAAGTTATGGATTCTGGTGCAAAATGTTTCCAGAGATCTTTCAGATTTAGAGAAATCAAGCCTTTGGTCTGACATTGCAAAATTTTGAATTAGAGATCCTGGTCCAGAAAAGTGTGTGCATAGCATTAAATTTGAATAATATCCCTAAAGCAAGTTCTAACTTACATGTTGCAAATATCATGCATTTCTTGGCTTTTCTCTAAGCCAAAATGCCTTTCCTAGATCTATCTATATATTCATGTCATATTATCATTCCTCAGATCATGTTGTTTTGCAAACATGCAAATGACAGGCATTTCTAAACAACCAGCGGCAAAATTATTGGATTGGGAAAAAAATGAAGAAAATTTATTAGAAATTAAAATAGAAATGCTTGTTTAATTTAGAGATTTTCTATGTTGGACAGCATGTCACTGATTACCACTGACATCAGGAAGGCAGAGTTAGCAGGAGAAGAACTGGTGGTTTCTCACTATTTCTGCACTATTTAGCTACCATTAAATTAATCAGGAGGGATTTAAGTCAGCTTCATTAAAGCTGGCCTGAGAGAGGAAAAAATAATGCTCCCTTGGAGAACTCTCACTGTTAAGGCTTTAGAATTAAGTGCTTTCTGTGGCTGGTGAGGAAAATATCTGCAGAAATTGGGGCATAGTCTTCACTCTTCTGTAATAGAGAATATTATAAATACACTACACTGAGAAACATTGCAAATTTCCCTAAATTTTTGGCATCCATCTGTTGGAATGTAGGGAAATAGGACTTGAACATCTGGTCTGGGATATGAAGGGTATGAGAAATCACTCTCCAGCTTAAAACCTCAGTGGAAACCATATCATTTACGTATCTCTATAAGACCTCTAGACAATTATTAACAGCTTAGATTCAAAATAACATTAAACCTTTCTGAGGATCAAGAGATCTTGTCTCACACTAATCTCCTAATATCAGACAGCATAACAAACTTGAGAAACACCAGCCTGTTTAAAACCTGCCCAGATTTATATTTCAGACCCTGTTGTTGTGCAAATAATCCTCCCCCCACTACGATTAAAAAACCAGTGAGAAAGGCTCCTGGCTGCTGTGCACAGGAAGAAGTCCACACACAGGATGTATGCACACAGCTTTTGGTGTGGAACACCTGAGGCACCAAAGGCCTCCAGCAGCACCTGATTCATTCACCAGGGTGCTGTTGTGGAGATGTTCCAGCCTATTCCACAGCTGGAATATCTCCATTTCCCACAGATGGCTGTGGCAGGCACTGGAGAAGCACCAGAGGCATCTCCTCTGCACACCTTGTGGGCTCAGATAACCTTTGCCCTGTGAGTCACTGCCCGCAGAGAAGACTCTGTCACGGCCACTCGCCCTCTTCCAGGCAAAAATATCTGCACAAAGCTAAAATCTGCCCAGTGGCTGTGGCACCAGGGCCTTGGGGACACCATTTCACACCCACACAGAGCCAGGCAGAGTGGTCCTCTCAAGCCTTCCATCAGCATCCTAATGGGAGAAGCAAAAAAAAATGAATATTTCTATATAAACACCTGCATGAATAGAGGTTCATCTCAAGGAGTCTCTCTGCTGCTGGGGCACATTAGAAAGGCACAGGTATCTCCTGGCAGCAGTGCTCAAGGGCTGGGAATACTGTAGGATTGAAGATCTTTGGATGTGCTGCCTGTTGTGCCCCCTGGGTCAGGGCACAGCCACATTTCTGCCCAGCTTTGCCTCCTGCTGCAGCTGTGGCCTGAGCCAAGGAGCCATCAAGGCAGGACAATGTGCATGCCCTTCCTTTTGCAGCACACTGCCTGGAATTCCTGGCCATCCACTGGGACAAAAAGAGAGTAAAAAGTGGGACTTTGTGGAATTTTCCCTGCCCTCTCTCACTGGAGGGGCTGTGCAAAGACCTGACACAGCCTAACACCATGGAAGTCCTCAAGGGAGAGCACATTAAAGGCTATAAATTTATTTTGAGAATCCACCTTCTGCAGTTAAAAATCAGATTCAGAAATTATCTTATGATCAACACAGGTCCTCTAGAAACTTCCCGGGAGTACACTTCGTCTTAGACAGAGAACATCTAAAATTACAGTCACTGATCCCCCTTCCCCAAAGCCTGAGTGGGAGATGCTGAGTTTACTCTCCAGAATTATTCTTTAAACTTTTAATAAAAAAGTTGTTTCCTAAATACAATCTACTCATTTCACTTATTTAAAACAAGAAAAATAAAAATTTAAAAATTAGCAGTTTTTCTCTCCCTATAGTCCCATCATTATATTTTTTAGGCTGCAAAGCCAAGAAATTGTTTTCCCCATACTGATACTTATTGTCTTTTATGGCTGCAGAAGATTTTAGACCAGGAATGTAAAGCTTACAGATGGCTCAAACCTGGATTGTGCAACAGATAAAGTGGGAATCTGTTGCAATGATCCATTTGGACATGCTCCCATTTTCTGATCACTGTATTTGAATCTATTAATCTTGTAGACATTTCCAGCATGCCAATGAAATAAAGCTGAGAAACTGCACTGTGTCTGTAAGGATTCATGCTCCTGTTCTTGCCTGAACTGCTCTTACATATATGGCTTATAAAGTGTTTTTTTTTTCTCAGAGTCAACTACAAGTTGACCATAAAACAACATCTTTCCTCACTCATGTGTGTACAAGAGCAAAATCTGTATTCCAGAAGGGACAAACCGTATTTCCCAATAATTTTGATGCCAAAGCAGATCAGTCAATTTCTAATTAACTCTAATTGGCTTCCTCACATGCTTTTAAATTATTTACCTGGAGGTGACAGGCTCTCAAAAGCACCAAGCATTTTCTCCTTGCTTTGTAAATGTTAAGCAGTATACTTGATGAAAAATAATCAAAATAATCACCCACCACTTGTCACTTACAACCAAAAGCCTCATTGACCGGAACAGATGCAAACCACATGTTTTACAATCACCAAGAAATGCAGGCAAGGACCATGTGGTAGATTGCTCACTAGGTAACATAAGGGAAGAGAAAAATTAAAAATAGAGAGAAAAGAGAAAAAAAAAATATTTAGGACTACCTTAGGGGAGACATTAACCCATCTTGAAAGATACTGGCTCAAAAGCCAGCATCATGAGCAATCAGGGCATGTCATGTCTCTGCTGGCTGGACCCACAAAGGGCTTCTCTGCAAGCCAAAATCCTTGAAGGCACCTAAACCCCACAGCTCCCTGCATCTCTCACAGGCACTGCGGAGCCCAAGGACAGAGAAACACAAAGGTGCTGCCTCACCTCTCTCCTTGGAAAGCAGTAGCTTAGAGCTCACCTTGAAATGGAGTTTCTTTTCTGTTCAGGGCCCTAAGAAATTGGAGGTATTTATCCTCCCAGCTGCCATCTGCTCCTGGAAGGAATGGTGCAGGAACAGGGAGGGCAGAGCTGCCCGTGTTTAATTTGTGGCTCTGGACACCTCCTGGCTTGAGCCAAGGGAGCAAAAAAAAAATGCAGTAGGCAGGCAGCTTAATTTATAGCCACAAAATTAGGCACGCTGGGAGAAGGCTCAAACACCACAAGCAGCTAATGCAGGCAAGCAGCAGCCAGGGAAGGTGTGCTGTTCAAGTATTTTTCATCTGAAATGTCTTTAAATCACACTGCTGCAGAACCTACCCAGGCTGCAGAGCAGAGACAGAGATGCAGCCTGAAGTGGGCACAGAATTGGAAAGTGTTCATGGACTGATTTGAGAGTAACTTTATCCATGAGGACAGTTTAGAGAAAATGTGTTATTAAAGTACTTTATTTCCATTTAGAGACTCACATAGGCATACACAGACAGTAGGTGGTGACAGCTGCTACCAGAACCATTTGTTATCTTACTTCTGTTCAGTTTTTGACAGTGTGAAATGAATATAAATGCAGGAAAGCTTTACAGAGGTGAACCAAACAATAAAAAGTAGGGGGGAATGAATTCTGGTTAGGTTACTTTAGGGAAGAGCTTTATTTCTGTTTATTCCTGAGGCATGGATGTGTGCTGTGTTTCTAATACTGCTGAGAAGATTCTTGGTGGAGTTTACCAAATCCACACCATCCTAAGATGGTAAGAGCTGGCCTTGAAGCTAACTTTAATATCATTCCCAGAACTGGCATGAAAATAAGGCTCCAGCAAATTATTGCTTTTCCCTAATAATCTGTCCATCAAAATGGAGTGAACCTTTCACATAGTTTGCCTTAATAAAAGTGCTGGTGAGATATCTCCGTGTTTGGACTTAGCAAGAGCAAATCTCTTGGCATCAAAAGGATTAAATTAGTTGGCCTGAAATTATATTGCTTTTTCCAAGCAATCATGACAGCTCTCAGAATCTTGCTACAATACACTCACATCACACCAGCTGACAGTTGCCTCTAAAAAAACCTATTCATTTTGGCCAGCTCCTCCTGTGAACACTATCAACAGACTGATGCTCCTGTTTCAGAGTCCAGGAGGCATTTCTGAACTACACCCCTATTGAGGAGAAGCCTTGGTCTCAGTTTTGACTTTTGTCTGATTGTTTGGTTCTCACATGGAGAATATTTACACCATTCTCACCTCGGTTACATCTTGGATGGACTGACAAATTTTGTCTTACAAGGGCAATCTATAAAGGAGTTTTTGGTCTGTTGTACAGAATATAAAGTTCCTCAGAAAGTATTGTAGTATATTGATTGCACAATACATGTTTCATTAGAGCTTGGGGTATATTTTTGTTTTCTTTTTTTGCTTCTATGAATACTCCTCTTACCCTGACAGAATTGATATAACAGGAATTCTCCATAAAACAGGGATTGGTAACAAGAGGCACAGATTTATAGCACAGCACACAGATTAAGCTGAAGTCAAGCAGATATTTTCCTAATATCTTTGTTCCTGATTTAATACTTCTAAAGAAAATTATTTACTATACGAGAAAGATCTCAAAGTTTGCACAGGGAGGGAGGTAAAACCTTTGTCTGAAGTTGGGCCAATAAAACAGGAATGACTTGGGCTTAGAAGTGCTGCAGGGAACATCGTTAGCTTCTGTGGGAGGGAGAGATTCACGTCAAGTTTATTTTTATAAAGCAGCATCCACCTAGAAATGAGCACAAACTAAAATGCTATATCCTCTGAATTTGGTGGGCACTTGAAATCTCATTTTTGCAGCAAGCTCTTGGTTCCAAAAAAGGCCAGAACTGTGACAGATAGGCAAAACCTGTCAGCCTTCGGGGAGCATAAAATTTGGTTTTCAACTTCTCTAACATTCTGCCCCACCTGGTCACCAAATTCCTTCCATGTACCTCTGGTTCCTGCTGGCTGTAGCTGGAGAAGGAATTTAGGCCTAGGCAGAGACAGAACGAAGATACAGCCCATGGCATGTGTGGAGGGCAGGCTGAACTCCACTCAGCAGAGGTGAAGGCAAGCAGCCTGGTGAACTCATCTGGTCAAGTCAATACTCTCCAGATCCATGCTTTTCTGGAAAGCAGTGGCTTTCTGAATAGAAATAAGGATAATTTCTCATAACTTAACATATCTGAGGTATAGCTGGCTCCCAGCCAGTACTGTGTAACCAATAATGTGCCCAAGATAGCAAATGTGTCCTGCACACACATCATTATTACAAAATCCAGTGCTAGCTCTGCACAGAGCAGCTAATTTGCCAAAAATATCATACATATATATTTGAATTATCCATTGCAGAGCACGCTGCAGGAAGGCTAGTAAATTCAGTTCCTCTTACCTGCCATCTGCACTCATATTTAAGAGTGAATTATATGTTTTCAAAACATTTTCTAGCAAGTTATTTACACAAATCTCATTAAGAATAAAGACAGGGGATTTATATACAAGTCCTGATCTACTGACTGAAATTGCATACCAAGGTGTCAATGTGACTTTGAATAGAAGCTGGGAAGCTGTGCTGCATGAAATCACATCACTGAGAGAAAACCCTCATGCTTTTTATTCTCTGTACTGACTTTCCCTCTCTCCACTGAGACAAAGCCACCGTTAACTAGATCTTCATTATGCTGGTTCCCTGCAAGATTTCTGATAGTGCCTAGTAGTGGTAAGGGCTGGCTTACAGTTCAACATACAAAAATCAGTTTGTTTTCAGCCCTGTGTGAAGCTCACTCTCAGGTTTTGAAAGTAATTTCCAGGAGTAGCCTTCCTTAGCAGACATTTTCTGGGATGCAGTTGGTGCTGGCCTTGCCAGGTGCCTGATGTGCGATGCTGTGACGTTACCAGCCTGATTGCTTGGATGGCTCTGAAGTGAAGGCATCTGGTTAGGACTGCTGGCTAGTAGAAGAAAAGGCACTAATTAAATATTTCTTGCCTTTTCAGGTTTGTCCCTCTGATTAACCACTTTAAAAATCACTCCAGGGAAAGCCACACAGTTATCTTTAAAACAGAAAGGCGTGATTAAACATTCCTTTGCTAACAGAGAAATAGTGAAGGGAGAGGAAAGCAGTCAGCTCCAGCGAGGCTGGCAGGTTTTTGCTGGATTCAAACCAGCTCTTAAGCCTTTCAGCCTGGCAGGGGAAAGCCTGAGTGATCTTATGGAAGTTGCCAGAGAATCCCATTGCCACACACCACTTAACCAAATTTACTTGTTTTCCCAAGATGATTTTGCTATCAAAATGTGTCCATAGCCAGACATACAGATGGATCTCTGTTGGCACCCTGTGCTCCTGAACTGCACATACACCAAACCCATAGCAGTGATCAGGAACCATTGCCAGTGTCTCACATCTGAGCCTTTCACCTTGGTTTCAGTGAAAAAACCTCCAATGTGTCAATGTACAGGTCACCAGAACTCTAATTTAAATCTTCCAAATTACCTTAATGACCTACCTTAATGATCAGCATTTCCACTGGGCTTTCACCAAAGCCATGGTGGGTTTGAGAGATCTTTTCCTCTCTTTCTTAACTAACAACTGCAAGATCCTTACTCATGAAATTTCCTTGCCTGCTGCTGCCAAAATTCCAGCCATAATACCACCACAAGATCTATGCTGGGGTCACAAGGTTACAGAGTTGCTCTGTGACCTCTGAGAAAATACTTTATCACAGGTGTTTACACAATTGTGGTTTCAGCAGTTTATTTTTAAGGTGCTAATATTGCAAGAGAAACCTCCTTTATCAGTGAAAGTTAAACATAATTAGAGTCAGCTCACCACTAATGCATAAAATTCCAGGTAATGCTTTCATTCCTTGCATTTCATTTATACACTGGGTAACTCTTTGAATGTTCTTTAAATGGTCTGCAGCAATCTTCTAAAGGATGTGTATACACAGAACTTACACAGTGACCTTCAGCTGTAACAAAACCCCCCTTTTAAAATTAAATTGTTTATGGAAAAAATATTCCTCTATACTGCATAGACTACTCTCAAGCAGACTAAGTCTGAAAATAAAAAATGCTGCCAGGCTTGCTACCTGTGGTAAAAGGAAAGGATATAAATGGTTAAATTTCAAGCTATTAACCCCAGATTGGCTGTAAAGCTTCAAGTGCTTAAGTTGTTTGCTTCAATTTCATAGTCTCCATAAGTTTTAAGATTTTGGCAAGATTTCTGCAGACCAAAAGTCCTAAGACCTACCTGAAAATTTCCCAGTTTGGAATTAAAGTAAGTTCTGTAACATAACTCTGGGAAAAGAAACCCTCAATGGCACAAAATGGAGCTGCCTCTCCAAGCCCACACCTAAATTGTGACAAGACTTTCAGGTATTTAGAGGTGTGATGGAGATGTTCTTACCTTTTGCTTAAAGCACTCCAAAACACCAACAGCACTTTTAAACATCAAAGTCAGTGCTGTTGGACAGCAGATTACAGCAAGATAAAGAAAGGTTGGTTCTGCCAGGTGAAATGTGGAAATTGCAAACAAATCTCATCCCTGCTCATTATGTCTGTAATATAGACAGAATTCTTTCTTCCTCCCTTGCTCTCAGTCCAGTGGGGTTTCCCAGGGTAACAATCTGTAGCTACAGAAGCTCCTTTGAATCCCTAGGAAATTTCCCTTTTTGTCTTCTCCTTTGAAACTCAGATTTGAGTCATCCCACAGCCCTTCTCCACACCCCCCATGCTGCCAATCCCAGCTTGCTGTCTCCTTCCTGCCCAATTCCTCCCCTGGGAACTTCCCCAGATGAGCTTCCTCGGGAGCTTTCTGGCACAGTGTTTGCCTCACCCACCAAAAACCCTCAGCCTGACTCAATATTCAGTGTCAGACTGGACAATGCCAGGCAACAGTCCTTCCCCTGTTGCATAGCCAAGCCCTTTTATCAGAAAGGCCAGGGAAATGCTGCAATGGGTGCTGAAGCACACACACAAAACCACCTCCATCAGACCTGGGGAAATGGTGCTGTGCAGAGGTGCTTCACCCCACAGAAGCCCTCTCCAGGGGTGTCTATATGGCTGCCAAAAAGAGTCCTTGCAGCAGTGAGCAGATGGAATTGTGCATCTCATTGATGCCAGACACCAGGGCTACTTTGGATGTGCACAACTTTCCTGCTTACTACAGAAAGAACCATTTCCATGGAACTAAGCTGAATCTTATTTTTGGTGCACATTGCTGTTGTTTGTATGGAACAAGTGTGGAGTGATATCTCTCAAATGCTTTGGATTACTGTGTAAATGCCACACAGAAATTAGGAGAGGGATTGGGATATAAAAAGTATAGAGCTGAGATGGCCACAAACAAAGGCGCATCCCTGTAAAAATACTACTCTGATTTTGTGAGATTAAAGATTGAGTTATTATTAGTTTCTTTGAACTCTCACTCCGAGATGTCTTAGAGAAGACCTGACAGAATCCAATCTTCACTGTATTTATACATATTTTCTGAATCCTTATCTGTCCAGATACAGTTCAGAGAGACTCGTGTCTTGGTTTTTGTCAGAGATAACTGAAGGGTTACCCAGGTCTAAACATAACTCTTCATATCAGCACCAAGGCTCGAGGAAACTCTGAAATGCAGCACTTTATACTGAAGGGATCCCTAAATGATTCTTTTCTTCTCACAATCATTCAAGAACTTGAAAGTCCAAGGAGTAGCCTGAAATCTCTCATTCCCATAAATTTAACAGAGGTCACAGCATGGCCAATTCAGCTGAAAAGTGTTATTACAGAAAAACTTGATGATACTTTTATGTTCACTGATGTGAACATAATTCTCTGGGTCTTCTAGCTACACATAGCCTGCCTCATGCACAGAGACATTTCAGCAGATATATATGGTACCATGAGCAGAGTTAAAAGTGATGAATATTCTGATTTATAACTTCTACTGATAACAAGATGATAGAAAATCTTAAAAATATGGGTGTTGTTATATACACTGTCTCACTTCCCTCAGCAGATAAGAGATGGGAAATAAAAAACATTTATCACACCTGGACTGGGGGGGAACACTTCCTTGAATGACCCTTGTTGCCTGCAAAGGATTGACCAATGGACAAAAATCTTAAATATGGGGTAGTGTGGATATGAATCTACCACCCTTCTTGGTTTTAAGGACCACACACAAGGAGGAAAATGCTTATATTGAAGAGGTTTCTTTTCCTGACAGATTTAATCATCTGAAGAGATGTCAACCTGCTGAATTGACATGGCAGCTCCTAAAGATCAACCACTGGATTGTAATTACAGGGGCACAAGAAAGTAATTTTTATAAATAAATTTATTAGGACAAACAGGCCAGATGCTCCTCCTTCCACTTCAAAGCTGTGGTGAGGGGCAAAACAGACCCAAGGGAGGATCTTTTGGCAATAGTCCTAAAGGTGAGGCTGCCTTCATCCACCCCAGGCTCCAGGTCCTCAGCACTGGCCTCAGCAGGATCCAAGAGTTTGAGCACACAGCCCAGATAAATATTACTTTGTTAATCTTCATTAGAAATCTACTTTTAAAGCTGATTTGCAGTGAAGTCACTTAGTCAGATGAAATCATTGCACACTAAACAATCCTGTTAGGGATGCTTATCCAAGCAAAGGGCGTTCAATTGCATTTCCATTAGCAGCACTATATGGTTATTGTCCTTAAAGACAGGGCTCTTAGACTTAATCTATTTTCTTAGACTTTCTAAAAGTTAATTTTTACTACTTTCTAGCAATATGAAATCGGGTTGCCTGCAGATCAATAAAACAGATTTGAGGACTGAAAGTGGCCCTGCCCACTCTGCCAGTGCTGAAAGCACCCTGAAATTTTAAGTTCTGGATTATCTAATGATGCACATTATTAAATAGAACATTATTTAACGAGAAAGTCACCAGCTGTGGTGAACAGCAGGTGATTTATCTACCAGCAAAAGAGTGGTTTTTTTCAACAGAAAATACAATGTTTCTCTCTGTCTCTCTGAATTCTGTACGGCTCAAGGAGGAAAGATGCTTGATCTCATCCTGTCTGCTTTCTGTAGCAGTTTGTTGGAAGGACAGGTCCTCCCATCAAATGAGGGGGAACATTTCTGCTTTCCTTGCCTTGTTTCATTCTCTGCCCTCCCACCTGTGGGGCTAAGGCAGAGTTCACCAGTGCTTTACTGAAGTAAGGAAATAGCTCTGACTACTCCTTCGACCTTGACCTGAAGACACATTTGAGGAGCCTGAAGTTGAGCCTGAATTTTTGAGAATAGGAAAGAAAGTCTATCTTTTCCCAACATTGTTTTTTAGGTTTTAGTGTATTCTCTGCTTTCTTGTCTCTCTCCTAGGAAGATGACACCATATTTTGTGTAATGTTCCCATATATTTTCACTGATTTTTGCAGTTAACTTTAGTTAGAGCCATGGTATATTTTACTTCAGTTTTCTCCATTTATCAGTTACAAAAAGTGCTTCTAGCTAAGAAATGGTGTCTTATAACATTAATTTACAGTGGCTTTGTTTCTTGTACAGCTTTGCTCTGAAGGCATTGCTGTAGATGATCCCTTGAAGACATCTCCAGATGATGTTTCCACTATTGCCCTTGATATTGAGGCAAATCTTCTAATCTGCTCCTTGGAAACTGGGGAAGCCTGGTATGGAATCATTCATACAGGTGAAAATAAATATTGATTTGAGACACTGTAAGGCTGAAAGCAAAAATTAACAAAACCCTATGAATAAATCTTGTGCAGGAGGAATCAGTCTAATAATGAGAAAAGAAGAATCAATAAAATCCAACTTTCCCATGGCACTGGCACTTAGATTGGACTGATTCTCAGAGTCTGAGATGTTCAGGCACAACAGCCATGGCAACATTACTGCTCTGATAATGCAGAGGGGAAGGATACTGCAGGGAAGACACATCCACCGTTCATGGCACACTTAAAACTGAAGTTAGACAAATACTAACATGCTCAGCCTCATATGACAGTAACAATATTATGAGCACTTGATCTCCTTCAAGCCAGATTATGTCAGGGATGGCTTCAAATTATTTCCACTGCATAATCCCTCATGGGCTCACTTGTGATCCACATCAAAGGCCAGCACTACCAGCAGTGCATAAAGAAGCCAGAAACAAAACTTGCACATGGTGGAGATAAAATTCCCATTAGTTTTGGATGAGTTAGGATTTCTCTGGGTTTGTGCTGACTTTAATTAGCAATCAGGCACAACAATCATTTCTGTGTGCACATCAAGCCAGCAAACACTTCATTATTGAGGCCTCTGCTCATTCTTTCCCATGTTTGAGATACATTAAGATGGACACTGTAATTAGTGCAGGGTGAGGGTTCCTTCATGCAGTCATCTCAAATGAAAGCAGCCACAGAAGCGTGGTTGCAGCAGAAGAGGAGGCACATGCTCCTGGCAGAGGGCAGAGATGATGTGTGCTGTGGGAACACCATGGTGGCAGCAGGTTCATTTACCTACACACGCATCAGGGATCCCTGATGGGATGTCTGAGCACCCTGATGGATGTCTGAGCCTCCTGATGGGATGTCTGAGCACCCTGATGGGATGTCTGAGCCTCCTGATGGATGTCTGAGCCTCCTGATGGGATGTCTGAGCACCCTGATGGGATGTCTGAGCCTCCTGATAGATGTTTGAGCACCCTGATGGATATTAGAGCCTCCTGATGGGATGTCTGAGCACCCTGATGGATATCTGAGCCTCCTGATGGGATGTCTGAGCACCCTGATGGGATATCTGAGCCTCCTGATGGGATGGATGTGTGAGCACCCTGACTCAATGCCAAGGTGCTCAGCTCCCAGCCCCACCCCTTTCCCAAGCAGTTCTGCCTTGGCAAGCCGTGCCTACCTGCACATGGTGTAGGTGTGCATCCTTCAGATTACTCCCGAGTGCCATTCTGGGCTGGCAGCCTCAATGCCCAGGAGCAGTTAGAAAGCAAGGAAAACATTTCAAAAGAAATGCACACCTTGTGCAAAATCAAAAGCAACCATGCTTTTTCATGTCTTCTCCAAGAAATAAAAAACATATAAAGTTTGAGTAGACTCCTAATTTTGGAGAAAATTTTAAGTATTGCTCTGTTATTCTAACTGTGACTTCCAAGAACACTAAAATGTAAAAGCCATTTGGACAGGTAAAGTAGAACAGGAAATGCTTTTTTTTACCTCATTTAATTTATCTTGATTTCAAAATGGTAAAATGAGATGACCCCAGTGCTACAGAAACTAAACCTATCCAGACCTGCTTTGGTTTCTATTGTCTTGAAACAGAAACCCCTGACACAGTGAGAAAATAAATGCAATCAGAAGGAGATCACTGGAAAACTGAAGGAGGGAAAGATCTTTCACTCTTTTCCTTATCTGTAATTCTTATGTATAATCATACCAATTTCTTCTTAACTCCTTTAGTTACACAGCATAAGGAAAAGTGGCAATCAGTAATGCCTATTTTCAATAAAATTCATTTAATAACTTGAAGAATGGGAATAAATCTATTGATCACAGTGGGCACATTTTACAATGAAGGAACTGATACAATACTATACCAGTAAAAATATTCTGAGAAATAATTAGCATAGACAAAACCTGAAATACAATAAATTGCTATCTTTTTTTTAAAAAAGAAAAGATTAAATTACTCTGAGCTGTTCTGCTAAAAATAGCTTCCTGCCATCAGTTAACTAGTGCATATAGAATATAGAATTTTTATTCCCATTGAGTCTTTATGTCATCACCACATTGTAATGGTTTGCTGGTAATCCTTTGGTGTTAATCATGAATCCAAATTAAAATATTTGTTCCTGCATCTATTTGCATTTACTGAGCTATTCTTTCTTTAATTTCATGTAAATTTTGCAGCTCCTGCATTGATTTCTGAAGACCTATTAACAAAAAATCAGCTTTAATGCTCTCCCCCACAGTTGTATCAAATATACAGTGGCAGGTTTTGCTAGAGAGAAAACTTATAAAATATCATAGCTACAGAAACAGAAAATAGAACAAAAAAATTAAGGAGCTCAGTTTTAAAGTTGATAAACAGGCATCTGTAGGAGAAAAGCTTTCCTATTCTTAAGAAAAGGATCCAAATTCTATCATCAGCTTTAGGTCCTGTAGGAGAAGACAAGTCTGGGTCTACCTAAAAAGTGGAAAGTGTCTTCTCTGATTTCTTTATATTCAAGGCTGCCTTCAGCATCACTGATACAATTGAGGACACTGATCATTTTTCAGGCTGATGCAAAAGATTTACCCTTTGTGATCAAAAACTATTAAAAGCGCTTCTCATCCATCACAGCTCTGAGCAAACCTGCCATGGACTGACCTCACCAAGCAACATTTGCTGCAACCTACCGGACCAGCACTTTTTATTCTAAGATAGCCATCAAAATAATTTCTAACTTTCAGTCTGAAGCTATAAAATGAATCACAAGATATTTACGTGCCCCGTGGTCCTTTTGGCCCAGGCATTATGGCATACCAGGGTTTAATGATCTTAATAACCCCATATGGCTTGCTGAGAAATTAGATTTTTCCTTTGGTTGCAGAAGGCAATTTTCAATTATAGCAGATGGCAAAACAGTGAAGGTCTGAGAAGTCAAGAACTGACAAAGAAACCTCAGATTAGTACTTAGGCCTTATGTTGCTCAGCCTAATAATGTCAGCGGTTGAATTTTTGCCCCAGTTGAAAACAGCCTTGAAGCAGAGCACAGCATTTCAGCAGAACAGTCCCCCAGTTCCACCTGCTCTTCAGGGGCCAGGCACAACAGACACCCAGAAAGCCACAGGAAAGCATATGGAGAAACAACCCTTGGTGTCTCACATGCACAGCTCAGCAATCATTGAGATTCAGTTTTATTGGAAATTGGTGAGAGCCAGGCTGAACTCTGGGACAATCTCAATCTCCATTGATTCTTCAAAACATAAGAAACTTTTTCAATTCGATTTTATATCCCCTTACAGGTTTTTTTGTTTATTCATCTCTCTTTTTCACCCTGCAAGCAAGATGAACTAAATCTGCATTGAGAGCCTTGCTGTCTGCACCTGGGAAAATCAAACAGAACCTTTCTATTGGAAAGATACTTTTTGTCACTGCACCTGGTGCCCATGGCACACATGGGACTCTTCTGGAAAGCAGCTGGTCAGCAGGAAAAGAGGCTGCTCACCACAGGTTGGAAGTGACACCTCTTCCCAAGGGGATTGCTCTCCTGCCACAGGAAGCCCATGACAGGTGGTGGGAGGTGCACTGGGAAGTGCCATCTGGAAGGATGTTTGTGACCTGCCTCCTACCAGACCATCCCTGGACTTCATTCCCTGTTCTCCTTCCCTTGATCTGGAAATGGTGGATGTAAGGGTTGAAGGGAGGAAGAGGAACCAGATTTTAGAACGTTTCTTCAGTATTACCCCTAGGTAACGCCTGGAAAATATGTTCATGCTAATGAGGAGTGTTTTAAGGAGATATTCAGGGTCTTTGGGGTTAGCAAAGGTTTTCTGGTGTCCTTGCAGACTCTGCTCCACAGCACAAGCCACTGCCTGTTCCCTCCCTCCCTCCCAGAAAGGCTATGCACAGAGAATGCAATAAATCTGCAAAGGTTTTTTTTCTGCTCTGCCTTTTTATGTGTTCAGTGGAAGGCAGGGCTCTCTAATGCCTCTTGCACAATTCATAGGGAGACACAGGAAGTGGAAAATGGCACCTCTGTTCAGTAGTACACGATTGCTTTAGTGATGAGTTGACAGAGGGAACCTCTTATGGAAACACAGTGGGGGGGAAAAGTCTAAAACAGCTGAAGGTTCATGGATTTACTTTTAAATTGTCTGGATTTTTCCCAGTGACTTTTAAAACACTTACAAAAGGTCTAAAATAATTAATGGTGATCAAGCTTTATGCACTATCAGAAGAAAAGATATCTCAAAAGACATCTGATCTTGGTCTTATATACTGGATCAGCCAGGACCCTTTAACTCAGATTATTCAAAATTTCAGACTAAAAATCCAATATTCAGCTACTTCTGCATTCCCTAGCTTCTATATTTTGCACCTTTAAAATAGGACTATATTAAAGTAACTTGAGAATGGAATTCTAGTGAAATATTAAATAATCAAAAATAAATAATGCAATGATGCGATGATACAGTGCAGTCAGTGGGCCTTAAAAATGGAAGCAGAATTGAAGAGCTCTGAAAAACAGATTTTCAGGCTGAAATAAAAAAAAAGAAAATAATGACTGATACTGCTAATCTGTAGGAAGTCTGTAGTGCAATGTATACTTTGCTCTAAGCTACTCTCCTAATATTTCTACCCCTTCAGAAAAGGGAATAAAAAGAAAGAGAAGAATTAGCAACACCAAATGACTTCACTAATTGTGTTAGGTATATTGCAATATACATAATAGATGAGATATTATTAATACAGAGCTATTCCATTGAGATGCTCTGGATAATATAAACTAGAAGTACTCTTTAAAAATAATTCCTTCTCATGCAGCATTTCAAATATTTCCATGTACTTCAATTTTTTATTACTTTTTAAATGAGCTTCATTGGATGCTCTGGATTCTGATTCTCAA
Organism: Anthoscopus minutus; assembly: GCA_013399455.1. NCBI lineage: Eukaryota > Metazoa > Chordata > Aves > Passeriformes > Paridae > Anthoscopus > Anthoscopus minutus. Next base: position 242,282 of record VWYI01028431.1, read on the forward strand.
CTCTGATTCATGTTATTTCCAGGTTGACATATCGCTGACATGGTTCTTATTTTATGGGCTGAGACTTCCTGCTATGATTCCCCTTGACTTTGATGATGCTACTTCGCAAAAACTTTTATCTGTGCAACACATGGTGGGATCCTATTAAGAAAATGCATATTTAGAGGGGAAAAAAACCTGGAAGACATAGAGTTCCTTGTAGAAAGAGAAGTCTGACAACATTGAACATGACAGCAGTGCTAATGGCATTGGGAAGTTTGGTGGTACAGCTGGGAAACAAGAAGGCAACGCATTATGAGAGCAAGACAGGGAATGCAGAGTATCTCCACTTGTGCTAAGATGTTTTGGGAGCTCTGAAACAAGATATTTCTAAATATCTTTTTGTTCTGGACCAGAGAACATTCTCCTTTTTACCACCTTCACAGCCCAGGAATCGAGACCTGTATGGCACATTTATCTTATGCTTGCAATTCAAAGCAAATTGCTGCTGCAAAACCTTTTAGCATGGCAGTTATATTTCACTTTACTGACAGAGAAAAGGCGTTGTGTGAAACCTTTTTTGGGAACCTATACTTCCTCCCTTCCTGTCTGTTTAAATATGAAAACATCATGAGATGTTTTTTTTCTGTGCACTGACAGTCCTTGCCCATAGATGCCATAATTGCATTTATTTCTGATGGGCTGTGCAAAAAAAAAAAGAAAATATATATATCCAACTGCACAAAGACAATTCAAGCATCCTCTTTCAGTGTGAGAGGATTTGGTCTTCTTCCTTCATCCAACCCAGGTTTGCTAGAAGCTTTTCTGTCTCTTTTGTTCAGTGATGATGATTATATTAAATGGGTTTCCTAGTGATTTATCAGATTACCAGACACTCATTCAGGACTCTGCCAAATTTGCATGGATAAGCAGTGTTCCATGCAGCTCCTCTTGCAGACACCTGCCAACCAATCCTGACCCCTTTGTCCTCCAGCTTTTTTCTCTATAATCCAGATGTTGTCTGATTTTGCATGTCACTTCTTTAAAAGGAGTGGCCAGGGCATGGAGGGAAGGGCATTCCCTCCCTCAGGGGCCAGGGAAAAACATCCCCAAGTGCAGAGTAAGATTGGCACAGTCACAGCCAGGCATTTGGTGGCAACAGAGAGAAAACTCCCTATGGGCCAGTGGGGGAAAAGAAGGAAGGGGGGAAAAAGAGAAAAAAAGAGAAAGGCCCTGCCTCCCTCATGTGTTTCTTCATGTGGCTCCCCTCATCCACTTCTCCTTTTAGTTGTTAATCCCCACCAGCACCAAAACCACCTCACTCCTGTCCTCTGGCAGAGAGAGAGTCATCAAAGACATCATCTCTGATAAACCCTGGCACAGAGGAAGGAAGCTGACAAGCTTTTGTGTCTCCAAGACTCATCCCTCTTAATTCCCTGGGAAGGGAAATGGTTTAGGCCACAAAGTTGGTTATAAGCAAGTGTACAACCATGAGGCCTTCAAATAAAACTTAAAGAAAATTTCAACGTTGCTACATGTGCAAATTGGAGAAAAATGTGATGAGGTTGATTCCTGACTACTGTGGGGTTCAGGAATGTGCCTGTCTCTGGTAGAGCTGAACTCTCAAATCAGTCCTTGGGACCACAGAACAGAGCACAGCAGACTTGAACAGATGCAAGACTGGAACTACACAGCACAAAGTAATCTGCCTGCCATGAAGATGAAACAAGCAAAAAGAAGAAAGTTGCAGTCCAGTGTAATTACACAGGATTAGTCAGGTTCATCCACAAATGTACTGGGGCTGGATCACCAGCTGTACTGATTGACAGTGTTCCCTGAAGATAAGAGCATTGCATTAGGCTACAGCAACTGCAGACGTGGCTCTGCTGAATGCTGCTTGACACATTTCTTGCACTGACATTGTCTTTAAGGTGGTGAAGAGCCCAGTGACTGCATTTGTGCAGTCCCTCAGTGCCAGTGACACGTGGATGTGCATCCTGAAACACCCACCCACCCGTGCAGCAGCACGGGCTGTGTTAGAACTTCAGTTTTACCTCTGATAAATCCCCTAATTCCTCTCTGGCAGTCAATTATAGTTGACCATTAAACCCCACAGCATCTCAGAATGTGGAAAACTAGGAAAGAGAAAAGGCTGACACTCTTATTAAAGAAATAACTACATGCACATCCACAAACCAACCAGCTTTTACTCACAGTACTAATAAGAAAGATGAGTTTATCTGCTCGAGTAGTGAAGTGTATTTTTTCACTTGTTTCATCTATAGTATCATCATTGACTTTTCCTTGGCCTGCAAAGGCCAAACACAAATGATGTGGTGGATCATAGCAGAGGCAATTCTTCAGGTCAGTCAGGTTGGAGTTAAACCCCAGCTGCATTTGGGAAGGAATTAGACAGACACTGTGCACCTTAGAAAAAAGGCAGTGTGATTTCCAGCATCCAGTTTTGATGGAGCAATCCAGGTTTCTTGACACACCTGTTCTCCTAACACTGGGCAGTGAGACTGAAACGAAAACTTGGAAAGAAAACTGCAGAGTGACACGTGAATCTTTGATTTGCATACTCCAATTGCTGTGGTAGGGAGTGAGTTGAAGCCTTCTTCCTTTCTCCTCACAGTCTGAAAAAAGATAATAGGACAAACCCTGTATTATTTTTAAGAGAAGATGTCAAGATGAAAAAATGAAAACGTCAAAAAAGAGGCTGATATACAGCATTACTTAAGGACTGTTTTGTTGAGAAAAACTGACCAAATGATTTACGAAAGGCTTTTAACAGGGCAGTCTTTGGATTACAGTGAAGATGAAAAATAAATGAAAATCTATTTCAAGTTTATTTTAGCCTAGTCATTTGACAGATGAGGGCAAAACCTGGCAAGAACACAAGTTTTAATCTTCAGATGTAGTGACTTTATTTGCAGTTTTGCCGATTAAAGTTTTCTCACGCCTTTTCAGAGCATTTTCAAATGTTCTGTGTTGAAACTACTTTATTTTTTTTATGTGAAGCTCCCTTGAAAGGCACATGAGTAAAAAGACCAAAGATGCTTCTGCTCATGGCACAAAGCTCATATAGACATTGTCCTGACTGTGCTGCAACTGGTGTGTCCATCACCTTCTTCCTTTCCCAATTCTCCTTTCAAGCCTCACTCTTGAAACTCAGCCCTCCTAATTAATTACTGGATTAACCAGCCTAGTATCAAGATGCTCATGGCTGGAGGTGGATCTTGGAGCATGGACCCATTCTCAGTATGCCCAGCCTGGCATATTTCTGCCTGGCCAGATGGGTCCACCATCTGCTCCTGTTTGAAGAAAAACTTCCTGGAATTAGGGTTTTCCTCTTAACCTTTGTTTGTACAAATCCTTTTTCCTTTGCTTCCTCTTTTTTTTTTTTTTTTTGCCTTTTCACCAAAATCACCTGAAACACACCAGAGGCAGATTTAAAAAAATAAAGTGGCAGCTCCTCACAGTTTTGGGGCACAGCTGGCATGAAACGAGCCCTGCTCTGCACAAAGGCCACTGGTCTGGAGCAGCCTCAGCACAGCAAAGGGCTGCTTTGTGGGAAAGAAGGAACACAGCAGAAATTACTTCTAGTGTATGGGCTTCAGACAGTGTAGCAAAATCAATCCTAACACCAGGAGTCAAAGGTAGCCTTCTGCTGTTTGCTCAAGCTGTTAGGGCATGCTATATTATTTTTGAGTATAGAATTTATAGATGGAGACAAGCAGTTGATCTCTTCGAGTAAGAAAAGATAAAGATGGAAAAATGGAGAACTGGTATCTAATCCCATGAAAATCTGCCACAGTTCTATATTTATGATAAGCCTATCCCAGCACATCCTGCTCAAAGTCTTACAGAAAATGTGTTGCTAACTACCGGGGAATCATTGATTTTTTTTAATTTTTTCCCCTCATAGTGCTATTGCTTAGCTGTGGTAGAAGCCATAACTTGTAGAGGAGGGGTAAAATTAAAAAAATAATAATAATAAAAAAATCAATATTATCATTATCAAGTGGTGACTACAGTTTACAGCAGCAACAATCTCCTTTGAAACAGCTTTCAGAAGCAGCAGTTGTCATCTGCATAAAGCATGACTGGTTTGACCAAGATATTAAATGCAAATATTTGATGTTTTTGTTATTTTGGTTTGGTGAACACAAGTAGCACCCAAACCTCACATCTAAACCATATTTGGCCAGGAGCTGCAGTATTTGCTGCTGGCATTCTCTTTGCATTATTGCTAAGAGTGATTCATTCCCTCATTAAGAGTAACTAATTTTTAACATCCTGTGCTGCTTCTTGCATTGTATACTAGTGGAGGGTTCAGATGTGCCCCCAGTCACTAAGTTCTGTGCTTCCTCCAGTAATGCCTGAGGTTATGAGATCATTTGTCACTGGTTTTCCACACACACACCTTCCTCCCTGCTCCTGCAGGGTGATGCTTTCTCTCAATAAGTGTTCTGAGCATCTTTTTCACATGTTGAAAGCACAGTTCTGAGATGCTACACCAGATTAGGGTGACCTTCAGCAGGACTGAATCTCCAAGGTACAGAGCAGCTCTGCTCAGACAGAATAAAGTTTACTGTTCCAAAACAGAAATATTCCTATTTATCTAATTACTGGCAAATGCAAATCTTCAAGAGCTTCAAGCCTTCTCCTGTGTGCCTTGGAGGAAACCTGCAGAGTTAATTTGATTCACAGGTCTGTAGCATCTTGGAGGTACTTTGAGGTTTTAACTTGTTTTTAAAACTCCATCTGAAGGCCACAGGCATGGAGGTCACAAGTGTTGAATACACAGAGAAGAGACAGGTATTGGTCTAAAACGTGTGTTTCCATAAATGAGAATTCATAACTGAATGTGTTTGCATCTATATTTATATCATCATTTCAAGAGGATGAATGATGATTTGGCTAGGAAAAGGATTAGGTCTGTGATTATTAATATACTGAAGTCATAAAGGCAGTAGTTTTTTTATGTTACCATGATATTCAAAAGTCTCAATGAAGAAACAAGAGCTGGTTTTCAAGCTTTCATTGTAACAGAATGTAGTGTTCATATCTTTGCTGAAGTCCTAATCTATCATTAAATACTTTATAAAGCATGTATGAAATGATAAACACTAAACTTTGCATGTTAGAACACCATCTGCTTAACTTTTTTCCAAGGACCAGGAGAAGTGCTGCTGACCTGCGAGTGCAGTCCCCTCTTGGAGATCTCCCAGGTGAAACTAATTGGCTGCAGAAGGAGCTGTCACTCCTGCCCTCCCCTTGCTCCCATCAGAAGGCCACCCTGCCTGCCAATCTATCTGCTAAGCTTCTGCTATTTTTATCTCATCTTTTCTGATATTGACTTAAAGCCTGTAATTTGTTACACCTGGAGCTGCATCTATTAAAGTTAAGGTCTAAGAAACATGCCAAGGTCCACCCACGTAGAACCTATCACTTGTGCAGAAATTGTTTCAGAGTCTTCCAAAGTTAACATTAAATACATTCCAGATGCACAGATTCTCCAGGTAATGGGTCAGGCACCTGCCACTCATGTTTGCAGAGGCAGGGCTTAACATCAAGTTGTGCTGCAGCAGTTTTGATTACCTTATCTACCAGCTAAAAGCAGTATAAAATATTACCACAGGATTTTTTTTCCCCTAGAGCAATACACAAAAGCCTAATGAAATTGCATTTATCATATAACCTCAATAAAAGTTTTAATAATGCTTGTTCTTATATCACAGCTGTCAAAAGAAAGAGCCCATATTGCATTAGAGGCAGTGTGGAGTTGTGTAGAATAAGTACATGCATATGTGTCTTAAACTGTGACTATTAGGAGCTTTTGATGATTTAAGACATAAAACTTTAAACTTATTTGTTTCTTGTGCTTTAAAGGAGCATTATTCTGAACTCAACCTCTTTCCAGAATCACCTACACCAAGCTGCTTGCTTTTGGTGCTTACAGAGAGATTCTGAAGCTGCAAATCTTACTGCTTATGGCTCTTGAATGGATTCTCTACATCCCTTTCATTCCAGCTCCCAGTAGTAAGGCTGTCATCTTAGATCCAGGCATTTCCAAAACCAGTGGGGGTTTTGGGCTGGCTTTTTGCATATGATCCAATCCTCCTGGTTGTCATAACATGAATAATCCTAACTACATCCCTAGTTGTAACTGGGTAAATGCATGTAGGAACATTTACTCATTCTCAGGGACTGGTGTGAGCCCTGGTCAGGTCTCAGAGCTGTGCTGGATAAATTTACACCCACACAACCACCTTTCACTTCCCAGTTTCCCTGAAACCCTGGGCAGATGCTCAGATGTGCTCCAAAAGGAGGGTGGGGAGAAGAAAAGAAAAAAGAAAAAAAAAAAAAAGAAAAAAAAAATGGAGGGAGAGAAAAAAATAATCAAGATCTCAGGGTACACTGTGGTATGCTGCAAAATTTAGCCTGTGTGCAGCTGAAGAGATTGCTAGATTGCTGGCGTGAACAGGAACTGCTGGCAGGAGGAAAGCCTGCAAGAGGAAGCTCTGATTGTGTGCTTCCACTGATGCTGCCAAAAAACCTCAAAGTTTCACCATGCAACAGAAGTTTTTAACCACCTAAGATGCTTAAACGAGAGAGAAGTGCATGAGGAAAAGCAACAGTGACTTGCTATGTATCACCATTACTGCTAACATTAGACACTTACAAGGGACTGCTCAGCTGAAGACCACAAGGTATATCACAAAATATTTCACAAATCATTAGGTAACTAATGGCAGAGCAGCCAGTGTGAATTAGGCAAGAGACTGAAGGGGTCACTTTGCTCATCCTTTAGGATGGATGCTGGTGGTACGGCTCTGAAGCCACTAAAACAGCAGCAGAACAGTGCAGGGAGTGGAAGACTTTATCCAGGCAGACAAGCAGACTTGCAGTGAGGATTTGGGAAGATGAACTTCAATTTTCTGTGTGGGACTTCTGCCAAGGACTCCAGGACAAGCCCTTTTCCTTCAGCAGGACACATGTTGAGATTATGTCAAAGTAATCTCCCCTGGCTTTCACTCGACAGTACAGGCAGAAGAAATCACCTCCCCAGGCAAGAAACACAAAACACATTTTCTAAAGTTCTTAAGAAATGTGATTTCAGATACATCTGGAATATTTCCCCTGACCATAAACCCACCCAACCTTCGTTTTTTAACCTCAAAACACAGCTCAGTATTCAGACAAGGCTGTTTCAAGCTATGAAAGAGAAATATTCTGTTGAAAAACCATGAAGTGTTGTGATTGTTATCCATGAGATGTAAAAGATCTGGGAAGTGTCTCCCTGAAATCCTGTTGATGTGCTGATTCAGACAGAAATTGTCATCTACTGAATTATCACCAGGTGAGGCTCACTGCTCTACCAGATGTTTTAGAGCTCTGTTAGGATCATATGTTGCTTTGTGACAGGTGGGGAATCCTGCCTGGGACACTTTCAAACCCCCAAATTCACCAGTATCCCAATAGATGAAGTGAAAAATGGGATTTGTTTGGGGTGCTGGGAAGGAAAGGAGGGATTTCCCTTTAAGTCAGGTTGAAGATTTTTTTTAAATAGTAACAATAATAAATGTTAGGTTTTTTTAAATAGGCTTTCAAAAACTGAGCTTTCTAGAGAAGCAATACAAATACATGGGCTTATTTGAGAAGGTGATATGAACAGAGAAGCTGTTCATAAATATGATTTCAAAAATGAATATAAATTTGTGGTTGGTGTCACTGCAGATAAGGAATCAGTAAATTTACTACATCAGCAGGCAGGAGGGAACACTGTCAGCCTTTTTTCCCCACATTGAGTAGCTTTCAGGAAACTAGATGATTTTCAAGGAGATTATGTATTTTGCAAAGGAGAGGAACATTCTGACAGACTGACTCCAGCGTGGTTCCAAAAGCAGTGACTGTAGCAGTACTCAGAGTTTAGCCTAGTTTAACATAGTGTTATAGCAACTGTGCAGAGCTGCTTCTGCAGATTGTGTTAAACTAAGCTTAGCACCACTTCTGTCATCTCTCTGGAGTCACTGGGCTCAGTCAAACCCTGCTCACAGCACAGAGTGCACTCTGCTCATCACACACAGCCCACGCCATGGGGACACCCATGGAAAATACAGACCTGGGGTTTCTTGGCATAAGCCATCATTTATTTCTGCTTGCATTTTTTTTTTTTAATGAGAAGGTGGTCATTCTGTTCCTTTTTTGGCTTTTGGGAACCCCTTGCCTCCCCACTCCTGGATTTGGATTTTAAGTGACTGCGCAGTGCACGAAGCACCCCCAGCACTGTGCAGGGCTGTGTGAGCAGCAGTGGCTGGTTGGGAGCAGTTCAGCTTGGCACAAACACCACAGATAATAATCACATTTGACTCAGCCTACCCATCAAGCTGAGATCCCCTGAGATTTTGTCTCTGAAGACATGCCAGACCGAATTCTTTGGTTCAGAGAAAGTCAGAGGTTACAGAGGGGTCAGCTGTAATTTAAGCGTCTCTCAAAGTCCTGAGTGCAGTTTTCACTCACACAGCCCAGTACCAGGAGAATAAGCATAGGAAGGAGCCTACAGGAAGGTCTGAATCAATGTAAATTCTGCTATCTGCATGTATTCTGAATTTTGCCAGCCTCACAGGGATCCCTCTGGGATAGCACAGGGATGAGTTGCCCTGCAACAGGTGTGGTCTGCCCATGCAGAGTGCAGCCTAAGGCCATTTGGCACTGCAAAGCAGTCCCAGAAACACCACTGTGGGGTCACAGCATCTGCAAACAATTCCAAAGCACTGCAACCACTTTCCCTGAGGTGTCAGTAAATATATTTCCTCTCTTTTGGTATTTCTCATGTTGGAAAACTGCTCTGGACAAACACAGTGAAGATTAACCTCAGAAGGGAGAAAATCCATGGAAAGACCATCCTGGTCCTTGGACAAGTGTTCAGATAAATTTAGTCTGGAAGTTACCAGGAAATTTTAGGCATTTAGCTGTAGGCTTAGCCTCCAACAGCAGCAACTGGAAGTGTCCTGCCAAAGGACACCTTCTCGCAGCTGATCAAAAAAACCCTCAATAACCAGAATGGAAAGTTCAGGAAAGGGTCCTGGGCTCACTTCTGTCCTAAACCCAAGATAATGTTCTTGGAGAAGGCCAAGGAGAACCTGACCCTCCTGGCAATGTAAGGACACCATTCCTGGAGGTGTTCAAGGAATGGCTGGATGTGGCACTCAGTGCCATGGTCTGCATGACCAGCTTGTGATCAGTGAAAGGCTGGTCTCAGTGACCTCAGAGGTCCTTTCCAACCTGAATGATTCCGTGACAGCTGCCCTATGGAAAGATGAGATGAGGGACATGTCTGTGCCAGGGGATGTGCCACAGAAGAACCTCAGAGGTCTGTGCTTTCTACAAGGACAGGAGAGACGCCACCCAACCCTACTTTCAAGGATGAGAGTCCTAGAAAAGGAACAGGCACCAAAAGGTGGGCCTCAAAGCTCCTGGAGGAATAGTTAGCAGAGCCTGTGTGTCCTTTGAGTGCCCAAGTCCACAGGCTGTGCTCTCACAGCTGCCTGTTGCACATCCACAGGAAAAGGTCTGACCAGATGAGCAATAAGGCATGAGAGCAATTTTTCTTCCTTACTCAAACAGTGCAGGCTATTGCTGACACTGAATAGGTTGGATCAGCAGTAAGGTGAAAACGTGCAACTTACAGAAAAATACAGCCACCTATTTCTTCTAAAACTAGATGTTTAAACCTCCAAGTACAAAAGGTATTTTGCCCCTTTTTCTCATTAAGCTGTATAGCTCTCATCTTTCTGCTAATCAAAATGCTGTGCTGATTTAACAGTGCCACTGTGTTCTGTGAAAAGCTTAAGATAGCTCTTTTATCACTACTTGGAACACCAGTGACTTGAAATTAGTTGTATACATGTAGGGGAAAACAGACTGTCTGTCCCTCTGCCAGAACAAACAACTCATCTTCATCTGACTGCATAGAGTAGGGGTAAGCAATCCGTAAGGAGGAAGTTCTAGGATCTTAATAGCTGTGGGATGGCTGACTCAGCTTTTTGACATTCTGGTTAAAAAAAATAAATAAATTTAAAAATCACATAATCTATACAATCCCATCAGCTGAGAAGCAAACTAGCTCTGCAAGCAGTAAACCTCAGACGTCCATAGGAGTTCAGGTCTGTGTCCCCTTTTAGTCAGGCTTGAAAAGGTAGTGTGAGAAAGCAAGGTGTGTTGTTTGGGTTAGTTTTTATGCCTGGGTTTGTTTTATGAGGCACACAGTTGTGCTAAGGAATGATGTGTAAATCCTTGGGGTTGGAGATACCAGCTGCCTGCACCTGCCACCGTGCTGCCTGTGCATCCTGCCTAGGCTTCCTCTTGGGAAAACAGGAAAGTTTGTCTTCTGTCTCTATTCTAATTGTTTCAGTTTTTCTAAACTGAAAAAAAATTTTAAAATCCAGTTCTAGTAAAAAACAAAACAAATCTGTTTTCATAGCAACAAAACCCCCACCACCTGTGATCCACCTCACCTGTGATCACAGAGAATCCCTCAGGGCTCAGCAACAAGGACAGGGATGGACAGGGAGTGCTCCCACAGCTGAGGAGGGTTCATTTCACACCATTATTTCAAGAGCTGCTGGCTCAAAGCCCATTGACCACCCAGGGGCTGCAGAGCACTGATCCCAAAACCCAGTGCCAAGTGGACACATGGCCCAGGACTAGGAATGAAATGCAGAAATGAATGAAATTGGATTGGGTTTTGTTCCATGTGGAAAGGGTCCAAGAGCTTCTGATGGTTTGTGACTTCCATCCTCAGAAGTGCAGCACTTCTGGGAGCACTTCATAAACTGAGCCTAGGAAAGCAGCTCTGGCCAGTGCTGGGATCAGTCAAAGTCCAAAGGAAAGCCCACATGGCCTATTATTTTTATGACCCTAACATACAATGTTAGTCCATGTCTAAAATGTACCAAACATTATCTCTGTGCCACACATATTCTTCTTTATCAAACAGCAGCTTGATCAAACAGGATCCCATCAGAGGCAAGAGGAAGTCTCCAATTCTGGTGTTTCCACAGCCCCTGCCAGAAGTAAACCCAAACTTTGACAGCACAAGATCTGTCCCTAACTCAGGGAGCCGAGCAAGTCCAGAACAAGCATGGGCTGTGTCCCTCTGGATGTTTCACTGCATCTCTGTTAGCAGCAGCTCATCCCATCCCATCCCATCCCATCCCATCCCATCCCATCCCCAAAAGGCTCCACTGTGAAGCCAACACTGGCACAGGTTCCTCTCCCCACACCTCCTGGGATCTGTCCATCACCCCCATCCTCAGTGCTGGCTTCCCACCAGGTCACGGAGAGCCCAGTCTCACTGGGCCTAGGGAGCTGTTTTCCTGATCACCCCTGTCGTTTTAAAAGGCTCCTGATTTCCCCATCTCTCAGCTCACGTTTGGAAAGCAGCTTCTGTGTCCTTAAGTGGCACTTGCCATTAAATGAGAAACATTTTTTTATCATTGCAGAGCAATCTCGATACCATGCAGAAAGTTGTTGCTTGCATGCAACCACAGGACAAATAATTATAAATACAATAAATTAATTCTAAATGCAGGGGGAATTTTCCTCATATAAAACTTATTTTTGCTTTTTAAAAATGGGCTAACGAGCCAGAAACTTCAGCCAAGACAGCAAGTGTACCCCATCACCAACCTGGGAGGGTTTGGCAGGACAGAAGTGTTTTATAGCAGTTTCCCAAAATGCATTTAAGGCTCACTAGTGAAATGTTCAAAAGGAGCTTCTATTCAGTCGTCTGCAGGAATTAGCAACATCAAAGTATTGCTCACATATAACATTTTGCTCCATTTTGGGGCTAGTCTACACATAAGTCAAACCAGACAGTAGCAATTTCATACCTGCTCAGCATTGTGAAGTGCTGTTTATCTCTCCTCATGTAATGGTTTCCAAATGTCTCCATGCCATCAGAGTAATGGGGTTACATGTAATTACAATATATGAAGGTATTTAAAAATTAAGTGTTATTATTTTGTACACTTTTCAAATAGCATAATTGCATTAAAATTACTACCTTCTGCTTATTTCAGTTATAAACATCACTTTCCTTTTCTAATCTCAGCAGAAAAGAAGAAAGGTCATATGGAAGAGAGCTATAGCTTATTTTGCATCTTGTATCTCAGGCTCAGTGCTATTGTACTAGAGATCTCTAAATGCCCAGGTGTCTGCATCAGAGATGATCTGAATAGGAATATTAAAGTTCCTGTTAAATTGAAAAAAGAGCTACACTTACCCTTTCCAAACAGGAGTTCTGCACCAGACTAACACCACAGTGCAGTGGCTGTGGCCCTCTGTTAGCATCACTGACTGCAGGTCCAGGTGAGCTCACTTGAAGTAGATGCACAGATAATTTTCAGCATTTATCAGCCTCTTGATCTTAGCAGCAGTCAGGGCTGAATAGCATAGGAGAATGAAAGTTACTCTAATGTGCATAGGCTGTGATTATTCCTGAGGATCTGCCATCTGCAGAGAAATCCTCCTCTGCCCTTCTGGGCTTCTCTCCTTTCTCTGCAGCTCAAGGGGAGCAGCCAAGGATTAAGGAGCTGACCTTGAGTCCTGCCCTCACGAATTTCCCAGTATTTACCATGGTAAATGAACACACAAACATTTTGCAGGAACAATAATTTCTTGTCTTCTTCGGAAGTGGAACACTTTGGTGCATTCCAGAAAATTCTGCCTATTTCTATACCCTCACCATCCATTTTCCTGTCACAGAGACCTGCGTGGCTGCTGCAAAGGATTTGACTGGGCACAGGCTGTGGGTGTCAGCAGCCGTCACGCACCAAAAGCTGCCTTTGACTCTGCTGTTACAAGTCCTTGTGCATGTCTGGAGATGGGCTGAGGGAGACGGTTCAGGATCCCTGGTCTGCTCCTCACCGGCACGTAGAGAAATATATCTTATAATTCTGCACCACCAAGTGGCCAGATGGAGCAGAGATTGCAGAACACCTTTGGATCCTGGCTTGCCACTTCGCCTGCAAGGGTTTGGTTATGGCGTGGAAGTTCATATTGGCCTGAACTGGCAAATAGAGGAAAAAACACTGAACATAAAGCCGCATATATTGAAAGAAGAAAGTCTCTCCTTTTTTTTTTTTCTGACATCCCCCTAAGGTGTTCCTAAAGGTGTGTTGTCAAAACTTCTTCAGTTCTTATTCAGTCACATTTTACATACTTCAAATGTAGTGGTGGATGGTTCTGTAAATATGAGGCAAATATTTCTGAATATCAATAAAGTGGCTGTGTCAGAAGTAGGAAGAAAGCACATATCTTTTTTTCTTTAGCTATTAACCCTCTATCTTTAAAAGTTGTAAAACCAAAAAAGATGGCATTTCATGCAGAAAGATGCATTACATGGTCTAAATAGGAGCTATTTTCCCATTCTTTTGTACCTTATGTTCCTTGTGCTCAGTTGAACTCTTATTTAGTCCCTCTCAAGGTAGAAAGAGTGAGGTCTGTTGCTGATCAACATTACTTATCCAAAATCCTCTCATGACAGAGCAGCTGATCCCATTGCATAACATTACACATCACTTTTAAAATATTACACTGATTTGTGACAGGGCAGGGAATGATCCCTCATTCTAGTTTGGGAATATCAGTCCATGTATTGGGAGATTTTCTCTTTCAAAATGTTAATGAGTTGGGTCACTGTCTGAGGATCTTAAATAATAATTTCATAAATAGTATTTCCTTAAGTAAATATTTTACTTAAATCTGATTTCAGATTGTCTCCCAGGCTCATCAGTCTCTTAGCAGAAATCTTTGTTGCCTGGATTTCCATGGGTCATGTGGAAAGGTGTTCACTGGAAATCAGGACCCCAGCTTAGTTCTTTCAGCCTTCATGTATTTCCGTGGGAGACAGGCTTTTAATGTTCCTAAACATCTCAATTGCTCCTTTGGATTTTGAGTGTTTAGGTCCCAAAGCATTTTTCAGTGCCCATCCCTGTAATCATATTCATCATCCAGTGTAATTTCACCTGTGTCCCTGCCTCTGGAAATTCATGGTTCCCTATATCACAGGTCACTTTGGGTCTGTGCACTGAGACTTGGAGACCTTCAGCAAAAGGTCTCTGACTTGGGTGCATTTAGGGCTGGACACAGGCCATACACACAGGGCCTTAATCCTTGTGTTTCTTTTGAAAGTGGAATTTTCTTAGTGGAGCTTTCCTTCATAAGCCCTGAGATCACAGTAGCAAGCATTGGTCCTGACCTGTGTGTGCTCCCTGTGACTGAGGAACTGAGAAGCAGAACTGGGATGGAGGCATCTGAAGGCTCAGAGGGGTTTTGTGTGTGTGCCTCACCATTCCTGATCCTGATCCAGTACAGGGGGAACCTGTCAGGGATAACAGCAGATGTTGGAAAACTAAACATGAATGCCAGAAATGCAAGTGTGCTTCTGATTATTTAAATAAGGACAAATTAAGAAGGAGGAATAAAGAGAAAAAGCGTTTGTTTGGAGTGCTGCAATGCCTGGAGACTTTTGCCACGATCACAGTGACACTGTGCTGTGCAGGCTGTGAAGGATTAGCAAATGATTTAGCCAGGGGGACTCACACACCAAATCAGTAAATCAGTCAAATATGAGTGTCTGCATTTCACAGCTGATGCTGAGAAACAGCAAAACATGAAGCAACTTTTGCAAGGATTGATGCCGGGTTTGTCCAGAGCTCTGTGCACCTCTGGAAGCAGTGCCAGGCTGGGAGAAGCAAGCCTTGGCTCAGGGTTAAGGACTTGACAGTTTTAACCTTTGGAATGACAGCAGTCAAGGGGGCAATACAGCTGTGGGATCCCAGATTGTAAATGACCACTTGCAAATGGCCCCTGGCTGCAAAAAAATACAAGGATTCAGTGCTTCAGACTGGCTTATATTTGGATTGGGAGTCCCTTATTTCTGTCGAGGTGGCTGCAGGAGCAACCCCCACTCATGTACACAGCTGTGGACCAGCCACTGCCACTGCCAGGGGAGCTGGAAGCTTTGCAGTGGATCAAAAGCATGGAATAACACAACACATTCCTTCAGTCTCCCCTCATACTGTGCTACAGGGTTATTTCTTGTTTGCAGCTCAGGACACACTGAAGGTCTTTCCTTAAAACCATCACCAGCTCAAGCAGGCAAAGCTGGGTGCTTTGCTCACCTCCTCTGTTTCATCCACAGGGTCCATATGTCATTCCTGAGATTAAACCCTGGCTCCACTTGGAGCCCATGAGCAGTTTGCCAATTATTTTCAAGGCAATGAGGATTTTATCCTTTGTTCATCCTGTGCCGGCTGGGCTAACGATGTTCAATTAGGAACTGCTCTTTGTTCTAGCGCAGTCAAGAGGATTCTTGCCAATGATTTGAATGAGCATTGGATAAAGCTTATGGCTAAATCCAGTCCTTATGCAAAGATCCATGGATTCTACTGAATTGCCTTTCTCCCAGTGAAATTAATGGGAGCTGCATGAGAACATCTAAGGGAAGATTTAGTTCCTGTTTGTAACAATATGTTACCCCCTGATACTGGGACTGTTTTGAAATGTTTATTGTTAAATCCATGTATTTTTGGTTATATCTCATTAAGAACATAATACAGCCTTGGAAAGTACATTCTGAGAGGGTATTACAACCGGATTGGGATTACTGTTTGCGAGAGGCTTTTAACTAGGGGGAAATTTCAAATTCAATTTACAGTAATGTCAAACCACAATTAATATATAGGCAATGATAAGGGGAACATGCAGAAGTACACATTGATAGCACTACATCAACAAATAAACTTTTGGAGCTAGTAATTAGGTACACAAGATTATTATATGTTTAATTGACTAAAGCGACAATTTGGAATTACATCTAGTCACATTTAATTGGATTTGGAATCTCTAGAGGAAAGGAAACAGAGAGCAGCATAGAGAGGCAGCTATAAAAGCAAACTGATTTTCTAAAGTCTGCATTAATATCCTCTGCACAATACTTTTTTAATATCTTTCAGCCTAGAAAGAGCAATGCAGTGATTGTCACAGACAGTGGGAGTACTAAAATGTACTCAGTTAGGTGACAATACAGCTGATTACTTTTAGTTTGGGCTGAGTTTTAAGCTATAGTTTAATCAAAGGTGAACTATGTCTGAGTCTGCCATAGAGAAGTGATATTCCAACACTGCCAAGATACAGGGGTTTTGTACATGTTGATGCTCTCCTAGAAGGAATGTACTTAAATATATTTCATCCCCAAATACTTTAAAGGGGTTAAAAAGAAAAGCCAGGCTAAAATATTGTGTAGTATCCATTAAATATTTGCTTAGAGCAAAATACTGAAAAGTTAATAAAATAAAATGTCACTTTTTGGCTGATAGTTTAAAAAATTTACCAATTCTTGTCTCAAGGCTGGACAAAGACTGAGAGTTATGTGCGATATTTTGGTAAAAAACTCATGTTGCACCCTTCTAATATCAACTGCATTAAATATTGCTATATGCATCCTTCCCTCCCTGTACACTCATTTATTCTGCTTTTGTCAGGAGGAGGACCACGACTGCTGACCAAACATTTATCATGATGGGAGGCACCATGTGTGCAACAAGCAACCCCATCCATCTGTATTGGCAGCTAAAAATTGATAGCCCAATGAGGAAGGAGGTGCTTATCTCACTATTAAGATCAAAATGAAGGATTGCTGCTTAAAAGACTGCCGACAAAGGTAGCTCTTGGGCATATCAATCAACAGGACACGATACAGTGCCACTGTATTTATAACCAAGTAGATTTTCTTGGACTAATTTTAAGGGCAAAATTCAAGGTTGTTAACCCTTGACTCATACTTCAATTTTATGGAGTGCCATAAAATTTAATTCTGGATACTGTATAGCCCCCTAAGCTATTTTTTGTGAAGTCTTCCTACCTTAGTGACACTTTCCTCTTGCAATTTGCATGGTACTAATCCTCTGACACCTTTCCAAGCTCCTCAACTGGAAGGGGAGCAAAAAATGGCTGTAACAAATGGTCTCAGAGGAACCTGCAGTGCTCTGTGAAGGATGAGCGGGCAAGACCCCACTCTACCAGGATTACTGATGTGAGGAGTAGACCATTGACTTTAATGAGCCTCGTGTCTTGAGTGATGCTTGCTTAAGATGGCTGTTCAGCCCCATCAGCACAAATTCAAGCTGAAGGGTACTTCCTTCTACTTGAATTTCTACTCCTTTCTGAGGAGCAAATTTTATGGTAAATGGATCCCTTATTTGGAAAGGGTCATTTCTACAGGAATTTGCCACTGCAAGTGAAGACCCAGCCTTCATCCCCACCAGCATTTGGGCCTCAGGTGGTGGAAAACCCTCCTGCCTCCCAAAATGGACCTGGTCCTCAGGCTCTCTTTTTTCATACAAAGAATTTAAGGATTCTAGGAACAGTATATGTCCCATGCAACAAAATTTCAGGGTTTGATTCTGATCTCATTTATTTTAGCTTATTCTGTGACAACACCTATTACATCTGTACTTCAGGTGAATTGGTGCAAAATATGTCTGATATAACCCAGAGTAATAAAGATCTGAATGTGATTTTTTCAAATCTTCCCTCACATGGCAAATTCTTCCTTTTTTAAACTATTATTAGTTGCATTCTTATTGGTAAAAATGGAATAAATCTGAGTCCCAGGAGCTGCTGAATTTCAGTACTACTGTGAGTGCAAAGTGCATCTAATTCAGAGAATTACCCACTGGGCTAGTGTTTGCAGTGCCTGTGAACTTTCGTATGTGCTTTCCAGCAGAGAATTTCTTCTGTACAGAACAGTTTGATTTTTTTTCCCCACTGGGTCAGACTCTTTAAAAATCTTGAGTTCACAAACACGTTTTATGAAGGGGTCATTTCTTCAAATGGAATGTGGTTTTTTGTCCCTTTACACTGGTTTCCATTGACTTTGCTTCTTGATGTCATGGACATGAAGCTTCAAAGAATAACCCTTTACAGGAGAAGCTGTCATAGCTGTCCTCTCCCCCAGGGGTTCAGGCCATCCTGTCATGCAACAAGGCTGGAAAAGTGGTGTGAAGGACAAGATTCATCCCAGTGCCTCCATGCAGAGCCTAATCCAGAAGCTGTGGTTGGGCTAAGGTGGGAATGAACCAGAAGTGAAGGGGGAACTGAGCTGCTTCCAGCCATTACCATCATCTGCTGAACAGCAAGAGCCAAAGGATGCTGGCAGTGGTAGGACTCTGGCTGATCAATACTTTACTCCAGAGCTCACAGCTCATTTCTCTTCCTGACAGAAAGCTCCTGAGTGAGCCTGGCTGGACCCCTGTGGTACCAAGAGGTACCACCTTGGTGTTTGTGTCCTGCTCCCGCTCCTTGCCTTTCTCCCACGTCGCTGTCATCTCCAACTGCAGAAGCTTTGAAACCTCAGTAGATATCAAACCACTTGTTTGATCCCCTGCTGCACTCATTTTTCACCAGGAGACAGAGATTGCTCTGAGATTTTGTGCCTTTTGTGTCTGTGGCTGAGCGTGGGCTACACGAGGGATTCAGCGGCACCGCGATGCTGACACACGCAGGAGAGGCAGCTGGGTGCCCAGTGCTGCTCCCACTCAAGAGCTTGCACTCAAGAAACAGCTCCTGAAGATACATCCCCAGCACCAGTAACAACCTTTCCCCTCCCAGAGCTGCTGAGTTCTGTGCACTCAGCGCCAGGGCTGACTTCAATGTCATCAGAGCACACAGCAGCAATTATCAGGATGATGCAGCATGTGACACTGCACTGGGACTTTCCACCACAGAGAGACTAAGCAGAGGTAGCATAATCTTTTTATATTAATATTCTCTCTATTTCATGGTGTAAAATCTGAAAATAACTTGTCACAACTATACATGCTCATGTGCCTTTGTAACCAAAGCAACAGCTATTGATGCACGCACTTCGTGCAAACTACTCCTCTGCCCGAGCACTGCCTCACAGCCATGAGCAACATTTTCCAAGGAAAAGGGAATAGATGGGGAACAGGATGGTTTGTTTTTCCTTTCAGTGAGAAAGATTTGTAGATTAAATACATCACTCTGCTTTGGTCAGTGGGTCAGATATAAAACCTTCTGGCATGGCATTGACTACTTTTGTTTCTTCGTATCATGATCCTTTTGACTGCTAGAAAAGTCTTCTATCATGGATTCAGAATTTTGTACAGACCATTTGAATCCTTCAGTTGACATTTTTACTGCAAAAAAATTCAGGACCTTAATTCTCATCTGCAAAGCTCTTTAATATTTATCCTACTTCTAAATCGTTGTGTTTTCTCTCCTGGTCTATTCCTTGTGCTCAGAGCAGTCTTTATCTTGTATCTCCTCTGGTTTTCTTCTCCTGATATGGGGTTTATACTTTCCTTTGAACTTTTCCTATCCCTGACATCAACTGCCAGGAGTCCTCTTTCTTTAAACCATTCTTAAAACATTCAAGTTGCTCCCTTCATTATCAACTTTTACATATTTCTTCTTCTTTGGCACTAACCTGTTCCATGTGACTGTGTAGCTCCTCATAGGCACACTGCAAAGTTTGTTCTGCTAAATTTTTAAAGGCACATGGACTAATAGTAATGAATTACCTGACTTCCTGCATAAAAACACTACAGAATTGCACCCCTGCCTTCCTGCATTGGTGCCACAAGAGGAAAGCAGGGGCTGATTTTGAGAAAGCTACCCAATGCCCATTTAAACAGTTCAGGAACAGAATATTTACCACTGGCCATCTAATAGATGATTTGTTGCAGGTTTTTCCCCCCATTTTGCCCCAATTTACAAACTGGGACCTTACTCATTTAATCCAAACTTCCATGAATTTATATTATGAATTAATTTCTAAAAGCTTAAAGATGTGCTTATCCTTTAGCACATCTTACCTTCTGCCTGTATATGTACCTATGGATCGTGATCAAGGCAACTTTAAATATTCCTTTTGATTAGCTTTTTGATTAGCTTTCTTTGATTGTCCCCTTTAAAGTAAATCATCTATTTCTGGATCTTCTGTACAGTGATATGTAATACCTAATATTGATACCCGACTTCCATTCTACTCTGAGACAAAGGTATAATGCCAATGAGTTGTGGAAAAGTAATTTGCAATGGATAATATTATTCAGTAAGTTGGGCCTTTTTCTCTGCTCAAATATTTTATTCTGTGGATTGAAAATATACATTCCAAGTTGACATATCCTCAAATGAATGGGTTTCTTTTCATAACCCACTAGAGATATTCACTGGATGATTTGTGTATTGGCTGTTAGATTAAAAATAGATTAATTAAATAGAGTTCATTGCAATAAATAATAATGGAAAAATTAAATGTATTATAGTGAATATCTTCAGAGTGATAGCAGCAAGACAAAGTTTGAACTAGCTTATTACTATAGTCATGTACAGTCCCCAGAATTTTTTGTCTGAAATGCAATTTCTCAGCTGATGATAACAAAACAAACAGTAGGTGTGTGATATTTCATCCCACAGAAAGAGCACCTCTCCAAACTGTCCAGTTTTACTCACACCTTGGCAGACAATTCCACTGGCTAAAAACTGCAATATAAGCTGGATGTTTCATTCTGTGACTGAAAATATACCACACCCATACGTTCTGACAATGTCAAAAAATCCCAGCATTGTCAAACAGGGCTGAAACCTTGAAAGTCGCAGCCTGACTTCACCAACATCTGGCACTCCCATCTTAGTATAAATTATTACCTCATATATATCTCAATCTTAACTCATTAGCACATCACTAATCTAATTGTTTTCATTATTCCATTGTGAAAACCATGTGGCCTATTTTATGCTAAAAGCTGAGCTCTAGCATCCACTGTGCACTTAGATCCAAAGTCAATCCCACCTAGCCAAAGTCTTACCCTAAATGCCATTGCACCAACCATACATAGGTTGCAGAAACCAGCAAAACCCCAGGAAAGCATTTCAAAGCTTGTATGTTCATATCTGCATCTGCACTATTCCATAGTCATCTGTACTAAAAACCTGAATTCCAGAATGCAGCCAGCAAGTATTTGCTGCAGCTCAAATGGAAGCCTTTAATTTGCATTGGAGTAAACTGGGCTTGTAGCTTTAATTCCTGTTCAGCCCCAGTGTTCTGGGCAGGACTGCAGCCACCACAGAGCTGCTCTTAGCCCACTGAAAATGCAGCTTGTGTTTCTGCGTATTTCTGTCAGCTAAGCTCAGCGCCACAGAGACAGCATCCAGCAGCACATGGAGGTCTGGGCACCTTCAGACCTTTGTTTTGCACTCTGGTCACTGTTGTGAGCACCAGGTGCTTCCACCCCAAAAGCCTGGGCTGCTGCAAGCCTGGGGCAGCACACACCTCACCCCATAAAGCAAACAATAACCCAGCCCTGCGAGGCTGCTGAGAGCAGCGACGGGCGCTGTCAGCTCCTGTAGAGCTCAGCCTCATCTCACACCTTCAGGGGTGAAAATCCAAGGCAAGAAAGTTAAGGGGAAAAGCTCTTGGTAGCCAAACCCTCCTGTGTAGTCCCAGCTGGTGCCCAGGCCTGTCAGCAGTGCTGTGTGCTCACACTTGACCCCTGCCCTGCTACGGAGCATGAGGTTCCCAGGCTGGCAACAGCAGGGATGTTTTGCAATCCCCCCAGTGGAATGACTGATAGGAGCTGACAGGCAGCCTCTCTGGGCAGCCTGGCCATCACATCACTGAGAAAACTTGTTTCTTATTAATTCTTGAAGCTATTTTAGCAGCTCATGCTGTGCCACACTTCACTGCAGGGAAGTCCCTTTAATCAAATCTGGGGGAAAATCCATGTAGGGTCGGTGGCTCTTGGGTGCACGGGCAGAAGTATGCCTGGTGTGCCTGTGTCTTTAAAGCCCCAGAGATCTGTGGAACTGGTTGCTGCTTTAAGAATTCTTTTTGAATTTTCTCATGACAAAAAAGAGATAGTATTTCCCTTCTATCTCTTCATAAACACCAGTAGGTAATCCTCCCTCTTCTGTATCTGTGGTCATGTTGAAGGCCAACTCTTGCCTTCAAGCACTGAGCTTTTAATTTCCTGGTGGAAAATTTGGATATAATTATATTCCTTATCCTGGTCATTAGAACAAAAAGATTTTGATCCTTAAGCAGGAAGATCAGTTTGTCCTTTAGACCTCTCACTGGTGTCCACATTGTCTCAGTGCAGCTTCTGACCAGTTTGTGGATTTCCTATGTCCCATTGCATCATGACTGAAGCAACTCGTTAAAATTAAAATTAATAACATTTTGTCAGGGCAGAATGGGCCTCTTCCTATTCCAGGGATTCAGACCAGTCAGCCTTTGAAATAGACTCTTTGTAAGGCATAACTCAGCTACAGAAAATCAGCATCATTCTGCTCTTAGGTACAGTAGTAAAAACATGGAGTAATCAAAAACTGGATTGAGAAGGCAAATAAAAGAACATAATAGAGAGTTTCTATCATATTGATACTGATTTGGGAGCTTTTCACTGCTGTTGTTACTGCTGATATTTCCATTTCAGAAACAATTCCACATGTAGAAGACCAAGGAATTTAACACTTTTCTTACATCCTTTCTTCTTTAATAATATCTACTTCCACATATTTTCTCCCTACTTCTATTTTTCTGGTATTAAATCATTCATGATAGAAAAAATACTCCTTGAATCATAATGCTAAGAGAAAGTATTAGTTTAAATGTCACAACAATTAAAGCAGATGGATTAATTTTCTCTGATTTGAGGAGAGATGGATTTATTTAACACTAGCTGAATGAAATAGGCAACACACACCTTGCTGTAGTTGGTAGCTGTTGAAATCTCAATATTAAACAAATTATCAACCCAATTAGGGTTGTAACTGTTAACAGGGGCCCATAAATCATGTCTCAAGGATGCTCAACAGGAACAACCTGGTCAGCAAAACTGTAGACCATTTAAAATACCCACAGGGCAGCAATGTACATATTTCAAAAGCAGAATTTTCCATCAATTCTGGATTTTGCTGGCTGCAAAGCAGAGCTTTAAGATTTACAAAGGGAACCCACCTATTTTGTGCTATTCTCAGGCCCTCGTTGTTCCCTTGAATTGAAAAGGTCCTTAAGAAGTTACACATCCATTATCCTCTCCCCTTTCTTTGTATACCTTTTCCTTTCTCTGGGGAAAAGAAGCTGCAGGCAGGAATGTGTGCTGCTCCTGGGATCATTACTTGTGATGTGGCTCTGTCTGCACACCTGCTCTCGAAGAACTACAGAGCACACCATGCAAAAATAGGGTCACTTTTCAGAAACATCTCTATATTCAGTCAACTCTGCTTCTACTAAATTAACAGCCATTCAGGCACGTAAAGTAGTTTGCTATTGCAATGGCTCAGGCATGATTTTCCACTGACCCTCTGACAGTGCTGTCCATTTGACAGGCTAACCACATCAGTCACCATCTCAGGCTGTCTGATTCTTCTCTTCACACTGACGCTCCCAAAAGACATTGAGCTCCGTGCTGGGAAGGACTGACATCTCCTTCAGTTAGTTCCTGTATTCTAGTTTCCTTTTCTTCTTTTCTCTCTTTTTTTCCTCTTCCTCAGGCTAAAAGCCCTGAAAACCCCTCACAGCAAATATCCCAAAAGTATTCCCTAGCCAGGCTCACTCCCTGTCTCTCAAGCACTTGCCTGAACCTCCTGATGGATGCAGCATTCAGGTGTTGGCCAGGGGATTCTGACTACATCTCCCTAAAGCATTCAGTAGTGCTCAGCCTTTGGCTCGGCCTGTCTGAGTTCAGATGTCTGAGCCCAGGCTGCCAAAGCTGCTCAGCTGAGCACAGTTTATCATTTCTTTCACAAAAACCACATGCTGTTTAAGCTGTGACCTGTTCCTGCCCTAGCAGGAGCCCTGCAGAGCTGCTCCCAACACCTGCTGAGAACTTGGGGCGGCCAAAGGCTTCTCCTAGCACAGGAAGGGAATTGCCTCACTGGAATTGGGGTATTCCTCGCTACAAAAACATCTTTTGAATGGGACACTGTTAACAAAACTGGTTAAAAACTCTGATTTTGGACACTGGCTTCATGTAGAGGATAATTGGCCTGTTCACAGGCACCACAGGCAAGGAGTTTCCAGAGCAGCCTCCAGCCTTTCCATACGCTGTGCATTCCAGGGTTTTTCTTTAATGACTAGAGATCTCTTTGAAAGGATATAAAGCACGGATTTCCTTTCTCCCTAAACACAAAGAGATACTGATTAGAGTATCAAGCAGGCCTTGAAGCCTCAGGTAACCCACATGCAGCACCTCTGCCTTTGGGAAGAGCGGATCCATCGCCGCAGTGCTCCTCAAATCCCCTTTCAAAACACACTGCATCCAAACTAACTGGCAGGGACTTAAATACCTTAATAACTTAAGACCCTAAATAAGCTGATATTTGATGTGACCTACATTAATGGGGTGGCATTACACGGCAGATAAGCAGAAAGTTCTCATCTATTGTGTAATCCATGATTTATTCGTGCCATAAACATATTGAGAAAAGGATGTGCTCAGGCATTCTGTCTGATTATTTTTAACCCATAGAAAAAGAATATAAAATAAAAATTATGTAAGAGGATCGTGCTGGTGAGAAGATATTCGTATCACAACAGCCGCAGACTTAGTGGCAGGACTGCCAGGGACTTTTTTATGGTTGGAAAGATATAGAGAAAAGCACATAGGTTGCACTGCAGTGCACCCATAATTCTAACTACCAGCCTAGGAGTGGAAGCAGTTCATAGAAGAGGCTAATGGCTTTACCCTGTCTGATACCATTGCATTAATAAAAATCATCAATAAAAGCATCAGTTCCTGCTGTACTGTAAATGAGACAGGGGCTGAGTGTGCACTGCAGCTGCAAGATAAGGCACTAGAAAGATATCTAAATTTTTGGCTAATTCTAGATGTCAAGATAATTGGATTTTCCAAATTAAACCTTTCTGTAGTTAAAGAGGATTAAGGTTAGGAACTGTGGCAGGGAAAGCTACTGTCACTGTTATGAAGACTTTTTCACTACAGTGCCATTTTTCTTCTTCTATGTCTGCTTTAATGCAAAATGGCAAGAGCTTCATAAAAATATTGAAGCAGTTACATCATTTGCCATCAGAAGCTGGCGTGGGGAAGGTTCCTTTCTTGTGCATTTACCTATTCATTTTATGAGTTCTTAACAGAATTTTAGTGAGTGCTGAATCACAGAATTATAGACTGGTTTGTGTTGGAAAAGACCTTAAATTCCACGTTGCTCCAGCCCCTGCCATGGTCAGGGACACTTTTCACTGTCCCAGGATGCTCCAAGCCCTGTCAACCTGGCCTTGGACACTTGCAGGGATCCAGGGGCAGCCACAGCTTCTCTGGACACCCTGTGCCAGGGCCTCACTACCCTCAAAGGGAAGAAAAGCTCAAAGAAAACAAAGTTTCTTGTTTAAAGATGACTTTTGGTTTTTTATTTTTCATAATAGCAACATACATCCTTCAAATCTGTAAGTGAGGCATCCCTCAACTTATGCTTCGTGAAGGAATTAATTGGTACTTTAATAGAAGTGCTGACAATATAAATACCTCTGAGACACTTTGTCTCCATATGGTTTCTCTGCAGAATTTCTCTGATTCCCCACACTTCCAAAACAGGGATATAAACCTCCTGACACAGCAGAGCATGAGTCAGTCCCATAACTACAAAAAGAAATCTTCCCTATCACTAGATTACTCTGCAGACTCTTTTAAAGTGCATTTTTGCATCTTTGCTGGAGCAATAGATTCTGTCCACTGCTGAAGTAAACCACATTTTGTGGCCTCATGTCAATCATAGCCCTTACATTCATTATTGTACCTTGCTAGAGGAGATCTTTCTTATATTTTAAGATCACTTCAAGGACTTCAGGTTTTCCAACTCTTCTGGAATTAAGGGCTGGAGTGTATCTCCACGTGTTGAGACTTGCCACAGAGCTCAGTTGCAAGATATGCAAAAATATTAGAAATCATCTTTCTTTATCATTTTGTCAGTTTAGCAGCTGCCCCCACACTCACGAGAGCCTCACACTCCTTCCACTCAAGGCCAGAACAGCAACATCCTCCTTCTTGCACCTGACAGGACATTGCAGAAAGGCTTGTTCTGATGCAAGGACATCAAAACACTTGCAAATGGGGAAAAATCAGTCACTCAACCCTCTCTGCAAGGAATTTCTGGAAGTCCATTGAGCCCTTCCAGTCCTTTCCTCAGTGTGTCTGTATCTTGAGTGACATGGTGCAAAGCACAACAAATGTTCTGGAGGCATCTCTGCTTCCTGGACATGCTGCCAGATATTCATCCACAGTGACAGACTTCAGTACAAAAAGGCGTGAGCAGAAAAATCCTCTGGGATTTCATCATATAAAGTTTTCTCCTCCAAAGTTTTTATGGGCTGAAGTTTTATGTCTTTAAAGACTCCACCCCATAAAAATCCAAGAAGATCATAAAACAAATAGTGTCTATGTCCAGGGTCAGTAGCTTGGGGGAATAATGCTCTTGGGTAATAATAAGAATGCCTTCAGTAACAGTGTTGACCAGAAACGATGAATCTGTTCTTTTCCTCACTGGCTGACATTTCACCATTATTGCCCTCTGAGCTACTCACTATTTGCTGTGCAGAGCAGCCACAGGTGCAAGGCAATGCAGAGATCCCACAGCGTGACTTTGAAGAGCTCAAGGATGATAAACCTAAAAGTGAACTTTGCAGGCTGCAGAGCTTGCCTCGTCCAGCCACTCACTTTTTCATCTCGCTCCCTCACTACACCTATTTTAAACCTGAACTGTGTGGATACACCCAAACCCACACTCACATGCTCGTATCAATCCAGATTAGGAAAGGGCTGCCAACCTATAGAAAATAAGCAGAATCCCCAACATCTCACACAAAATCAGGCTGACCTAATTCCATGTCTATATTTATATGTGAAATTCAGAAAAACTTGGAAGTTTTTTTTAAAAATGTATCTTAGAAAGTTAGATTGGTAGCATTGTTTGCTACATGATCCTCTAAAGGCCCTGAAGAACAAGATAATTAGAGCCCACAGAAATAAGATAATGTAAATTCACTTTCCCGTAAATCAGTGCAGATCAGTAAGTTTTACCCCTGGAAGGAATGGGCACAGATCCCCTCGTGTGTCCCCCAGGCTCTTGGCAGGAATAACATTTGTTATTTTCTGGTCTGATACCTCCAGATCTGTGGCATTAACCATGGATAACATGGTTCTGCCCATGGAAACTGGAACTTCTCCTCACCTGCATGGAATGTTATTATTGCCCTGGGTGGCCATGATACTATTAACACACATTCAAGGCTTGTTAATTCACCAGGGCTAAACTGGCCACTCCAGACTTCTTCCATTCCAATAAATGCAGGATAACGTGCTGGCTAAATATAGAAATCTAAAATATAAACAAATCCCCAGTGATTCCCTGGGGATCCAGGCAGAGTAATCAGTGTAAGAGCACTCCGGGTGCACGTATGGCAGCCTATCCTAAAATCTACTCAAAACAACTGTAACGGTACTTCTGCATGCCCCACATCAATCAACAGGATGGAAATAAACTGGCATAAAACCTTATCAGAAATCCTGTTGTCTAAAGCCATTAGAGAGAAGGACATGGATACTTAACTAATTGGCACTCTCAGCCTCCCATCCCGGGGTGGTGGGAGCAGTCATCAGCTGAAGGAATGACTCACGAAGCCACACTGTGCCTTGGATAATTTTACACAGGTGGGGGATAGACTGGAGAACAAAAATGAGGGTTTGTCAATAAAACACAGAGCAGGTCCCACAGTGATACCTTCTGTGAATCACCTCAGTGCTCCAGGGGACCTGGGAGATTCATAACCCCCGTGGAAATGCAGATATCCTTTCCTCTCATGCATTTCTGACCATCCCTGTTAACTCTGTGTTAGTGCTGGCACCATTAACCATTTCCTGTTTTTTCCAAGACACACTAACAAAGCCTTGCAGGCCCCCAGCTTCCAGCAAGACTTGCCCACCTCAAGACAAAGTTGTCACTGGCAGGGGATGCAGCCCAGGCAAAGCTGACTGTGGTCTGACCCAAACCCCAGCCCAGGAGGAGCTGCAGCTCAGCCTCCCTTGTTCTGATGGCTAAAAATGCCAAGCAAGGCTGTTCCCAGGCCGGCAGCTCCTCCTGGCAGCTCCAGCACCATTGGGGTTCACCGAGTGTGACATCCACTCTGCATCAGACCAGCACAATGCATCATTTGAGTCATTTCTAAGGGACAAAAAGGTTCATAAGCTTCGTGTTGCCCTCTGCACAGGAGTGAATTTTACTCTTAATGCAAACGGTGCTTAAATGCAATATTTTAAGACTAATATTCCGTATAGGCACAGCTTCTGATTCGTGCCAACCCGAGGGGTAATATGAATGCTTAGTGTTTTTTAACCAGCTCCCAAGGACTGAATAAAAGCCTCAGATGAAAGCTGTGACCTTCAAAGAGCATGGAATCACTCTTTCTTTTCATCTAGGAGATAATTTAGCTAATACTTTTCTCCTCATTGAAGACAGAGGCTCACTGCACTGAAAACTGTTTACAAATGTTCTTTCCCCATTAAATTGATTTTCTGAGTATAGATAGGCAGTGTTTTCTGGAACTAATTTAAATTCTTCTCTAATTAATATTCAGGACCAAAATATGTTATCTTTGCATGACTGTGCAATTGTTAAAGGGAAAATATCATCAGAGAAAGTAGGGGAATTTTTTGGTGGTTTTCTTTAACTAGCCATTACCCAACAAGAAATGTATCAGTTCTTTGCCTTTTTTAGGCTGTAATTCGAGAAGCCTTCAAGAGAGAAGTATCTTTTTTGGTTATGTACACACCATTTGTGAAAGGAGACAAGGCTGACAAAATAAAGGAGGCAAATAAAAACTTTGCTAAAGAGCACCCTGATTGCATGCAGCACATATTCACAGGTAACAGCAGATGTCTTGAGCACTGTGTACTCTTTCTGTGTGATTGTGTTTTAAAAGGAGCCTGAGAGAGTCTGAAGCTTGAGCTCCAGACATTTCTACGCTTCTGGGAGAAAACTGTCATCTGGGATTTGCTCTGTGATTGTCCATGATTTAGATTATCAAGTGAATTCTGAGGCAAAGTACAGACTTTACATGCAAGTCCCCATAAATACAATTTTTTTCCCATGGTGTTCCATATTCATGTTATTGAATTTCATTATTGCAACCAACATTTTGTTCAAAGGGAGGTTTGCAGTGTGCTGTGGTGACAAGGAGACCCAAGCTCATTCTCAGCTCCATGGATTTCCATGACCACTGGTGGTCATCCCTGCAGCAGGGCCTCCACCTTTCCCTTCTGTGAGCACCACTGGGCTGCCCACCACCTCTGAGAGCCCCTCAGTGCAGGGATGGGAGCAGGGAGCCAGGTTTGCTTTAGCCTGTTGAAGACAAGCAGGATCCAGAGTAAGCAAGAGTTTAATCAGAGCCTGTTGTCACCTCCTGGCACAGCGAGCTCCAATAGCCTCTCCTGGGGAAAAGAGATGCCCGAATTCTGGTGGCCTTGTTTCAAGAGGAATGGGCATGACATTTTGGCAGGGGGATAAAAGACATTTCTTCCTGTCATTAACCTGGTGACCTGGAATGTAGTTGTTCCTGATAACGCTTGGCTCTGAGCTGGTGATTGAGAAACACTGAGGGAAAAGTATATCTCCCACTTTAGATCCTGGAAAGTCTTTGTCACACAAACTGGGTGTAGCTGACCTCTCATTGCCACCTCCAACACAATCATCCAAAAGCCTGAGGTGCTGCCCAGTTCCTGAAAACCGCAGGTCAGATGACCCAAACCCTGCTGAGCTTCCAAAAGGAGACAGGCTGCATCTCTGCAGAAAAGAAGAAAATAAAATCTACTTCTAAAACACAAATAGGAATTAGGAAACCTAGTGTTCACCATCGAACTGTGCAAGCAGGTAACACAAGCAAACTTGTTTTGTTCATTCTTGTTTTGCTGTAGAAAACCAGTACAAATCTAGATCATGTTTTGCAAGTTGCAGGCCACCCATGTATTGGATTTCTGGCAGGAGCTTTGGGCTTGTTCAAAGATAGAAAATGAGAACTTATCTATCATGAAAGTTATAAAATCCCTGTCTTCCATTTGCTTGCTGCTAGGACTGTGGAGAATTTCCTGGGACAAAAGTAGTGCCGTTAAAAGGTGCATAAAATAAAACTCCCTCAATTTACAGCGAGGGTGAGACTTTCAGGAGCATATAAGTAGCAAAAGTGTGCAAGTGCTGCACTAAAACTCAGTTTGTGTTCATAAATCACTGGATGATTCTGAAAGTGTCATCAGTCACTTTCTCACTCCTTCTTTTCCAATAAGGAAAAGGAAGAAGGTAAAAAAGAAGGGGGGATAAAAGATCCCAGTCCTATAGAATTTTAGTCAATTCTAAAACAGTCAGACTAGAGCTAGTTCTGCTTTCAAATATGTTATTTTACAAAAATTTATCAGTTAAAAGAATTGCTTCAACTTCATTTTTTTTTCTGAGTGCAGGTTCTGGGATCACTGAAATTTCTGGGATTTCAATGGTACCAAAGGCAAATTAAAAAATGTTAAAGGCAAATTAAAAAAATGTATATCAGAGCTGTCCTGAGAACCCTCTCAGGCAGAGCAGACACAGCTCCTTTTCCTTCACTTGATGCTGAGATAACCCAAAACAGTATTAGGTGAAATCAGCCAAGTCTGTAGTGTTTACTCAGCTTCTGACCTAAAATCATAGTGCCCACCAAAAAAAAGACACCATAAGCAACAAGTTGGGTTTGTTGTCAGTGTGGTACCACTGAGCATTCAAACTGCAGGTCTGAATCTCTCATAGGTGAAATTAAAAATAGCAGTTAAATCCTATTCTATCAGTGGGTGTGAAATACCAGGCATCTCACGAACATGTTATTTTAAATACCCTTCCTATTCTGCAACAAATATCTGTCCAATTTTAGTCCAAGTTCTGCTGGATTGTGAGGTCTGAATTGGCTTCAAAGTTTTCTTATTGCCAAGGAAAAGGAGCAGATACACATTGAAATCCAGGTGTACAATGCAGTTTGTCACGAAATTGGGAATCCATCAGCAGCAGAATATGCTGCAAGGGAAATATCAGGTCCACTTGCTTTGATTTATGTCAGGGTAAATCTGGAGAGCGCTGAGTGGGGTTCTCCATTTGTCACTGTGACCACACAGCCTGGCATCTTAAAAGCAGAGCTCCCTGCAAACAGAGCACTCCTTTGTGAGAAGTGACACTGACATTCAATCTAGGTTTATTTTCTGCAGGGGAAGGGGAGGGAGGACAGAGCTGGTCCAGCTCCCTGCACAAAGGTGGTTTGTACAAGGGCTCTGAGCATCTCTCCTTGCCCAGGTCGGGGCAGACACACCCAGGGGCACACAGGGGTTTGACAGCAGCAGCCACACGCTCTGGACATGGCACAGCAGAGCTGGGGACATCAGGCAGGACAGGCAGGAAACCTGGGCTTGTGCTGGTGGTGATGGCAAAAGCACAAATCTGTAGGAAATTAAACCTCACAAATTCAGGGGACAACAAAGCAGCTCCTTTTGCAGCTAAAAGATCCGGATGATGTGTTCTGAAGGGTTCAGTTCTTAATGCTTTGGATGATCAGCATTGAAAAGTGCATAGATGGGAAGAACATGTTTTATCTGACACATCAGCAAAACTTGAGCTGTTGATGCAAAAGGTTGCAAAGTCTGGATTTTTAAAACTCTGTTAGAGCTGGGTGGGTTGGTTTGGTCTCTTGTCCTGGCAACATTGCTAGAATCCATTTTAGTGCCTTTTAGACTTTTTTTTTTTTTCTTCTTCTTTTTCTTTTTCTCCAAAACCAAGAAGTAGCTTCTCTTACAGGTGAAACGTGACAGGAAATTATCTTCACTTTGCTATTGCAGATCCCCATGGAATTTACACGTGGCCAGACATGGCTGAATATCTGTCTGCCCATCAGTGTTTGCTGATGGTTTCAGAAAGAAACTACATTGCAAAAAAACCTGGGAAGGTCTGTAACTAGAAAACTGTCCATTTCTTCAGGTGCACCAACTTGCTTAAAGGCTGGGATAGCTCGGGGGTGATCTCCACAATCCTTGATGGATGAAGAGGGTTGGGGAGTTTCTCAGGGCCTTTTCTGTTTGGCCTGAGAAGTTTCCCCATCCTCCTCACTCCTCCAGTTTATCCTCACCCTGACAGATCCTCTACAGAAAATGAATATGAAAAACCACAGTCTGTGGTATTTTTATTTCATTTCCTAGACCAGAAGTCACCTTTCATTCCTACCATGGAAGAAGAAATGAAACAATTTGGGGGAAGAACTGGGGAAAAATATTGCCATGGATTTCATAAGAAGCGCCAGAACAAATGTGAGTATAGAAAACTCTTTTTGTTGTGTGATGTGTGGTGGCAGAATCCTCTGTGTGGGAATGATGTTGTGCTTTTTGGGAGGGTACCTCAGCTGCACATGCTCCTCCCATGTCCAGAAACACCCTGTGAGCTGCACTAGGAGCTGAAATCAAATGGGGTTTAGATACCTTTTAAAAGTAGACCTAATTATTTAATAGTATACAGTTTATTTTAAATCATCTAACATGCAATTTTCTCAAATCTTTATGACCTAATATATCATATCCCTTGTCTACATAACCACCAAAACTACCCACTGTATTTAATACCCATAGTGTACTGCACATTCCACCAAGATCTCCATCGAGAGTTAATAATTGCTCCTCAAAGCCATTCTGATGATTCAGATCGTGATCCCTATGTAGGCAAGTATGTGAAATAACCTTCAAATCTGCTACAGCCATATTAAAGGTATATTAGTTAATTCTACTCCATACTTTCTGCAATAATGTACACAGCTTTTTAGCAGCATGGCTGTTGATTAGCACAAAAGGTCAAAAATCAAATTTGCATGTAGACTAGACTGTTTTAATGCAATTCTTAAATTATTCTCCTGAAAATATGAGGAAGAAGCCTCTCCACCTCCCCAGATTGTGAATGCTAATGTTAATGCTTTTTCCCTAGCAATAACTGGGTTGGAGTTTTCCGTGCGCTCAGGGAATCAGAGCCATTTTCTCGTCAGGAGTGTCTTAGCAAATCACAGGATTTATATTCTTAGATAGGAGGTTGACAAAAACTGCTACTTAGCAACCCCTAGCAAGGAAGAAACATTAGCTGGATATTTGAGGAAGCTCTATGTCCTTTAGCTCCTGAGAGCAGCTGCTGGAGCAACACTGAGTGCCTGAACTCCCTGGGCTGGTGGGAGGGAAAGGTGCTCAGTGCTTTTCCAAAATGGGTTTTCACAAAGTGTCTGCATGGCTGGGAGGCAGGAGAAGGGTTAGGCATCCCCAAGGAAACACAGCTGCTTCTCTCCAGCTCTCTCCTGAAGCGTTGTGCTGCTGGGTTTGGATGACCAAAAGCCCAGGTTATTGATGTGTGGGCTGATAGAAGTGGCATCTATGGGAAAGTGAAATATCTGCTACTGCTGTGGGCACTGCACTTCAGGGCACTTCAGGAAGCTACAAGTGCAAACAGACAGTGGGTTGGGAACTGGATACAGAATAAAACCCTGGCCTTTCTAAAAGCCCTGGTAAAAGTGCAATTTGAAGAGAATAATTGCGTCCACAATTCTCTCTTCGGGTATGACACACAGCTTTTAGAGGTAAGATTCCTCTATCCCAGCTGTACAGCCTCTTAGGAGTATCAGGAAGAGAAGAAACTTTGAAATAGGGGGTATCTACTAAATTTTCCAAAATTACCCTATTCTGTAAATTAATTTGGAGGAACAGGACTATGTGGTTCAAGCAGAGCCAAAGAGCAAAAGACAATGGCAATTGCACACACACAGAGCCAGAGTTGCTCCGCTGCTGAGGATAGCATCTCTTTTTGGTGCTGACAGACTTGGCCAATTTTGCTTCTTTAAAGTATTCTAAAATTTTCTCTAAGCTAGAAATACGACTCCATCTTACTTCTGTCACACACAAACTAAATAAAAAACTTCTGCAAGACAAACTTCAGCAGCAGACTTAAAGCTTTACAACTTACTTTAAAAAGATAAAATAATATCTTTATTTTTTTAATAGAACCAGCATTCCTTTCTGCCTTCTTTTTCATTTGAATATGCAAATATGCAATCCAAATTCTTGACCTGATCAGAATTTTTTTTTTTGACAAAAACACCTCAGGGCTAAAGCAAACCTTACTAAACCATGGCAGCACTTAATATTCAAGGCAATTCTGCCACCTCAGTTGTGCAGCCACAAAACCTAGAGTTAGTTCTCTGCTTTATACACACACACACACCAGTGTTGGTATGATGTGAACTTAGAGGTTTAAAAAGCAGAGAATTTCCTCTTGTCCCCATCACCATTAAGAGCAGCCAGTCCCATTTAAATTAAGGGGACATTTAGGCATTGTAAAACAATTTGAGTAAGAATGTCACAGTCTGCCCCTCATCTGGAGCTGGTGGGGAAATGCCATAAACCTCATCTACCCAGAAATACCCTGGCACCAGGGTTATTTATTGCATTTGCCTTAAAAGATGTCTGCTGGTCAGACCTGCAGCTATTCATGCCCCAGCCAAGACTGCCAGAACCGGCCAGCAGTTATTCTATTAAGTGATTTCCCTGGGGTAATTTCTACTGCTTTGTACACACCAAGTTTGCCTTTCTCTTGCTGTAGTCCCATGTTGATGGCACATGATGCAATTTAATGGGAGAAAGAGAGGCCAGAGGGTTTATTAGACTGCTTATACTATAAAGGTGAGCAAAACCTACTACATGATTCACAGCATGATGCTTACATTGAGAGATCTCACACTTTTGTCTAGTTTTGAAGTGGAGGGAAAGTATTTGCTATAGACAGGTTTCAGCACACACACTTCCTGAAGGATACCAGGGGCATTAAGGAAACCTCATACTGGATTTTTCCTGCTTGTTATTGCAATGATCTACAGAGCTGCTTGCAAGGCATAACTTCATTGAGATTTTTGAGCTGAAAAACAGTTGAAAGGACTCCATGAGAACACTGGGGGCATTCCAGATCTTTGCCAAGTGGTGCTCTTTAAGCTGATACTTAAACATGCCCTGATTTAGATATGACACATCCTTCTTAAATCCCAGGCTGACCAAACACTTTGCTTTTCTTTGTATTTTTTCTTTTTTAGCACTCAGCAATTTAACTTGATTTATAAATAGAAGTGGCAGAAGGGATGACTCCTTTCTTGCATACAGAGGAAAGGAAAAGGTGGGGGTATCACGCTGAAGTTCTCAATACATGAAAGGACACATGATTCACCCCTCTCACATGCTCTGCAGCTCCTTTTTGTAATGAAAGCTTTGTTCTGGCTGTTAGTGCTGGGTGTTTAGCAAGAGCTAAGGTAAGCTCCATCCAGCACAGGCTGATCTGCTTTGTGTGGGTGCTTTTCCATCCCAAGGTCAGAGGAAGGAGGATGTCACAGGGCTGATCCTGGGGCAGCAGGACCTTATTTCTCTCCCAGCAGAAAGGTCTTCAAAGATGCCTCTGGGAACAAACACCCTTTTTGGTTTTAGTTCCAAGGGAATTTGTGCAGCATGAATTTTTCTGGGGAGTGCTCCCTCTTGCGAGGCTGCCCATTATGAATTAGTCCTCAATAGAAAATCCATCAGTTGCTTATTTTGACTTTCCCTTCTAAATTCTCCTTGAAATACCAGCCAGCAGGGGTGAGATACATCCAGAAAGTAACAGCATCATCATTTACTTGTTTCTTAGCTCAGTATGTTAGCTCTTAGCTCACTGAATTTCTAACCAGATTACAACTCTTACTCCACATACTGAATTTTTGGTTCCTTTGCTACGTGATTCCTCTTTTCCACTGAGTCTCCATTTAAGTTTGCTGCTTGCCTAACATTCACTCTGGCTGCCTGGGCTGGTTTCACTTTCATCTGATTGCCAGGTCACTTTGTGATGTTTTTTACTGCAGCTTAGTAGCCCCTTGAATTCTGCCACAGTTCATGTAATTCTCATCATGCGGATCAGCTCCCCATGGAAATTTTCTTCCTGCCAGCAGCAGTTATTTACTTTCTCTTTCTGCATTTCTCATTGTCACTGAAACACCACCTCTGACAATGTTCAACCTCCTCTAATCCCTTTAAAAAACCCAAAAAAAAACCCCAAGAAAAACACCTTGTCAGTTATTTATTTCTTTATTTCCAACCTACTCTAAATTTAAATAGCATTGCTGTGTCCACAGAGTGAACATCTGGTTCTGCTGCCAAATTTGTTTTCTGGAGCTACATGGCCTGCCCTTATACTTTTTTGAAGAGTCAAGCAGAGGAAAAATTGTTTTCCTTTAGCCTTTACTTTCTTAATCACTGGAGAAGCCCCCAACAGACACAGCATGATGAGAGAGGATTGTTACCTGATTTCTGAGCTGATGACTCAACACACTCATTTCTTAGTGCTCGCACAAAAAGGGTTTGGGCGGATTTCAAGAATAGCAGAGAAAAACCATTTGCTGTATCTCAAACGTTGTGAGACTATTTGGTGTTGATAAGAGCTTTCTTTCTTCTTCATTAACTGATTGCTTCTCCCTCTTTTAATGCACACAGCTCTGCCTGGGGCTTTCAGAGACCGACAGTCGGGTGCAGACCGAGCTCCATTTTCTTCCTTGCTTCAGCTCCACATTAACCAGACAGCATCAGACTTAAAATTTCACATATCAGAGAGCACAGAAAACTTTTTCCTTGCTGGTATCTCCTAATAATACTAGGTCAGGTCCTCAGAAGTGATAAATGTAGTTTGTAGGGAGGCTGTTCTGGTCTCCCCTCTTAGAGATGGGTTAACAGTTCATGAGAAGATGGGAAGGACTCTCCTGGATCCTCAAGTTATGTGCTGGTTTACACCTTTGCTCCACCAAATATCTCACTCATACATTTGGAAAAATCCATCTTAGATCTAGTCAGGCTTCCTGTCTTTTCTGCTCAGAGTGAAACGCACTGCAGACCTTCCACCTGAATTATCAGAAACTTAACTCTCTTGTTTGTATCTATTTTTACACAATGGTCCTTCTGCTATCATTGTCTTTTATCTCCTTTCCTTTTCAGTTGTTTGCTCTCTGGAATTCTGCCCTGCATTATGTTTATTGAGAGGAATAACAAGCTCTTGGCATTTTCATTAACAGACTAATCAAAGCACACTTCTCTCAAAAGAGGTATCTCCTACCGTGCTGGCTTCTCTGCTCTGTGATGCTTGGGTTTCAATTAACCTCTCCAAACACAGCTGATGGGAACTATCTGCAATCCTCCAGAGAACTGCTGACCAGAGCTCCTTTTCTCTGTGCACTGCCTGATTCTCTCCTGCAGCTAATGGAAATACCAGTTCACTGCCTCAGCTCTTTCTTTTCCAGTTGCTCTCACATCTGGAGCTCCCAGATTACAGCTCCATTACTGTGCTGGTCTCCAGCACACAGTCTTTTACTTCATACTGTTCCACAATTATCTCAGGTATTAGATTTAAAACTGTAAAATTAACTGTACCAGGATTGTTTGTGGTTTTTTAAAGAAAACTGATTTTTTTCCATTACTGTTCCTGAAAGAGGTATAGAAGGCAAGATCAGAGTTGTTATTAAATTCTTAGCCTTGATAAAAGAACCACATTCACATTTGATGGTTGCCCAGTGCAAATTTTGCAAAACCAAGATCGAGACCAAACCAAATGATGAAGATTCTTTGTGAAGTGAGGTTCAATTTAAAAACAGAGTTTGTTGAAAAAATAAATGTCATTCCAAACTTTCCTTTCCCTGTGTTCAATTCATGATTGGACCTAGAATCACCTACCTGAAGTGCATGGAAAAGGCAGCATCAGGGTGCCACCATATGGGGCTGCCAGAACAAAGGTCTGCTAAAAATACTGGAAGTGGTTTTGAAAATTGATGCCAATTCTTGGAATTTCAGGCACTTAAGTGCATTCAAAACCCTGATTAGATGAATGGAAATTTCACTCTGAAGGGCTGAGCATTCAGATATGCAATGGCTCCATCTCGTCGGGAATCTAGGCCAAATTGCTTTTGAAAATCTCAGTAGGGTGCTTATTTGCATTTTTGGCATCAGAATACTTCTGAAAATATGGTGGCAAGGCTGCCATCCATCAAACACTTCAGCAGGTGCTGAGATTTTATGCAAGCACTTGGCTGAGTTTCTGTATTCACACACTTAAAATTTACCATGTGCCTGGCTGCCTGGAGGATCAGAGACCACCTCTGCAGGTTTTAGGCCCTCAAGGTTATATATTTGAAAACTCTGGATTTTCCTAGTCTGCAAACAAACCATAAGCTGACAACTGCACGTTTTCCTCAACCTCTTCACTGAAACTTTTAAAGCAATCCATATAAGTTAGGCAATATTTAATAGAGGGGATTACGGAAAAGTCATTTCCAAATGAGAAAATTGCATTCAAGTTTGTTATCTGCTGTCCCCCCTTCACACACGTTATGACTGCATTTTATTTTTCTACTACTACTACTACTACTACTACTACTACTACTTCCACTGCTAGATAGAGTGTGGCAAGAATTTTTCTCCTCTGCAGAGATTGTCAGCAGCATTATCTTGGAGGTGCTGGATGTGATAGTGCTTACAGCATTACCAGCGCCAATATAGGGGTGATAAGCCTCTAGGTACAGGACTTAAAGGACAAGTTTTGTTTCCTGTGACTTTCCTCTAACCTCCCTGCTCTTGCTGGGAAAACAGGGAAGCACAGCTTATGTCCAGTGTGATGGAGAGTTCCATTACACCAACCTCCTTGGCCGCTGGCACAGGGAGGAGGAGCAGTCCCAAGTGATGAATCAAGTGATGGCTGAGCTGGCGACCATCCCCTGCCTGCAGGAAGTCACTTGGGAGGGTGCAGACGTGGTCAGGTTTTATTTCTAACACCTATTTTGGCCTTTAGAAGAAGGGAGCCAGGGAGGGAAGGGCTTGGCCAGAGCTCTGCACCGCAATTTGCTCCATAACTCAGTTTTCCAATGTGCAGCCCTGAAGTAGATTTTAAATCGTCCTTCAGTGCTTTATCAGAGGAGGTGCTGATCACCTGCAAGGATGACTTTTATAGAACCAGCATGACTCATCTGTGGGCATATTTTTAAAACCTCTTCTTTTCCCCCAAACCTCCCCAAATCAGTCTGGGAAAATGATTGCAATTATTCAGATTGTGCTACTTTAAGTTATCTAACCTCAGAAGCCACCTGCTGCAAAACAGATCCAATCCAGCTACAGCTGAGCAGAGGGGGAAAGGAGAGGAATGGTTTCCTTTCCTGCTTCCATCCATGACTTGCTCCCTGTCTCTGCACAATCCTGTGTGCCTGCCATGCTTTGTTTTCCCTTTATGAGAGGAGAGCAGTCATGCCAGCAGGGCTGGGACTGGAGTCATTAGAGGCCTGACAGCACATCAAAAAGCTGCAATCAGAAAGTACCAAATGATTCTTCCTCAAGGCTCTCGGGTTTTATGAAGGGGGAAAGAGGGTGCTCAGGTACATGTAAATTTTAAGCATTCATTCTAGGGTAAAAAGAAGAAAAAAAAAAAGGAAAAAAAGCCCCTCCACAGCCCTTGCATTAAAATGCAGTCCAATTTTGATGATCCAACTAAAAACTCTTGGTTTTCCCAAAGCCAGTCCCTTGCCATTTGTTTGCAGTCCTGCAAAGCTCCTAAGCTCTGCAGAATTAAAGCTTCACAGCAGCTTGCTTTAGGGAAGAGAAGCAGCAGCCTGCAACTGCAGGAGGTGCTTGCCAGACTTTGAAGTCTGTGCTCGAGATAAGGAGAAACGACATTGCAAAGAAACTGTGTTATTAAAAGACATTCTCCTTTTGATTCAAGTTCTCTGGTATTAAACTTCAGCAGTCCCACATTTCAAGGCTGACTAAAGGGTCTTGAGTTATTGGTACATATTTCAGTGATAGGTTTTTCTCCAGGGCACAATATTTTCAGTACATTGCACGTTAGGCACAGGCTCTCACTCTCTTGTCTGTATCTTGTCATGTAGTAATCATAAACCTGACCTCCCTGGAAAGCTTTTTGGAGAGGCTTTAGGCCACCCAAGACAGGTCTTCAGTCTCTTAAGGGTAGGACTGGGCAGAACAAAGGTCCATGCTGGGACATTTAAGTGACAGGCTTTAAATCTTTCAATGAAACACATATTTTTTTGTTTACTGTGCACAAGGTAAAAATGCTTTTTAAAAATAATAAAGACAGAAAAACTCTACCAGCTACACTGCATTAATTCAGAATTCATTTATTTTTTCTTTGTTCTGCCACCCAGCTATAAAATATATCTTTATTCTCTGTGTGCAAATGGGGGCTCGGTTGCTTTGTAACTGGAATATTTTAGTAAAGTTAAGGCACCACAGTGTGAAGGCACAAGACTGCAGGCAAGAACTTGCAGAATAACTTCACCAGGGAGTGATTAATGGGCTTTATCTTGGCTGGTGACACCAGCCCACATGGCACAGGCTTCTCCTATGCCAGTAGGGACCAGCTCGCTACCACATCCCAGCTGCACCGAGCACGGAGCTGGGTCTGCACTCCTGAGTCATCCAGGGAGAGGCAGAGAGAGATCCTCGAGTGCTCACCCTCCTGTCACCCTCCCCATGCCCCTGGGGTCCGCACAGGATGAAGCACTGCAGGGCTGGGCTGTGCTGGTGTGACTCAGCACCTCCCAATGACCACTCCACAGGCAGCCCCTGTGTCCCTGGGGTCAGAGCCACAGCGCCCACGCTGACCCCATGTGAGTCTCACTCTCCACCAACATTTCTAAGAGAGATCTCATTTCTTTTCCTTGAAGAAAACTGAGCTGGCCAAGTTCTAATCGCTCTTGGACTAATAAAATTTAAAATAATTCCTCTGAGGTCATTCCAACTTTACACTGGTAAAACTGAGATAAGACTTTATGACCAAGGCAGGCAGTTAAACTGTGTGAGTTAGAAAGGGCTAAAGATGCCAAATGTTTATTATCACATACTGAATAAGTTGTATAAAGTTTAAAAGACACTGAATTTATAATAGCACAATTCACAAGGATCCCAAAGGCATTTCAGTTATAAAGTCTTCTGTGTAAATGTCTCCCTGTAACTAGATAAATAAAGTCCTAAGATATGGTGCAGGGAACCTCAACTGAGGCCGTTTTAAGTCAGTATTTTTTCACATTAGGAAAAGAAAGACACTGTGGTTTCAGTTAGCCTGAACAATTGAATATAAGTGGAGAAAAAACCCTGGAGAAAATCTTTCCAAGGTTTATGATTTCAATGTCCCCATATTTGTACATCATAAATCAAGATGAAAGGCCGTTAAAAAAGAAAAAATCTATTTTCCTTTAAAATCAAATTAGGACTTTTTTTTTTTCTAAAGCCACATTTCTCTTTGGGGAGGATTTTCCAAAAAAGATCAGCTGTGGGAGAACTACTGTGGTTTGCCAACTGCCCACTTTTGTAGCTGCACATTTTATCTGGCAGTAGAGCTGGTGAAACACTTTCGGTAATAAAAATCAAAACCACAGCACACACTGGGCACTTTTCACTGGCATGTACTAATATCATCCAAATTAATTGGAAAAAACTTCTTGTTTTAACTTGTTGCCCAAAGCAGTGAAATTTGCAGCCTGGTTGGGCTGTCAGAGCAGCCCTTTAGGGGTGACAGACTGATGTCCTGGTCCCTGTCCCAGTAGGTGCTGCCCAGCCATCTCTTCAGGAGAATTACTCCAAGGAAGGCACTGGGAACATCCTCCCCTTCCCCAAGCAGCTCCTCTGCTGCCTGGTTTGATGCAGGATCTGTGCTTTGCCCATTCTGCCCTTAATACCCTTAATCTCTGGGCTGTGTCTATTCTGGATTCATAGAAGCAGATTATTTTATGTCATAAAAGTGTGGTGATAGGAAATTTCTGACAGGTTAACTCTTGAAGTCAGTGGCAGAAATTCATAGAGTTGTTTTGGTTTTTTTGCTGATGCACAACTTAAAAAAAATAAAAACCAAAAGATTTCATAAAATGTTTGGCCAACAATATTCAAGTTAATGGTTGCACAAGCACAGGGAAAACAGGCTGCGATTTT
Source organism: Anthoscopus minutus (assembly GCA_013399455.1). Classification (NCBI taxonomy): domain Eukaryota; kingdom Metazoa; phylum Chordata; class Aves; order Passeriformes; family Paridae; genus Anthoscopus; species Anthoscopus minutus. Next base: position 284,392 of record VWYI01028431.1, read on the forward strand.
ATCATAACAGATTTCTTTAGAGATTCAAAAGAAGATTCCTGTATCCTTTCCCTAGTGCTGGGATACAGATAAATAATTTCAAATACCTGAATGTGTAGGGTAACTTGAGGAAATACAGATCTGCTTCTTGAATCTCAGGGCAACATTTTTTTATCTTGTACAGATGAGCTTAAATGCTGATGTTTTATGTTTTACCAGCCACGTTCTCCTATTAGACTGCTGCCTGTCTAGGTACAGATGGAAGAGACAATTTCTTAAGGGAAAAGACAACTTCTCCATAAATCCTACTGCTTATATTGCCCAATTCCTTGTCAGGAGTAATGGATTTGGGAAGAGATTCCAAAAACTGTTGTTTGCATTCTCTTTAAGCAACTCAACATTTTGGAACAGACCTACTAGAGCACAGCAATGTGACAGGCATTAAATACCAGTTTCTCACAGTTTGTCCCCGATGCTGATGGCTGCTCACAGGGGTCTGCTCGAGGAGGATCTGAGCCTTGTGCCTCTCTTATTGAGCTAAGAGCCTCTGAAAGACTTCCAGGTGTTTGGGAAAGGTGCAGGGTGAGGCTGTGACTGAGCTGGAAGGGTACTGGAGTGAGGCAGTGCTGCAGATAACTGGAATTTTCGCCTCCCTTCTAACACTAAGGACTGATTACCAAGTATTTTCCCTCAGCTTCTTTTTATAGTTTACACTAGAAATTGTCAGCCTTGGTTTTATGCTCTGTTATGCTGAATGATGAGGAGAAGGAAGGATTTGCCAAAGGAAAAGGATAGTAAAAGCAGGAAAAATGAGCTAGATACTTCCAGCTACAGTAAAAGCATCTCAGCTTTATTGTTGTCCTCTTGTAAGGTTTTACATGCTGCTTTAAATGATGATACATTAGCCTTGGGAGAAAATACTAAAAAGCATTCATGTACGATACAGAATATTTCAGACAGCTAAAGAATAAAATATGGAGGCTTTATTCTTTACAGGCCAAGCCTTCCTTTACTAAATATAAACATTTACTGCATTAAAATGTATGGGCTTAAGTACAAATTTTCCAGAGGATTTTTTCCCATTGTGAAGTATTTTATATCACAATAATACAGTGTAATGGCTGAAGCAAAGATGAGGTGGCAGTGCTCATTGTGTGAAGGATGAGTAATAAAATCATCAGCGTACAAATGATTTTTTAATTAGGTTTTAATCTGTGTATTTAGAGAAGTTATTTCTGTGTGAATTCCACACTGATAATTTTTATCACGGCACCACAGCTGCAGTCACTAATGGCTGATGCCATGGACATCCTTGAAGGAAGAAGTGAAGAAGATCGTGTGTGGACTAAAATTGAGAAGGTAAAAAGCAGCAGCAAAGGGCAAGAGAGAATATTGCTCCTTGGGGAGTAAAGTTCCACCTGAGTCATATCTATCTGAAAGGTAAAAAAACAGTAAGTGCTATTTGAAACCTGACTGCACCCCCTGAACTCTGCTAATGCTCAGGCACTGACCACGAATACATGTTTATTGTTTTATTTAGCCCCTATGGTTGAACTTTGTCTATGCTAACAGTCTCATAGGGTTGTCTAACACATGAAAAAATAAGACAAAAAAACCCAGCCTGAATAGCTTCTTTTTGGCTGACAATTAGAATTCTCTTCTACTTGTCACGTGTGGTACTGTGCTAATTGGATGGAGGGGGGGGAAAGTTGTTGGGGAATGAAATTCAGCCCAACGAATTAGGTCTCTTAGTGGAGCTCAAATGAGGCTTTGGTGATGTGAGAGGTAAAAGACATGTAAATGCCTTTCTGGAGTCTCTGCACAGCAACTGGTCAATTTAATTCCGAAAGGATTTGTGAAATGCAGGGAGCCTTGTGTTGGTTCTCAATACAGATGAGTCTGACCTGGCAGAATGAATAATAGACCAGGCTGGAGTGTAAGAGGAGTATCTTACATTTTTACAAAGTCTCTCAAACCAGAGCAAATCACAGCTCTGGGCATTCACCACCACAGACATTTAGCCCCTTGTGAGGAAAAGGACAGCAGCACATTACCAGGAAGGGAAAATGTTATTAATGGTTCTTGCAGCTCCCTCAGATCCCAGAGGGATGCACTCTCACTCTATATTGTGGACACAATGACAGGCTGGTGAATAGAGGACCTGGATTTCTGCACTGGCAGGACTTGAAATTGCCCTTCTTTGGGGTTTGGGGTTTGGGGTTTGCAAAACCCCAAAAAAATCTCAGGTAAGACACTGAAAACCCCAAACCCTGCCTGCACAGAGTCAGTCTACCCAGGACAAGCAAATGAGACAGAGATGCCTAAAAGACACTACAGGGGTGGAGGGCCAAGGTGTTTTCAAAGTGATTCAGGATATTCATTATATTTCTAAGTTATTTGAATTACAATTTCAGGAGGCATCTATCTCTCCTTAGGGAAAGTCTGAGTAGGTGTGTATTGCCTCAGTTAGCTGTCACATCAGTGGCTTTTAATAAAGTTTTCCAAGAACAGAATGTTTTCAGAAACTAATCAAATCCTAAATGCCCCAAATTGTAGATAGACTGGGTTTCATCTCTTTCAAAAGCTTGTGAGACAAAACAAAGGTAATTTTCTGACATAGCAGCAGGATGGCCTCTAAATTTCTCACACCTGCCTACAGATCATTATTATATATATTATATATATATATAAATTATATATATTTATACAATTGCATATATTTTTCCTGCCTTATATAATAAATATTGTTAGCTAGATTAGTGTAAATGACATAGCTGCAAATTGCCTATTCCCTGTACTTCTCTAATACTCAACCTTCCCATTTTAGACAGTAGACTTAAATATCAAAGAGAGATTTCCAAAGTTTTTCCAAAAGTCATCATTTTAACCCACAGTCAGGTGTCTGAACAACCAGCCTGATTTTCACAATTCTACATGGTCATAGGTCAGAGGCTGCTGAGAATGGATTGAAAAGAGATAGCCAAATATTTATTAAAGGTTCCTTAAAATTTTGATTATTTCCACATTTTTTAACACAAAGGGATTAATATCTCATTGAAAATTCAGAAAAACCAACTTGGGTTTTGGTGTGTATGTAAATCCTTTATATTTCTCTGGATATTTTTGCTTTCAGTACAATTTTAAGAGAAATCAAGCTAACATCTGAAAACGGACTGGAATCCCATATTATGTCACATGAATCTCTGCATAACTCAATATTTGGGATTGAAATTTACTGAATGCATTAAAACCTGCTCCCTGCCATTACAAAATTTGATGCTTCAAAGTTCGTTTGCATTCTGGGCATATGTTTGCATTTAATTTCTGACAACTCACATAACTATTTGATTTGAGGCATCTTGTTCCAGGCAGAACTCACTGTTTGTTTCATAACACTAAAATATTTTTCTGTATTATGTCAGAACAAAGAAATGAAAAGCATCATCAGCTTTACTTTTTTCCACTAAATGCATTTCAGCATATTCAGCATGTTCTTAGGAAAAAAAAATCTGTTAAAATAGAAGAGACAGGAGAACACTCTGGGAGCTCAGGGGAGAGGGGTTTGTTGGATTTTTTCGTAGTTTGTGGTTGTTTTTTAAATCAGCTCTAATTAAGAATGTTACATTAGGTTAAAGATCTCTAACACATTACCAAGAGGAGGATTAAATCTGGTGATTAAAAATTGATGTGGTGTGGCTTACCACATCACTTGAGCTAGAACCATTTCCAAAAGTTCAGAATTTCTCAGCTCACTCATCACACTGATTGTAGGAGCCTACAAAGAACCTTCACACACATCTAGTTTCAAGGTAGTTATTTGTATTTGTGCTGTTGAATTAATTTACATATATTGGAAAGCAGAAAACAGAACATTAAGGAGTTTATACAATCAGCTATAAACACAAAGCTCTGGAAAGCTGACAGCTATGCTCTCACCAGTGAAGTTTGGCTTTTGCAATAGAAACAGCTGTTGTACCTAATGAAAGCACTCAACAGTTTTCTCTAATGCAGCAGGGTTATAGCAGTGCCTATTTTCCAAATGGTTAAAGGGTCTGTCAGAATTGCCATTACAAGCCACTGTTTTCAGGGTTTTATATTCCAGAGTCAGCCATAAAAAATTCATTCAGGCTGAAATCTGACATCAAAGGGCACAAAGCCTGACACCCAAACACTTTTCCTCTTGTCATAGTAGAGGGTTTATGAAATTAGTTCTGAATTAATCTGAACAATTTTGAATTTACAGGACTGACAAAGCAGTAACCGATATGTAGCTTCAAGTGTGTTGGGTGCTGCACTGCTTGCTCATCCAGTTCACTGACAGATTTATGTTTTTAAGCCAACTAATTTATCAAATGGGCTAATTATTTTGTGAGTTTAAGCACAAAGAAGTGAAAAATTACTTCATAATTCCTGGAGATAAAGGAGAACCTCAGTGCATGGAAGTTGCTTCTCCCAGTATTACCAGGCTGTGACTGCAGCTGTGAGGAGAGCTGGCCCAGGAAAGCCCAGGTTACCTTGGGAGACTACAAAACATCCTCCCACAGAGCCTCTAGCCACATACTCAGTGTCCCTCAGAGGCAGGGAAAATGGGTCTGGTCAGTCTCCCAACACCCCTATTCTGCAGAATTTTACTGACACTTTTTCTCACAGTCCCCTGGGTAAAATTTTACCAGAAAATGGGGGAAACAGATACCCTCAAACATTTCCAGCAATTAATGGAGGGACTGAGTGACAGTCTACTTCAGGAACATGGACATTCCTGAAAAAAAAAGGTACCACTTCCTTCTTTTTATACTTGTCAGAAATTCCCAAACTCAGCTTGCTTGTGGCCAGACCACTGGGCTCACAGAGGATTTGAGGCAACATACTAAGGCTTAGGACTGAATTTTTGGTTACTGGCTCCATCCAAACTGTGTTATAAATAGAGCCTTGAAGGTATTTATATATCACAACTTCAGCATTGCATGAGAATGAACCTCTCTGAAGACCCCCTTAGTCTTGGGAACCCCACCTAAAGTTGTCAATAGAAAAACATTAAGGAAAAGAGAATCAAACTCTCTTTCTAAAAGAGGCTTAAGTCTTCACCAGTCAAGACAGGTAGAAATGTGGTTTTACTTACTGGATTTTAAAAGTGTAAATTCTCTTCTTAATTCAAATTATATTTGAATATTATTTTAGCAAGACTTATTTAGCCCAGTGGCTGAAGCAATGATCTCAGATGAACGAGGCTCAGCAGCAATGAATGGGAAACTCCAATAGATATCGAGGGAAATTAGGATGATAACTCAGCTCTGTCCAACAAAACTCAATCCAGGCACTGAGAATTAAGCAAAGAGGGATATTCTCCTCGTAGCCAGACCTGGCTGTTATTGATGAGCTTCTCTGGTGACAGAGTTACCCACGATGTGACCTTTGACATGCACATCAGTGCTGGGACTGGCAGTAAAGCTCAGCCCTGAATAACCCAAGGAATCAGGACTCTGCACGTTCAGTGAAGGACTTTACAGCAGCCACAGACAGGCAGAGGGGGTTACAGTATCTCAGATACATAAAACAGCCCCCACTTTCCTCTACAGAGCCTTTGCCCCTCCACAGGATCGTAAGAGAAAAAAAAAGAAGAAAGAAAAAAGAGATCTCATAACCGTAAATTCATTAATAAAGCCCCACAATATTGTGACAGTGAGAGGCATTTCATTAAATAAATAGATACTTTAGAGCCTGTCAGCCAGAAACTTTTGACATCCAAAGAGGGAAGAGCCATGTAAGTGCAAGTGCCAGGATGGCTCTGCTTTCTCTACCAAGATAATAATGCAGCTCTTCTTCTCCCCTCCATTTAGCCCCTAGGCTTTCATAGCAGTTCCACAGGATCCTCTTAACATCAATTGAACAGCCAAAGGAGAGACAGGAGTTGGCAAATAAACACTTTCCTCCACTTCCACATGTGAGACACTTCATAAAACCTTCACAACTGAGTTTACCTCAAGGGCATCACATACTTTGCAATTTAGATAAGTTATTATGCCCATCATTTGCTGAGCTCAGTGGAATGCCTGTTTCATAAATCTGAAAGCAGAGCAAACATGGATGAGTGAATAAAAGAACAGATGTAACTTACATAAGGATAAGAATATAACAAAAGCTGCACTAATATATATGAATATGAAATGATGTAAAATTAGCCTAACATATTATATAATATTTTAGCCAGGCATGTAGATTTTCAGCAGTTGACCTCTGCTCACCATTGCTCTGCCTTCTGCAGCAGCAGGGGGACGCTGTCTGATAAACTGTGCTCTTCCACTGACATTACCTCTTAATTGAAAATCAAGCCATGGAAAAGGGCCACAGACTTGCTGGGCTCTCAGTCAGCCACAGGAGCAAGGACAGAGATTCACGGGCTGTTGATGGAAAGTGGACATGTTGCTGAATAGGATTTGCTGGCTACTCCAGGAGCTGTTTGATGGATATGACTTTGTAACACCTGATAAAGTCATCCAAGCCCACGCCACAGCCACTGGGAACTGCACACAGCCCTCAGAAGTCACTGAGCTCAGGTGCACTTCCTTGGCTCAAAATGGGCTATTCCTAAGTTAATAGAAGGAAACCAGCTCCTGGTTTATCCCATTCTTGGGGCTGTAGTGCAGCTGAGTGTTTCATGAATGTGTGGACCCACTGTGGAAAGTGAAGGCAAAGGATGGGAAAGGATAGGAAAAGGGCGTTTTCTGAAACAGGAGTAGAAGTTTAATGTGCAATAAAGTCAGAAAAGTGCAAATGCAAAAGAAAAACGTTAGTGACACCAGGTAGACTGAGAGTGAAGGAAACCAAGAGCAGAGCAACCAGGTAAAAATGCAAGAATTTTTCTTGGAGTTGATTGAAGAGTGGCTTCATATCAAGATTACAGAAAACATTGATACATTCTGGAAAGGATTAACTCTGAATCAGCAACAGCCTCAAGAGAAACAACAAGTAACTGTGGCAGAGGTTCCAACCTTGTGCTCAGTGAAGTTTTTAAATCAAGCAGAGGGAGTAGGAAGAATACATAAACACAAAATGAGATTTTCCCCACAGAATCTCAGGTGATAAAAAAGAATTGTAGTCAACTAAAGATTGCCATTAATAAATTCAGCCCCAGCACAGGGACAATTAAAGCACAGCAGCATTCACAGAACTCTTTGAGTAAGAGAGAGGTGACAGTGGGATTTCAGCTGTTATCAATACTTCTGTTCCCAAAATCAATTTCTACCCCAGTGGGTCTCTGGTTTTTCATGCCTTGCATACAAGAGAAGAAAAGAGGCCCCAGCAAGATGCCTACATGGCCCTTGGCTACTCTGGAAGAAGCGATTGCATCCTGCCCATTTCCCATTCTCCAGACACCAGTGTCCCAAATAAAGCTGAGCTGTTCAGCACTCACACACCAGACAGCTCTGCCTCCTGACAGACCAGCACTGCAGTGGAAAAACAGCAGCTGTGGCTACTAACAGGGAATTAGGAGCATACAAGGTTTTTCTCAGATCTGAAGGAAACATGGGAAGTTTTAGGTTCTCTGCTCTACACCAGAAGGAAATGAAATTTCTGTACATAAAAACATAGCTTTTTTTTTCCAGCTAAATCAATCAATCAAACAGCACATATAATCTAAATCCATAATGCTTGGGCCATGACAGCTCCAACAAAACACTGCTAATGCTATCAGGATGGAGTTTTGTGCTGAGAAGGCCTTTGGTCCATTCTACCAAGTTAAAAGATGTGATAAGTCACCGGAATAATTTTAAATAGCAGTATATCTGGCAACTAAGCAGTAAGTGTCCTAAAATTGGAATAATGTAGATGCTTGTATCTGCCTGGCAGTTAAATCACAGGTGATTCTGGGCATTGCCAGTCCCCACATAAGGATTTATGTAAACATTTCCCCAGCCCGTGCTAATGGGGCTGTCAGATATAAACAGGCAGCATGCTCACCTGCTGCCCTCAACCACAGAAGGTCTCCAGCCCTATAAACACTTGTTACTAGGATTGCTACTGCTGTGAAAAATGGTGTGAGTCAACAAGGCTGCTGGTAGTAAACACTGCGTTGGACAGGGGTTTCAGAAGAGCTTGTGAAGTACCAAAGGATTTTCTGAGTTCTCAGGTAGTTACGGAGAGTGATTCATTAGCAGTATCAATGTTATTTTTTTTTCCTTTCCTCATCAACAAAGACTCCTTCCACCATCTGCTTTTAGCACTGGGGCTTTGCTGCTGTGCTAGGGACCTCCAGGCAAACACTGGTTTTCCATGTTTCACTGAGCTCATCCCTGCACGGGGGGAACACGCGCCAGAGCTGTCAGAATTCCCTCTTTAAAGCAAGACCGTGCATGCAAACGAGGCATGGGGAAGAATGGAGCATGAGGGACAACAGATTTATCTTTGGGAGGCATGGGGAAGTATAGAAATGGAGGATGAGGGACTACAGGTTTATCCTTGGTATCTGAGCTGTGAACACTTCCAGCAGGAGGTCCAAGGTGAGAGCTGGGTGCTCAAACAAATGCGGGGAAGAGGCTTTGCCCTGCCCAGGGCAGCTCAGATCCTGAGCAAACCTCCTCCTGTGCAAAAGTAACCATAACAGAACAAATGTGCTTCATTTAACACACAGACAGTGAAATCAGGTGTTTATTTTCTCCCCAATACTTAGCAACTTCTGTTCTGACTTTAATGGAAGGTATAGACTGAGATTTAATCTTTATTAAAATAGCTGTAGCTTTTTTCAAGCTGTTCCTCCACACCCTGTATTGCCATCCCTACTTACCCATAGACCCTTCAAGTACTGTTCCTTTGGTTATTGTCACTCCAGTGAGTGCTTTAGCCAGGACCTATGAGAGACAAAGGAAAGCACTGAGGGGTGTTTCACATTTGCAGGCAGCTCGTTTGCCTTCTCTTACTTACAGCTCCCAAGTAGTAAGAATAGAGTCTGTATGTCAGGACCCTTTTTGCCATTAATTGTTATTTATAGTTCCTGCAAACACCTTCAGAAACACCTGTCTCTTCCGTGAGCATGACTCCCCAGAGTTGTATTGGGATTTGGGAAGTTTGGATGTTTAGGCACCACACTACAGAGGATGCATACACACGCATCCATGCGAGACATACTTTAATGATATAACAATTTACAGGGTCTGCTTGCTGCTTATCCAGCTGAATTTTTCTCTAAGCAAAGTTATTTCCCTAGAGGAGTTTTTCCTTGTTGGATTCTGCCTCTTTCTTGTTTTGTTCTAAACTCTTTAGCAGACTCCATATTTTGCATTTGCACTCAAATAAATTCACGTTGGTCTGTTGGAAGTTGTATGTGCTTTCAAGTCAGCTTGTGACGAGAACAGCCCCCCCATTTTTGGATGAAAGCTGTCTTTGGACAGTCAGTAAGTCACTGAACACAGACATCTGCTCCTTGGCTCGGCCTCTCACAGCAAAGGTTGACAAGTTCTGTGACATCTGTGGCCCATCAGGACTTGGACAAAAGCAGTGGAATGATGGATGGTCTCACAGCATTCCCCTGCCACAGCCAGGGCCTGTCACAGGGTTGGGAACCATCTGTGGGATGTCTTATCCTGAGGAGTGCCCAGGAAGGACAATGGATACACTGGCATTGGGGGATTTCAAGGCACAACCACGTGCACCCAGGAAATTTCAGAAAGGACTGGCAGGGGCGTCTCCAGAAATGCAGCACATTTTTCAGAAATGGAGAATAAGGTCCCCACAAAGCCCTGCTTTGAAGAGGAGGTTGGTCCAGGTGACCTCTAGAGTCTCTTAACAGCGAAATCTTGCCATGATTGTAATTCAGCTGCAGCCAGCAAGTGCTGCTCCCACCTCCCTGCACGGCGCAAGCAAATCAATCAGGATGGCATCCAGAGAGCAGGGCTCAGCACTCACAGCAGCCAGGCACTCCCCTTTATCCATCACTGACCAGCAGGTACAAAAGGGCAGGATCAGAAATATTTTTATATGCTCCAAACAAGGCCTGTGTGATCCTTATCTGTGTGTGGATCTATAGGATGTCATTTTCAAGAACTCCTGTAGGTTCAAATCAAGCCCTAAGCCAAAGGGACACCACATTTTGTCTCACCTCTGCAGTTCATCCCTCCAGCTAATCCTGTTGCACTGCCTGATACCCAAAGAGCCCCGTGTTTTCACTACAGACAGAAACTGCATTAGACACCTACCAAAACCAGAAGAATTCACAGATTCTGTCCAGCCTTAGAGACCAATGTAAAACCCTTTCAGTTAGGAACGAGCTGATCAGCTCAGCATTCACACAGAACACACATCATTTTCTTCTCCCAGCAAACTCAGAACTGAGATTCAGAGCAGACTAATTGACTTCCAGTCCATCCAGCTACTTCTGGTGCACTAATTATGCTTTTCACCTTCTCACTGCATGTTGGAATAGAAACGCCTTGATGTGTGGCACTGAGGAAAGGCAGACACAACCTTGCTCATTCAGCTGATTTTCCCCAAGAATAAAAGAGCAGAAACACCTTTGAGACAAGACTTGTCAGTGCTGCGAGTCTGTGCTGATGCCTCAGCAGCACAGCAAAGGCTGTGCCATCGCTGCAGCAGCTGCTGGGTCCAAGGGCACACACAGAGGCCTTGTCCTTCCCATGCATTCCTCTGGTGGAAAAAAATAGTGTAACTTCCTTCAGGTGGGCCAGACAGGTTTGGTTTTCTTGTCGTGTTACACATTTTCTCTCAGCCACCAGCCTGGAGAACTATCTCTGTCCTAATTCTCCAAACCTTTAGGCCCCCAGAGAACTCGTGGGAGTAAACTGAAGGCAGAGATTTGAAAACACCGACATTACGTATCTGTGCTCTTGCAGAGGCACAAGTGTTTTCATTTCCTTGCTTTTTGTTCTGCCTCTCCCCAAGTCAGCAATTTGCAGTGTTGATGTCTTCCATGACATATGATTGGTGCAAGAATTTGAAACAGAAATCATTTGGAGTCAATGCAAAATAAATACAATATTAACATAAAGAGCATAAAATAAACCCTGAGGACCTGGTTCATTTTCAGATTTCTGTCCCCAAAACCCTACATTTTTCTGCTTGGCTTGATCCCAAAGCACCTACAGGCACCACAAGGATGTGCTATGCACCAAGCATTTAACTAAATTAAAAGGCATATTTTATTTTTATTTCTTCCCTCTTTCCATTTGATCTTCATTCTGTTCATTTCCTTTTCCTGCTCCCTCCAGCTGCTCACAGAGGCCAGACAAAAGACAGAGAAAAATCCAGTGAGAGAAATAGGATCAGGAGCAGCCTGAAATCAGGAACTAATGAGGAAGAAACGTGAGGAACTTGAGTAGATGGAGCAGTTGTGCACTGAGGAGCCTCCAGCTGGACCAAAGCTGCAGACATTGATCCAAAGTAGAAATGCTGTGAGTAACTGGGGTGCAGGGAATTCTCAGAATATCTTGAAAGAAAGATGCCATAGCAGCAGAGGATTAAAAATGAGTGAAGGCCAGTTTGCCTTCATAAATTCTCAGGTCACCAGGCGCTTGAGGAAAAGACCATAAAGGCATGGAACAGCAGATGGGAAAAGTGTGGGTTTGTACATTCAGGAGAGGATTGAAGGGACCTCACTCTGAGGATGTCAGGCAGCAAGTTCAGCTGCAGAGAGATGGGCTGGGATGCCTCTGCCCACCTGCCAAGCACTGGCTGTGGCACACGTGGGGATCAGGGCACGACAGGCGAGGACCATAACCCAAATCCAAATCCTGCAAAGGACTGACCTGGTGTCATTGATCTCTGGGGGCTGGGGTCACGCCCAAAATGAGCCTCATGGGAGTCACTGGTAACATCAGCAGTGAATGCTCTGCTGTGAGGCAAGCCCAGCAGTGCTCCTCACCTGGGGTTCAGTGCTGCTTTGGCCCCAGAGTAGCTGCAGGATTCAGCCATACATCCCTGGGATTCTGTCTCAGCATCAGTCTGTAGCCAGTTATTGCTCTGCTTGGGAATAAATCTTTTCCAAAAATCCATTTTCCTTCAGCTGTTGTTCTAACACTCATCATGTTTGGGCTGGATACAAACGGTGTCCTACCTACTCCCACCCACATGTATTCTTATTTAAACTTCTGCTGGGAGGGGGGAAGGAAAAAAAGGAAAGAAAAAAGTGAATCTATTGATTCAATAAATTTGCATTTCCCAGGGAGAGCCCCAAAGGTGCCTCACCACAGCCAGGCAGCAGAGGAGCAGGCACAGGCAGGTTTTAAATCAAGGCAAAAAGGCAGAACATAATGCTTCCAATTTACTTTCTTAAAATGAAATGTGCAAGGTAAAAAGCCATGAATTAACACTAGTGAACGCTGCAGCCACCAAAAAGAGATTTTTAAGCCATTCTCCACCGTTCCCCCGCCTTTATCTTGTCAAGAGACTGTATTTTCATTGTGCTCTCCTGGTAATTTAAATCCTGCTCGGGCTCAGCGCGCACCGTGTAATTGTGAGTCGGCAAGGGCTTGAATGTCATCACTGCTGTGCAAATAACATCATCAGCTCATCAGCTGTGTCAGTAACATTGCAATTATGTAAGCCACCATTATTTCCACCCCTGATATGCCGTATTAAAACTTATTTTGGGGGCTGGAGCTGACAGGTGTTCTATCAATATGAAAAGCACACAACAAGAGCCAAGCTACAGCTCCCGGGAGGATCATTCCACTGGGACATTCTGGTGACATCACCAGCGGTGCCAGAGCTCATGGATGGTCCCAAAAGAGCTGCTGTAAAGCCTGTTGCTGTTCTGGTGTCAGCCCTGCACTCACCCCACACCCTACCCATCACTGAGGACCTGTTCTGTTTGCTCTCACTCTTTGTACTCACCCAAACGCAGACAGTACGCCCAAAATAGAAACAGTTACTTTTAACTGCAGAAGGAAGTTAGGTAGATATTTTCATTTAGTCTTTTGGAGAAGAGTCTTGGGGGCTTAGTGGTTGTTTATAATATGGCTAAGCCCCTGGACTGCAGCTCAGCACTAAGTGATTAGTCTTTCTGAGGCTTCCCGTGTGCTTTTGGCCAGATCAATGATTTCCTAAGCTTTTATTTTCAGCTTCTTAAAAATGAGGCTGGCATAATCATTCCTTCCTCTAATCCTCCACATGATTATATGGTGAACACATCCCAGCAGAGCCAGCCCCTGAGGCTCCTCAGAGAGCCCCAACCTCTCTGTGCTCCTGTTCCAATGGCTCTGTTGGCAGCAAGGCAGCAGAAGTCCAAGTACAGGTGCCCAGCAAAGTTCACCAGCACAACAGAAACTTTTCCTGCAGCATCATGCTTGGTGCTAAGCACAGCTGGAAATGCTCCATGGAGCTGGCAGAGCTCCTCTCCCACAGCCCCCAGCAGCCCAGGTGAAACAGTCCATAAACATTCCTGTTTGCCTTGACTTCTCTCCTTCTCCCTCACACACTCCCACCCCTGAGCAGCCAGCACACAGCTCCAAGCTCAGGCTGAGGAGCACTTTGGTAACAAGCTCAGCACATGAATACAGGAAGCCAGGCTCAGATTAATTCCCAGTCAGCTGCTCTGTGTTGTGCCTAAAGAAACAATGCTCCACTGAACGTGTGTCAGGATGATAGATTAGGACTTTTTTTTTTTTTTTAAGATTATTTCAGCTTAAAATGCAATTGGAAGATTGATTCTTTAGATCCTCACATTATATAGGGTCTGGGTCTAGAGTATAACTCAGTGTGAAGGGAGATGATTCTCATCTTCACCTTCCAGAGACACTGTGTGTCACCAAAGCTGACAAAGGGAATGAATAAAGGTAAGGGATGGGGAGAGACAGACATAAAATTATGAATGCTTGGTATTTACAGAATACCTGCACACAATACTATTGTTCCATCTTTTTTCTTTTTTACTTTTTTTTTTAAATCAACCCTGCAAGGAAGATGAGCACCTGAATATGCTCTTTATTGGGTTAATTACTGTTTTATTTGGGGGTGGGCACAGAGGTCATTATTCTTTTACTGTGTTTTCTAGTGCATTATGTTCACAGGAAAACATATTTATTCAGAACTTCATTTTGATTTAATAGAAAAATGGTTCTTGCTACAACAATGTGAAATATTCATTTTTCTCCATGTGTTGATTTTTTGGCATATAAATGCCAGAAGCCTCAGTTCTCTTTCCTTATCAAGAAAAACTTGCCTGAGATTAATTTCCTCATCATCCTTTCCTTTTAAAGTGGCTGTTTTTCAATGCCATTTAAAGGCAGAGTTGTGATAAATTCCTGGTTTCAATGTACAGATTTCAATGAAAGAGTCTGTTCCACAGCAGTAAAGTCATTGAATCCAAATAGAAAAAGAGAAAAAAAAAATTATGAAGTTGGGTACTTCTACTGCAGCCAATTGTATAAGAGATGCACTCATGTGTTTTGCTTTCTAATGACAATTAGTTTTGATATAAACTGATTGAAAAAGTTTTTAAGATTTTTATTGAGAGGAAGGGACATTCTTCTGACAGAACTTCTTTATAATTGCATATTGGATTAATTGGAAACTACTGAAACACAGCAGAAGGTAATTTCTTAAGGAACAAAAAGATGAAACAGCTGGGATGGACAACATGAATTTGACTCCAAACCTGTGCGTTTCTGACCCTTACCTTTAGCCATGGATCCAAAGAGAAGATTTATAGATTTTATAGGTATTGGGTAGATAGGCCAGCCAGAGTCATCTTTCTACTTAAATGATCCTTCCCCATTCTATAGATTATTTTCAGCAAGACTTTATCCTGTACTCCATTAGTTTGAGCTATCTGTAAAAGGCTTTTTTAAACTGAATTAACTTTAAATTGTAGTAATTACAATTCAAATTGCATTAATTTTTATTAAATTTCAATTGTATTCAATTGCATTGCACTTCAAATTGTAACTAACACCCAGCCAAAAATTTCCTGCTGTCAGAATATTCTGCATCCAGACTATAAATCCCTGCTGGTTTCTCACCAAGCAGCATGGAAAACAGAGATCCTCAGCCAGCAGCACACCAGAGGTCACCTGAGCAGGTGATGCTTGCCCAGCTGAAGTTCACAGGCTCTGCTAAGGCTGGCAGTGCCTTTTGGTGCAGTGTTTACTCTGTGAGAAAATAACCTCACCCTTATAAAACCAGCATTCAGTTCACTGCTTTTTCTTATTCAAGGGTGATTTTAAAACAAAAGGTCAGGAAGAAAGGAAAAATCCAGCCCCCTGGCCTAAGATTTAATTTAAAATCTAGGATCTCAAAAGGTATTTAGCTACTTAATTCCCATTATCTGTTGATCACAGACAGCAGTCTGATGTCTACAGGTTTTCAGCTGCTAGAAACCGCCTTCCTGGGCTCTCAGAAAAGATTTTGAAAAATAAGAAAAACTGGCAAAATCTTTGATGGTCCTTTGTTCATTGTTAACAGAATAAAGAAATCTTTTTGAGAAAAATCAGAGCTCCTTAAATATGTAGGACAGAGAAACAAAGAGTTATGGCCCTTTGGAGACAGCATTATTTTGCCATGGAGTTGGTTTTGTCAGATGAAGTTTTATGACACATAGTGGCAATCATCCATCTTTGATGAGCAGACATGCACTAAATCAGAGAGACTGCTCTCCATGGATCACCGAGTCACAGCACACACTTTGGTAAACCATGGGGCCCTTAAATAAATACTCATAATGTGTTTCAAGCTGGCTTAGAACTCTGCAATATTTAAGGAAAATCAGGTATTTTTACCTGGAATGCTGAAAAATAATAAAGTGCACTGAAAGCAGGTGATCCTTGGGAAGAAAGAAGCAGCATTGCCAAGAAAAAACCAGTTGTGTGTGTAACATGAACAAGAGGACCCGAGCACACTGAGAGAAACATTCCAGCCTCAATGCAGAGCTTTGTGAGAGACCCAGATCCAAGGCAAGATGTGACATTTCACTTTTCAGATATCAAGTAGGACAGAAAACCTGTCTTACACTGCAGATCAATACATCACTTAGAGAGGGAGAGAGAGGCCATAGCCCAAATCAATCTGCAAGGTGTCAGGAACATCTAGGCCGACACCTGGCTGCTGTGCCCTTTAGCCCCCAGAGAGCCTCAGACGAAAGCAGTTGTCAGGAGATGAAGTCAGCCAGGAAACAACACAAAGCAAACATGAAAGTAGCCTCTTGTCATGGAGAAGGGCATTGCTGTTTTCCAAAAATACCCATCTGTAATGCAGAGATCCCCAGACCCCAATGTGCATAGGATTTTACTCAGAGCTAACCAATTTGTGGAAAAAAAAAAAAGGCAATTATTTATTCCATAGATATACTGCATTTTGGCTGGACAATGAGGAAGTTGAAGGAGAGGGAAGTAGAGAAACTTGCCTTTTAAATAAATTGTAGACTGGGTTATAACAATCCTCTGGCCACTTAGCTGGCAATTTCTACAGGGTGAAGACATAAGCAACAGTTTCTCTCATTCAGGAAATATTATTACAAGCTGAACTTGATTCTCCATCCTCATATTTTTGCTAAGGGCACATTAAAAAGCCTGGCCCATGGTTTCTGTGGCTATTTTAGTCCCATGCACAAGGACACATCTGAGACCACTCCCCACGAGTTCCATTTTCAGATCACTTCTCTTTCAAAGACCTGTTCCCAAATGAATGATGGGGGCTTGTTTCCCTCCATCACAGAAATTTCTTTTGTCACAGAAATGATTTATCTGTTGACAGCCAGGTTAACTGCCCCCAGGCAACTGATGGCAGTTGAAACCACTCAATGAAAAGCAAAGAACACTATTACCAGTTTTAAGAAAAGGAAGGAAAAGAAAAGGTATTAGTCCTTTCCTCTAAGACTGCCTTGTAAATCTTCCCTGCAAGAGACACAAAGTTGACTCCTCCAGGTGCTAGGTATGGTACACTTTTGGGTTACAACACTAATTACAGCTTGGAGAAAGTAGACCAGGCAGTGGTTGTTCTCAAAAAATATATTCCAGTATTTGTGAAGTCTCTCCTGTCGAAGGAGTGTGGTAAAAACAGTCGTAAAATACAAGACTATGGTTCAAAGTGGGCCTACACCTAAAGTATTGCATGAAACACATCTCCAGAGGAACAAGATGAGGTGAACCCATGGCATCCAATTGTAGGGACTAAACCAGGACCTGCACTAATGAGATCCACTGGCAGGGATTAAAGCAGTGCTCTGCTTGTGCCTGAGCTCTGTGGGGTCAGTGAGAGGGACTGCATGCAAAATAATTTAAAGCATCTCAAGCACAGTGCAAGTATCTCCTTTTGTTTCACATCCAAGATGAAGGAAAATATAATGGTTACATTAAGTTTTCCTTCAAATTTGACTTTACAGACTGCAAATTCTTGAAAATAAGGACTGCCTTATGGGTCCACTCCTGAGGGCCTCTTGGGAGTTACCATATTAATACTTCAAAACAAAATACCACAGAACAGAAAGAGTCTGATATTAAGATATCTATAAGCTAGTCATGAGTTTATAGGCACAGAAGATATAGGAGGCATATTAGGCACACAAAGTACTTCTAAAACAAAGTCCATGGCTGAAATTGGAAGAATCAGGATACATAGTATTAAACTTCTAACTCAGCTGAGAAGCCATACAAATGTAACTTGCTGCTCATTCAGTGGCTAGATGTGATCACACACCCTCAATCTCAAAAACCAGAACAGCAGCAGGCCACAAGTTTTACATTTCTTGATTTGAACTACAGTTATTGTCACAAGAGCCAATTCCACGTCGGGCCATTTCTTGTTCTTGTTGTAATTCATCATGAGAAGATGTGAGATCTGAGACACCTCGGCAAGGCATAGCCCATGAATAATACAGCACATTGCCTTGACCTTTTCAGTTTGCTTTGTGGTGGGACTGGCCAACTGCTCCTGTCCTCCCCTGTTAACCACCCCATTAACCTGGGATGAGAAGGTGGAATGGACAGACAATTAGCCAGCAGAATGCTAAAAAGGTTCATGTAGGAGCTCACAGCCTTGGCTTTCTTGAGCTTCAGTGGGTATTAAGATTCTGCAATATCTTTTCTCTTTCAAAGTCTGCAGAGAAAAAAAAACAAGAATTCACACAAGATGAACTTTGTTCTGGTTTCAGATCATAATCATGTAGCTCCTCTCAGATGTCACACTTGGATGATTCCAGCGTATGCGTGAATAAACCGAGAAGAAAGTTTATTTTTACTCTTCTCAATATGGAGAATATTCAATTAAACTGGTGAACTTTTTCTCTGAAGCTGGCCATTCTTGAGTAAAGGAAAATTGGAGAGAGTAGTGGCAAAGCAGATCCATACAACACAGCCTTCTTCCAAAGGTCACTCTTGCTACACTGACTACTCAAGCTGAGTCATGCCAGTGATTTCCTACTCAGAGAGCAAATGCTGGAATTTTTACATCCTGTGGGCTGTCAGCTGCAGAAAACTTCATCTCAGTACTCACCAAGACTACGAGGACAGCAGAGCTCACATGCTCAGGCACATGGAGAACGTGAGGCACAGTAGGTCTCAGTGAAAGTGCCTGTTGGAAGCAACTGCCCCATTTCTCTGGATATCTAGACATTTTTTAAATCTCCAGATATATCTCTTTTTTGAAAGACAAAACCATTATGAATGACACAGAGTTATAGGTAAGTATCAGAAACTGTTTTCTGAAGCCTTGTAGTCAAAAGTCCTAATTTCACAATTTCACATGGGCCTCTTTTGCTTGTAAAGATTTTCTAACCAACACTCCAGATGTTCATTTACGATGCCTTGGGATAGTTTGTTTTTCAGACATTGCCATATTCTTGTCTTTGTAGAAATGTGTTGCTGTGAATTAATATTACTAGCAATGCTACGAAATACTTTAGATGGAAGCAAAGAGAAAAGGACCTTTTTGACACACTTTGGAACACCAAATTTTACATTTACTACGGGTATTGACCGCAATAATGCAAAGTCCTTTTTATTACCTTCCACTAATAATATATTCTCTATTTTGCTTAAGGTGAACAATGACATTCAGACAGGAAGAATTACTAACAAGGAAAAGATAAAGCTTTAAATTACAAAAATGACGTGATAGTTTCTCTCTGTAATGCATTTTAAGACCAGAAGGGACCATTAAGATCACTTATATGCCAAGGATTTTTACACTGTGCTTTTTGATATATGGGATCTCAAGTATCATACCATTTCTTTTGACCCTTGCTCTTAAGCACTATCTCTGATGGATTTTTACAAACTATATATTGAAATATTGACATGCTTAGGGGCCTGCTCACAAAATGAAAGAGATTAGAGAAGCATAATTTCTTTTCAGAAAAGCAATCTTTTTTTTATTTTTAGGATAAAAGTTTTGCTGTGTTTCTATAACAGGTGAAACCAGCATAAAGAAAAGTTTATCAGGCTGCCATATCTTCGGTTTGAAAAGATTGGTGCCAATTTTAACTAGTTCTAATCCTATGTCTGGGATAAAATTGAATTTTTCTGGGCATTCAGGAAGAGTTATAGCAGTTAAGGCATTTACAGGCTCTCCATTACTTTACCCACTGCCATTCATCTGCAGACAGACACCACCATGAGAATTCCCAACCTCATCAGCTGATCTCTACAGATCACCATCACAAATTAAAACATATCACAAATTAGGAGAGCACTGAGCTTGTCAAGAATCTGATTAAATTCTGGGTATGTTGAATAGAAAAGACAAAGAGAAAGGAAGTCAATCCATTCCTTTATCAAGGACTTGTTCAACTCTCTGGGCGACCTGGGGAGTCCCTGTGGCAGTGAATGAATTGTACCCTCCTGCAGATAAAGGATTAAAACTCTCCTTGTTGTGTGTGCCCATTTAAGGAGGGCTGAGGCGATCCATAAGGGATGGGAGTGGCAGGAGCCATGAGCGGTTGTGCTGCTGTCGTGGTTTAACGCGGCCCCACGCAGCCGCTCGCTCACTCTCCCAGGTGGGAGGGAGAGCAAAGCAGAAGAGCAAAAGTGAGAAAACTTGTGGGCTGAGATGAAGACAGTTTAATAAGGGAAGGAAAAGCCATGCACACAAGCAAAGCCAAACAAGGAATTCGTTCCCCACTTGCCATGGGCGGGCAGGTGTTCAGGAAAGCCGTGACTTTCCATCACACGGAACAGTGACTTGGGAAGACAAAAGCCACGGCTCTGAATATTCCCACTGCCTCAGTTTTATGCTGAGCACGACATCATACAGTCTGGAACATCCCTTGGGTCATTGGGGTCAGCTGTCCTGGCTCTGTGTCCTCCCAAATCCTTGTGCATCCCACACCCCCTCGCTGGTGGGGTTGAGGTGAGGAACAGAAATGGCCTTGGCTCTGTGTAAACCCTGCTCAGCCATAACCAAAATATCCCTGAGTTTTCCACACTGCTTCCAGCACAAATCCAAAGCACAGCCATACATCAGCTACTAAAGAATTAACCCTACCCCTACCAAAACCAGCACAACTGCCTTGAAACATTTTCTCCCCAAAGCCTCATTAATAGCAGTGTAGCAGTAACTTCACTTCTGAAATACATTTATCAACTGCTATTGTTAAATGTGCCCAAAGAACTTTTATTTTCCAAAGGGATGATAACAT
Source organism: Anthoscopus minutus (assembly GCA_013399455.1). Taxonomy (NCBI): domain Eukaryota; kingdom Metazoa; phylum Chordata; class Aves; order Passeriformes; family Paridae; genus Anthoscopus; species Anthoscopus minutus. Next base: position 304,949 of record VWYI01028431.1, read on the forward strand.
CAGCTTTTACACATCAACAAACAAGCAGAGAAAAAGCTTTTTTTCTTAAGATGCGGAATATCACTTTTTGTGGGGATAATAGCTAGAGGTGCATAAAACCAAATTCTGCCATTTAATTAGCAATCAAGAGTGATCTGTTAGCCAGAGTTACTGTAATCTGTGAACTGTTAAGTCAAAGCAAAAATGGCAAGTAATTAGACTGTATCCATTAGAGCTTCTCTAGCACACACTCATACAGCCAGGGTTTCAATTGGAGGCAGAAGTGGAAGTGTGAAACTCCTTAATATATTCTTCTTTTTAATTAGCAATCAGTGCTGATTTGTCAGCCATACCAACTCTAATGCATGAGCCATTGAAACACAGAAAAAAGGCACTCTTTCAAAACCATTTATGCTTATATTTACATTCCCTCCAGGCTGAAACATTGGAGAAAGCACTGAAATGCCATCAGAGAGCAGCAGAAAGCATGTAGGAGCTCACAATCCAGCACAACCAGTGCATCACCGATGGTTTGGGTGAAGACACAAGTTCAGTATTTACAAGAGGCTGTTGGAATGTCCAGACACTAAGAAATAAACATTAATAAGCATTACCTTTGCTAACTGTACACAACTCAAAATCTCCAAGAGCTCAGGCAGTACTGTTTATATTCCACCTAACTCCATTTTAAAGAATCCATTATTAAACTGATGGCATACTTACCAGGTTGTTGCACTTCGAATGGAGAAGGAAGTGAAAGAAGTGCAAAAGGTGCTCCTTTACCTGATGTTCAAAGCTCCCAGAGAAACCTGAGCAGGAGCAGCAGAACACAACCTGCTTCTGGGCTTGGGTAGGTGCAACATTTTACTTCCCCCAAGCCAGGATGGGCTTTACAGCACTCCTGAAGCTGAGCAGCAAAACTGGACACTCCAGCATTAGGCCAAGAGCCCCTTCCTTCTTCTTCAGCCCTTAAAAGAAATTGAGGAACTGGGAGAAGAGGGGGAATGAGGTGTAGAGGTTCTCCTCTTTCTACTCAATGTGCTGGTCTGACATTGTGCTGGTTACTATAGTACTATAAATATCAGAACTTTAATTCCTTCATTTCACTCATATAAAGTACATGCACAAGGCCTCCCTGCCGGAGGTAAAAATAAAAGGCTGCTTCATATATCTTTTTAAGAACCTTTTGTTTATCTAAATACACAAACACATATATATTTTTATATATAATAACTTACTTCAAAAACAGAGGGTAGCTTCCACAATAGTCAGGCTCGGTACGTGAAGTCAGTGTCAGTGTACAGATCAGCTGATAAAGGCACCAACACAACTTAAACTAATTACAGTTTGCAGGTAGGATGGTAATTGCACTTCTAACTGCCTAAATTAAGTATACAAAAGCCTGGTTGCATTTGTGTAGAGGCTGACAGGGTACTCCGTGCCAGCTGAAAATTCTGCCCTCAGTAGTGGTAATGTTCTTAACAAAAAATGGCTGTTGTTTGCCTAACGTCTGACAGAGTGACATCTATTTCACTACATGTTTAATTAGTTTGTTTTCATGGTGTTCCCGTTTGTATTTCAGTGGTGGGAGCAGGCAGGTTTCTGGCTCTGCACTTAAAGCCGGTCCCAAGGCAAAGAACGTGGCACCGCTTTGCCTTCACCCTTCCAGTGTCAGCTGCGCGGAGCATTTTCAGCTTTCAACAGCTTTTGTGTTTTTAAAGTGCATTCTAGCTACCCCTCTTTGTCTCTGATGGCTGGCTTTCAGGGGCTGTAAACATCCATCTCGCAGAGGAGTGTGCAGCTCCTGCATTTGAAACAGCAACTATTTCTCTGCAAAGCACAGGTCAAGCCGTCCTGTTGAATCTCTGACAGATTTGCAAACAGGTGCTCTCGAGCAGCTGTGAGATATCCACCTTTTCTCTCTGAACAAGAACCTATAAAAGATTAATCATGTTAGGCCATTAATGCTTTAATAGTTTGTGAATGTACATTTATGAGTTCTAGGCATATGAATGGCTCCAACCTCAATTCCAGGCTTCCTCCAGTCTCTTCTTGAATATCTCATCGGGGCTCTTCTAATTTTTTTAAGTAAGCAGACAAGTTCTTGCTTCCTTAAACATCATCCCACCAAACACCCACCCAATAGAAGACCTTTTCCTTTGATTACCTATTTAGAGCAATGGTTAAGAGGATTCTTGTAGCATCAAGAGCAGCTCATTAAACTGCTTTTGTACAGCCCACGAGAAAAGCTTTTGTTTTAAACTAAGACCATCTCTTGACCTCCTCTTCAGAATTCCAGTTTTTCTGAATGAAAAAAATTCATGTGTTGGCTGACTCTGTAGCACAGAGATATTAGAAAGGAATGTCCTTTTTATCCCAGTTTTTTTTCCTTAAAAGAGTTGCAAAACAGGTCTTACAGTTTTACAATTCAGAAATCTCAAGATAAAGACAGGAAATTATACTGAATTGGACAAAACTGTCCAAATTGAAGTTTAAAAAATTTTTCAGGAGATATGAATTGTCTGTATGATGACTGAAGCTGGGTCCTGTACAAAACCAGATGCTTACTGCCACTCAATAAGTCACATCCCATGAGATGATAAAAGTAGTATTGTTTAAAATTCTGGTTTGAGATGCAGTCTCACCTCTGATTCAAAGAGCACCAGCCACACTACCCTTCAAAATGATGCACTTATTCCAATGCTACAAGTACAATATGCAATATTGGAAAGTGAAAAGTTGGAGCAAAGTTCTCATTTTTAAAATTCCTTATTTTAGCTGGTTTCTGTGATTCTGGACCACCTTTTTAACTCAGAAAGCTCATTTCCAGCTCCCGGCCTGTTCTGTCATCTTACTCAAGATTTTGCTGCTGTGTGACAGCTGTAAAACACTCTCCCCTTCCCACTCCATCAAGAGAAATACTGAGCAGACCTTTCTCAATCCTAACATTTGCTAACAGTACACCTATTTTTTCATAAAGTAGAAGCAGTTTTTGCTGTAACTTGACATAACAGGTTAAGATAACGGATCTAGAATGTAGGAGTGAATAAAGTCACACCAAAAGCTGGTATAACCTTCTTCCTCCTCCAAGAGTTAGCAAGACTGGGCAGAACTGGTTCCTCCATTACCCTGTGCAACAACTGAAGAGCAGGACTCAGCACTGTAGTTGACAGGCTGATAGTGCTGTAAGCACAGAAGTTACCAGGTTGAAGATGCTCTTCCAAAAATAACAAAAGAAACCAGAAACCAAGAACTGTTGCTGGATTTTTAGCATAGTATTTATTGAATAGCTTCTAGAGCCACTTCATGATAGAAGTGTCAGAACATATTGAATTCAGATGCTTATTCTGAATGGACAAAGACAAAAAAAAATAAATAAACCATGGACTGGACATGTAGATCCAGGGGAGATTCATGAATATATTAAGAGAAAACAAAAAAAGATTCAGGCCTATCAAGTGTTATACTTTATTAGGAATAACTACATAGATAATCAGAATACAGTTGTAGGCTGGAGCCCAACAATGCTTTCTTTTTTTTCCCCCCCACATAAAAAAGTACACTTTCATAAAAGCTTGTTTAGCAAAGCCAGAAGCAGTGTTATTTTAAACAGTTTATTTACATTGCTCAGATTGGCAAAAAGAGATATAAAAAACAGTGCAGTCTGACACATTCAAAAGCATCACTAGTTACATATAGATACAAGACAAAACACAGGTGGTTACAAAGAAACCAGAAGCTGTGAACTCCTGCTAATACCAACAGTTGAACTGTTAATGAAATGCAGAAATTTACATATTTAGATAGTTTTTGAGAGTGCATTGCAGGGTACAAACTGTTCAGAGATGACAGAAGTGAACATAGAGTTTTAAAGAAAAGACATAAACACATGAGAAAGCCTAAAAGCCTTGAGTAGTACACTGAAATTTGACACGCCAAAATTGGACCCTGAAGTTTCAATGTCACACCAATAATCCCAAGAATTAAATAGTGATTTGTTAACCAAGTATGGGGAATATCTGGCAGTTTGGTTTTCTAACAACCCTACTAAGCAGGAGTGTAATTCTTTTCCTCAGACTTCCACTTCAGAGAAAGAATTCAATTCATCATGTTTGGTGGTCAGAGCTCCTCATACCACTGTGTTACAGTGAGGCTGCAGGAGATCATAATCACAAAACTCAATTCTATTTAGTTATAAACAACTACATTTATAAAATATCTAGAACAAGCAGCTGTACAACAGGTTAACTGTCATACTTGAAAGGTCAGGTACTTCATAATGTATCTCCATTTAAGAAATCCACAATTCAAACATTAGAGCGCTCTGCCAGTAGATGAAATTAGGCAAGCATAAGAGTCATCCAAACTAGCAGTAAATTATGTGATCATCATCTTCATTTCAAGATCTGACAAATCAGTTTATTGCCTGGAGGGGACAATTTCCATAGAAGAAAATGTTTCAGTTATGCTGGTAAGGAAAAAAATCTGTGCAAGGGAATACTGTGTTTAAATGAAAGCCAGGTTACTTAATCCACTGATTGGCTGGTCTGCTTCAACACAACTAAACCCCCCTTGTGATTAACTTAGAGTTATCTAACATTTTGCTAATCATTGCTAAGTGCTAATGACTAAGGTACCATTAATGTCAGTAACAGGTCACTGCCCAGCCACCTGCTTGTCAGTCACTCCCACAGAGCAGAGTCTTTGCCACCTGCCTCATATCAAGTGGGTTGTTGATCGGCTCAATGTGTGACTCCTCCTTTCAAAGATCGAGGGAAGGCTGACCAAGGAGGGAGAAGGAACACCCTGTTGGACAACAAAAAAAAGTTATTGATCATTTATGAACCAATCTCAATAGTCCAGCAGTCATTTCTCAGCCTTGATATATCATATAAGAAATGTGAGTGCAGAAGGTCTCAAAGACTGGCAGCTTTTGAAATTAATGATTCAGCATTTCTAGAGTTGGAAGACTTAACACATTTTAAAAACTGCTGAAGAAGATTTTTTTTCCCCCTTTTTACTGGCCTTGAGAGATCTGGATTGCAGGAACAGGTTTTTGAAGAGTAGCTGTTAACAAGTATTAGTATACATCTTGCATCACTTTTTGCAGTAATAATCTCCCTCCAAAATGAAGGCAAGATTCACCATGATAATCTCTTAGAGAAACAGAGCTCCCTCTCCAATCCTACAACTTTCTGTATAATCATCAGCTCTGAGCCCCAAATGAGATGCTGAACACATGTCTCCTTGGCTGCAGGAGGCAACAGACATCCCAATGATTTGTCAGAGCTTGCTTTAGCTGTGCCTGGATGGGCACACACTAGGCAAGAAGCTGACTTTTCTGATGCTTGGAGAATAAGCTGCTTCTGAGACTTAATTACAGTGAAACCAACACATCAATATGTAGCACTAAAAGTAAACCTCTTTGGATTAGCTGAGATTTTATATTCTTTTCACATTAGACCTCAAGATACTTTCACAAGCAATACTCTGTTGCTCTTAACAGCCAGCCAAGCTTCTCAGCAAATCAACAGGTCACGGTAGTTAGGCAGCTTGTGCACCTGCATCCTTCAAGAATCTTTTAAATAGGGATATTTTGGGCAGGTAAGGATATACACACTTCACTGTGAACAAGCCCTATGCCTTTTAAGGCACGTCCTCCATCTGCAGTCACTGGCAATATCAGAAAACTTAACCCTAAACTCCTCTTTATAGAGCAGCTCCTATTAGACTCAAGTATTTTATATCGAGTATTTTTATTTACAGCTAGAGAACAAAAAACTAAAACCACAGGTAAAATGAGCTGCTCAAGACTTCCTTGCAACCAAGTTATTAAAGTCCTCAAAACTCTGGCCAGTGAGCTACATGGCCACTTGGACAACTGAACTGAAACAGTGAGGAATTCAAGTATACATCAATTTTTAAAAAAAAACTCCAAAAATTACCTTTGAAAGTTTGTGAAAAAATAAGTTTGCACCCAGAACCAGGAATAGAACCACATGTGAGTGCTGACTCCAACCCTGTGCATTAGAGGATGTTAAAGAAGAACCCAATACCATTTAATGCACCCTTTGTGCATTAGAGCTGTACCATGCTTTCTCAGCTTACAGAACTCAGGATTTCTTGCTCACTTCAGTGAGGATCTGAGGCAGAGAATTCCCCAACACCACGCTGGTTATCATCTCTAGCATCAGCACAACTGGCAGCAGTAACTGGGAAAGCACATGGTCTGTCCAAGGCATGACCATTGAAGCTTTCCAAGCTGGAAGAGGCTTTTGCTTCTACAGCATTTGAAAGATGAGTATTTGCAGAGCCAGGACACAGCACAGGTCGAGGCTTGGAATTTTGAGAGCTCCAATCAACAGAACTGGAGCGATGGACATTAACAGCACATTTGACAGATCCACTTAGGCTGCACGTGGAAGAGGAACGAGCAATCTACAATTAGAAAGGGTTTAAGAGTCATTTCAAACAAGGAAAAAAACTCCCAAGCACCCAAGCTTTATTGGTATTTTTACTCTGTATTTTTCTGCACCATAAAATTACCACATAAGCATAGGCTTGGATTTAATTTAAATAAAACAATGTCTGAGTAACAGCTTTGACTCTTAATGGACTCAGACAGGTTTCCTGCAGTTTTGGTTTCCTATCAACAATGCACTGGTATTCCAGCTTGAGGGGCTGGAACCCAAACCTCTTTTCCCTTCAACCTTACCATTGAGCCAAAAAGGCTTTATACAAGTTCAGTGGTGTGTGGCATTGGTTAAAAAAAACACAACACATGATCTGCTGCCAAGCTGCAGCTTATTACCACAGAGGTGCAAGAGCTCTGGGAAGAATCTGAGGCAAGAACATGGTTTTGCAAGTTTCTATGATTTTGTGGAAAACAAATATTTTTGTCTGAGGTAGATAAGCACAAAAAGAAAAAGTACATGACTGGCAAGTTAATGAGAAATGAGATAACAGTGCTGTATCAAAATGAAGACAATTGGAATGCAAAAACAATTGTTGCCATAATCATAACAGAAGGAAGCAAATCTCTCTACAGAAAACTAGGCTATAGCCCTACTGGTGGATTTTTTTTTATTTCCTCTAAAGCAAGGGAGTGTGCTGTGATACTTCCTCCCTGCTTCATGTTTTCTCATGTGGGAGAGCAGAGTTATATCTTTATGTTGCACAATTTAATGGCCACTCAAACATACTGAATCACCTCAATATTAAAGTACTGACACATCAGTCAGTAGTAGAAAGATGAACAGGATTCCCTTTTCTTGGCCTTCTGCCCCACATACTACAGACTAGAAAGTAGGTGTTTACTCATCAAATTTACTCAAACACTATAATAAAAAGCAAAGATGATGAAAAGATTCCTCCAAATCTAGTCTGCTTTACTAGATTGTATTAGGAAATTGAGTTTGGCCTAATGTAGCAGAAGAAAGCTCTAACAGGCAGCCAGGCATAGCAGAACAGTTGCAATATGTAGAACAACATTTAATTTTACCAATTTTTCTTAAACATTTATGAGGAGATAATTCCCTTGTTGTTTAAAAACTTGCAGGCTGCAGCATCTATGTTTCTCCACCCTTCTTTCCCAGCCTGTTTCACAGGATGTCTGTCATCTCACTGCTTTGACTGACTATTCAGGGTTGTACATCACATTTCTATTTAGTGTTCAAAATCAAAAGCATAAACCAATATAAGACTGTGTTGAAACTTTCTCACTCTCTCAGAGGAGAAAACATATTCCATCCCAAGCAAAAGAGATTGGTGGGGTTTTTCAACTTAAATGTGTAAGGCAACTCCCAGTTTTTAGTGCATCAACATTTTTCTGCATTTTCAGCAAGTAAGGCTTCTCATTAAACAGCTCTTGAAAATAACATCCCAATGAATGCAGTTAAAAATCATTTTTCCCCACTGTGTATGTTGGAATCGTTAAAGTGAGAGCAGCAGCAGAGTGTGCTGTGAAGGTGGAGCCTGCAGAGCAGCTCGCTCACCGCTAGGGATGAGGTGCTGGTCAGGCGGCTGCCGATGTAACTCTCGGTGTTGGAGCTGGGGCTCCTCCCCTCTGTGGCGCTGTGAGACATCAGAGCCCTGCGGAGAGCACGCTTGGGAGTCTTGGAGAAAGAGAAGGCTCTCGTGACCTGAGGAGTTGGACAAATGATTAACCACTGACAAAAACCAGGCTGGAATAACTACTGTTATACAGGCTACCATTCTGAATATCTCTAGGATGTGTATCAAGTGTTGGTGGTTGAGTCACAACCAGCCAAACACCCACACCTAAAGTGATCTGACTTTTAAAGGCTCCCCATCATCCTTGCTCTTCTCATTCTTCCCAAATATGAAGACAACACAGGAGGGAGAGAGGAGGGCAGAGATTCAGGGAGAAGTCAAAGCAAGGTCTGGTCAGCAAGGCTTGCCCACATACCTCAGTCCTGCCCAGTCAGGCCACCCCTTCTTTAAGCTGCTCTCAGTTTTGCATTATATTTAAAAGATTCCAAAGTATTAAACAGGATAAGATCCATAACAGACTCAAAAATGACTACATAATACTTATGACTGTAATACTTAAAACTATATATACAGATATTCCAAAACCTTAAACACCTCTCACCTTCTTTCTTTAAGGAGATTATATTTAAGAGTTTTAGTTCAGATTAAGTTTTTCCTGTCACTACTGTAAATACTACAAACCACCTGAAAGAGGAATCCCAGCACAATTCTTTGACTAAAAAGCATTAGCTTTATACTATCTTACCTTTTTTGATGTTTTCTTTATTGCCCTGGATGCTCTGCTTAAAGTACTGTCCATATCTTTAGTATTAACTTCAACTGAATCAGGATCAGCAACATAAATGAGATTTTCCTGTAGGTAAAAATAGTCTTAATAACGATCAAATTTCAGCACTTGCTAAAATATAGTTTTCTAGTCCATTAGATCAGATTTAGAGGGTTTAATTGCCATATTCTTCCATATTTAACTCTTTATACAGTCCAGCAGCTATTTGTTTTCAGGCCATTTCATTAGATCAACAGTTGGTGCAATCAGTTTGTGAAACCACTTCATCAGTAGTTTTACATGCAGTTTGTCTGATTCCATTTCAAGTCCAAGTCCAATTTAAAGGCAGTAGTTCTGAGGCATCCCCAGGGAGTTTCCAAGATAAACATTGCTTTATTCCACTGACACATCTAGCACATTTCTGAAGTGAAATCTTGAGAGCTCCAGCTGTCAAACATGAAGACTAAAGACTCAGCTTAAGTGTAATACATGTTGCAGAATAGCCACAAGTTCTGGGGTTTTTTCATGCCTCATTCTTAAACTCCAGCATGTGCAAAGCAATCTCTGGCTACCTGCTTACAAAACCTGGTGGCCGAGGTGGAACACATGGGAGTGGGAAGTTGCTGGGATGATTTTTTTTTGCTGTTTGTTGTCTGCATTTTGAGAAATTAAAAAACAAATCTCACAAGGACCCCAGTCAGCAGCTTTATGGCCATTCCCACGGCCTAAAGGAAGAGTAGCCAAAGCCTTTGCTGCCACCAGGTGGCAAAGTCAATGTTCTCTCATTCACAGGATGTTCTGGATGTCTAAACCCAGGCAAAGTGCTTAAATTGAACTCAATTTGACATTTAAATCAGCAAGAAAGAAGTATTATATAGCTGGTACAAAGAAATAGATACAGAAATTATAACTAATGGGATTCAGCAAAGTAGGTTACAATTTAAATGTCTTGGGGCAAAAGAGAATGATACATTTATTACACAAAGGTTTAATTCCTATTAAAAATCCAAGTTGTATGTGACACAAAATACTGAAGACAGGCAACGTACAGACTAAAGTCAATTAGCACTTCCACATCAGCACTTTTCCTACTCATACCTAAAAGGGAAGGGAAACAACAAACTCCAAGTCTCTTATTCCTAAGTCCCTAGATCACAAGATACACAAAATAAAACCAAGATGCTATTTTCATTACTTAATTATCTCTCCTGTAACAAGCATGCCTTTAAAAATCACAATCAAATATTGTGCTGTAAGAATACACTGCAGAACATAAAGCATTTCTAGTTTACACTAAGTAGCTTCAGCTATATGTACTGCACATATTTTCAGCAAATTGACATGACTGATATGCATAGACTTTTACATAATTAAAACATTAGCTGAAAGCCTCTTGCTGTAATTGGAGAGAATCTACTTCTCAAATTAGTGATTTTCTGACTATAGAAAGCCCACATGCTGAACTTCTAGAAATCTGACAAGGCCAGTGCTCCTTTATTTCACTGTTTTTCTTATTTCCCTGTTTTAAGGTTGTAGATTTCTGTCTGTGGGAGGAAGATGCTTCATGTCTCTTGCATTATGGTGCAGATAAGGTGTGGAACAAACTCAACCGAACACAGAGTTAATCCAACACAAATGATCAACAACACTGGGATTGTAAATTCAAAGATAGCTGTGAAAGAAGCAAGCTGAATACAATTCTTGTTAGAGCTACAGTGCAAAGTTGAATCACATCCTTTCACCATCACAAATTAATTATAAAAAACTTTTGATTATTAATTACTACTAAGCTTCTGCACAAACTTCCAGGGTGTTTCCTTTTTCTACCTTTTAACCGCCCACTTGCAGGCATGTTAGCACAAATGTTTTCTGCTCTACTTTACCCCAGGCATGTCCACTATTAACTTCTTTAGCTCTAGGTGCTTAAAGCCAAAAAGAGGGAAATGTTTCAATCAGCAGCATGGCTCCAGAGTACTTACTGCATCTGCTTTACAAATAGTGTTGGCCACGTGCCGACACAACGTCTTCAGCCAGTCCTCCTTGCGAGGGTCTTCATTTGTCATCTGGAAACTGAGCAGCTTGTTGTTGAGTTCTGTGGGTGGCCTCACAACTAAGGCAAAAGCTTTCTGGCAATCTACAGTTTATTTAAAAAAAAAGCAAGGAGTTAGTAAAAAGAATAATGATTTTTTTCATATAATTCAGGGGGAAATCTTCAGGAGGGTCAACCCTCTGCCATGAGCTGGAGCTAAAGACAAGATTTGGTGCAATTATTTTGGCTTTTTTTTTTTTTTAACACAATAGCTCTTGTAACACTTGCAAGAGCAGAATGCTCTCCACAGCCATCATCAAGAGGCTGCAATCAGCTGTTCAGGTAATAGTTAATTATTCACTAAATAATCTGCAGAGCAGTCAGCCTCATCTACCCTCTTTGCCATTTCTTTTAATTGGGTTTCTATGTTCAGGTGCTTCAGAGAATATCAAGCAGAACACATGATGTGCATATCATCACTTACAGTGAAACACCAAATCTTGCCAGGATAGAAGTCTAGAAACTGGTGTGACTGGATTCTTTATAAGCCACTATCAAGGCTGGAGCAGTATGGCAAAGAAGACAGAGAAATTAAGTCATCTTTTAAGATGCCATGCACAGCTCCTCCTGAGCATTATCATCACCAGTTAGAAGAAAATTTGGTTTCACACCAACACTACTTTTCTCTGGCCACTCTAATGCTCTGGGCTTAAGTTTGAGGTTTGGTTTTTATTTTGTAAATCCAGAGCTGTCAAGTGTTTAACTCTGTTTACTTCACACTGCCAATTGGTTGGCTTATGCTAATGCCACCTAGTAGTTCTGCCAAATTCAGCATCCTGCAGCCATTCTTGAAAAGCCAAGAGGCATCAGTACAAGCAGTTCTCAAGCTCATACAGAGATTCAAACAGAAGCTTTTACTAAAATTGCATATCTATAACATACCACACAATAAATACATCTTAGTTTTCCATCCCACAACAGCAGAGCTTCCTCCTTCACACTCTGAAACACAGTTTATTTAGCACTTCAAAACACACAGACCTTCTGTTTCCCTGATGTCCAAGACTTTCTTGATCTGGGAGAGAGGCATGAGAACAACATGCTTGAGAGATGCAGGGGGCCTTGTGTGGCCATGGGGACTCTTGAAAGCTCCAATAACTTTATGCCGTTTCCTCGCAATCTGTTAAATAGAATAGAAAGGATCAGTTGGAAGATCTCTTGCCATTGTTTCCTTTCCATTCTGTATTTTTTACCTTCTCCAGTCCAAGAAGGCACAGAAAAATTTCACTACTCTACCACATAAATCTCAAAAGAATTCACTTATCTCACTATTCACTGCCTACAGCCCAAGTGGCCCAGCAATATTTGTTATTTGGCATCAAAACACTCAGCTGAAAAAATACAATAAATTTTTAAGAAATACCTAGAGAGGAAGTAATTTTATATTACAGACCTCAATTCTACCCTGCAAAACAAACAAGGGTCCTTTGAAATCCACCACAAGGTAGTCTAGATTTAAACAGAGAAGACAACATCTATATGCATGAACCAGTGTGGTGTGTTCTGTCCTAGAAATATCACTCGCTGTTGCTTATGCATGCAGCCATTGAGCAGGCTTTGCATAAAAACATGTATAGTATTTGTGTGTTAAAGTAATGCATCTTCTTGTCTCTTGTCTAAGAGACAAGCCAAGAAGCTTCATTAAAAGTGGTTTTATTTTCCTTTCCCTCCTTTACAAGAGGTGATGAAACTGAGTCAACTTGACTCCCAGAGAGAGTTCATCACTAGTCACAAGAACAGGCTTTTGTCTCTAAGCACTGCTTAGGACAGCACTACTTTTGAATTATTTTAGAGTTGGTCTTCTATGAAGACAATGTTCTTCACTGCTGCAGACAGCAACAAGTACTTTATGAAAGTGTCCTTTATAAAATCAGTTTTTCCACATTAGTCTCCAAAACCCAGTTAGATTATTCTTCCCCTCTAGTTCTTCCTAATGTATTTTTAGCTTAAGGCATTTATTATGATTCTGGTTTTTTGGTAGCCTAAGAACAGACAGATCTACCAAGGCCCATTATTCACTCCAATGATATACAATTAAACTTTAAAAGGATGAACAACCTGATGAACAAAGGACTCCATTTTTTCATCCACTGGTGCTATTCGGATAAACTTTTTTTTTAACATATTAAGCTGCTTTTATGTTTTTAGTCCAGCTGCAAGGCATTAAAGGTTACATTAACACCTCCCAGCCATGTAGACACAACCTACTAACTACATTGACTTATACAGTAGTTAATGGAAAGGAAACATCAGCATGTGTTGACCTATCAGCAATCTGTGACTTAGAATTAGAATTCTGCCTCAAAAGTTCTTAAATTTTACCTATTTATATTCACATGTAGGGTCAAGCCTTTTATAATTCAGTCCATGAGATGCACTGGCATAGTCATCTTACCTCCAGGCAATCATTGAACAGAAAAAGTGTGACCTGCTCTCCCCTGTCACAGATGTCATCACCAAGTGCTACAGTTTCCAGACGCTGAACCAAGCTGCGGTGGGAGGACAGGAGATTGGCCTAAATGACAGAAGCAAAAATCTCATTAAGCATTTAGTTCAAGGGCTGGATTACTGCTTGCTTACAGCTTAACACTGGCAATCTGTTTAAACCAGCACCACTGTATTGTAGCCTCACACACTTTTGCAAAGGGAAAAAGTACTGCAGTCATTTAACAGATCTGCAGCTTTGGAGGAATTACTTACTGGACATCCATCCACTTCATAGACAACGTCAAAGAACTGCCTTTGTGCCTCTGTTTTTCTTTTGTCTTCATTAATGTGTCTAAGGAAAGCATATTATATAAATCTTCTATACCAAGCAACAGTAAATGGATGCACTGCATTTAAAACATACAAAAATAGTAAAGCTAAACATTCAGGGATAGAATTTATACAGCAGCACTTGCCACATTAGCCTGCAAAAATAGCCAAATACTACAAGAAATCACATAGGAAACTTCCTTAAGTTCAATGTGATCTAGACTTCTCTGGAATTCTTGTCACCTTACCAGCACTTGACACACCAATCAGTTAAAATAGAATTCCCCTCTCCTGTCCACCAAGATTTTGAACCAGAGACTAACACAACTCAGTTCTTTACAGCCTGCATTTTGTCTCCCCCAAATCAGGACTGCAGCACACTAAGCAGCAGATGCAAGAATAATTACAATTTAAAAGTTGTTGTTAAAACTGGACAAACATTTACCCAATTAATGCAGGAGTTCTCGGCGCTGGAGACATACGCTACACTTCAAAAGAGGTGAGGCTTACAATCTAAACAACTTCAGCTTTCAGCTAATTAACTCATGGAACAGTGCCAAGAAGAGCTAATACAGGACCAGAAGAAAAACTAATCTCCCACCCAAAGTCTGTCCTTTCAGTAGATATATGCACAGAAGTAAGATTTAAAGACAAAACCAATCTCTTCTATTCCACAGGGAAGAGATTTAAAGAAGAGCTGGAACAGAACAGAGGACTGGGGACAGTCCCTGCTGAGGCAGGGAGTCAGCAGAGGTTCAGGTGCAAGAGCTGGGTAACATCAGAGACTCCTTCAGAGCTCTGGCACAGAACACCAAAGTGACAACAGCAGCCAAAAGGAAGCTGAAGAACACCTACAGTTATGTTTACTTACTGCTCCTTGTGGCAACATAACACTGACAATTTGGGAGGAACAGAGGGATCTAAATGCAGTATGTTTAACAGTATGTTCCATAGCACCAACATGACTTACGTCATCACCTCCTTTAGTGACTCAATAGCTCTCTCTAGAGTTATTTTATCTGGGTTCTCTTCTGCTGTATGTTTCTTAATATCTACAATTAAAAAAGAAAAATTAAAGAAATTAAAACTCCACACATATTACAAGTGCCTAAGAAGAAACACGAAAAACTCAAATTCAAGTGAGTTAAGATAAGCTGACTGAAGAAGTAAGACCTACCCTGGAGTCCAAGTAGCACTAATTAAGTGGGGAACTAGGCTGAACAGAAGCTGTCCAGATATCTCATTAATAATAAAGAAACCCCACATACAATACAGAAATCAAACTCTTAAACTATTAAAAAAATTAAACTGAAGTGTTCAGACAAGCACAGAAGTCTTTTTCTACCTGAAGCAAGGGGTGATGTGGATATTTTGTTATTTTAAACAAAATCATTATTATAGCAAGTGGTTGATACCAGGTAGAACACATGAAACTGTGAGCCTTGTCAATATGAATTGCTCTCTAGTTTATGTTAGTTTCATTTGAATCTCAATTATATTCTTGTTTGAAGAGACAGAATTGTCAGTGCAAACTGTTCCTCTATCTGTATCTTGCATACAAATGTATGAACAAGTGGAATTTAGTCAGAATTTATGCTTTCTTCAGTAGTGGGTCTCACAGACTTCCAGGAATCATGGTTAACTCACATAATCAGGCTTGTTTTAGATGAGAAAACCTGTTGCTAATGACAACAAAAAGTAGACATCATCTTGTGGTTCTAACACCTTCACAGACAAACTAACAAAAATTACATCACTAGGTTACCATTTAGTAGTAGGGCAACACTGGGCAGCCTTTGAACAGGACGGATGAGGAGCTCAGCAAGGCTTTGGCGGCCACATTCAGGTTTAGCTTGATTTATCTGGGGAAAGGAAATAATGTTGGTTTGGCTTTTTTACACACATAAACAAGAAAAGCACAAGATCAGAGAAAAGTTGCCTTCCTTGAAATTAGCATTGCCATAGAAGTGTGTGTACCACAGTCATTAACAGAGCATGTTAATAATCACATTATATTCAAAACTACACAGTAATTTAGGTTCTCAGATTGTCTAATTTTAAAGGGTTCATATCAATCCTTCAGCTCCTGTTTCAGCTGCTAATGTGGAGTGGGACTGGGGACAGACCGTTCTCTTATTTGTTCCCCATCTTTTAGCTATCAATACTTGGATGTAATTCCTAGTCCCTCAGAAAATATGAACTGAAACTTGTCAATGTGATTACTTGACTAGATATAGGAATTAAAGCTACACTACACTATTAATAGTACACACATATCTGAATAGATCAGGAACCTTAAGCCTCATCTTCAGATCACTTTCTTTCAAGTTCACCTTCCTGTTAGATCTCTTTTAGGCTCCTATTCATTAGTCACAAGAACGCTGAGAAATTCTACCTCCCTGGAGCTTCACAGCTGCCCAAGGAAAGTTAAAAGCAGTTTCAAATACAAATCTCACAAACACAGGGAGGGGACCAGGAATAGTAGCAGCTCCAGTTATCTTTACAGAAAAGAGAAGACATATTTGGGAGGAACTGTTTTCCAGCAACAAATGCATATAATCAAACCACCTTGACCAAAGCTGTTTAACAGAGGAGGAGCTCAGACTTTTTCTGAAAGAGTCTTACAAGGAGAGCTTGAGGGATTGAAGTTCAAATCCTTCCTATTTCTGTCCTACCAAGAAATGTTTGCATTTCTTCAAGCTTTCAATATCTCACATTCTTCCATCTAGTGCATTCAGTAGAACATGGTAACAGTCCTCATGTTCTACTCATAGATTTAGTTCTGCAGACACTTACCTTTAGGAAGGCATGAAACCTTGGTTTCTGCTTTTCACATCTTGTAATCGTCTCCTTGCTCATTTCAAAGAAATTCACAAACGGAGGGTATGTTTTCAACAAGTCTTTTGACTGAAAGAAACAACTGTTAGGGCTCTGCTTTACATATTATGTATCATTGTGCATATGTTCATATGCCCTGAGCCATACAAAGCTGCTCAAAGGCGCATTGCAATAAAGAATAATAAAAAATGTGTTGTAAACTCATACGTGTTCTCAGAACAAGTTAAGACATTTTTGCATGCCAGATGCCCCAGATTGATGCTGCTGATTAAACGCAGGCTGCTCTCACCAGCATTAAGCAAACATGTGACAATCTTAGAAGCTGCTGAGCAGCTCAAGTGGGAGGCAGGCTCTCACCTAGCAAGAGGCTTTTGGTGAGAATTTTAGAAATTTCAGACAGGTATTTTCGCCAGTTACTGCAATCACCTTTTAAACCATCAGAAGCAACACCTTAGACTGAAAGCTTTTGAGTGACAAACACTATTTGTCTCAAAATCTTCAGATCAGCAAAATCACAAGATACCTAGCAGCCTATTTATGTTAAAATATTTTGCAGTCCCAGACTTAGCTTTCTCCTGTTCTTACACAGGACTCCTCATTCACTTACATGTTTCAAGTCTTGAAGAAAGAACATAAGAAGTTTTTGTGAAAGTTATTTTCCTTGATCTTTACTATTGATCAGAGGCAGCAGATGGCTAAGGGCCCAGGAAGTGGCTTTTAATGCCTGAGTAAAAATGTGTCTGTAGTGTTGCAAATTAACAGTTCTCAAACTGTAGCTATTTGTAGTTTTAATCCTTCATACCTGTGAACAGACATACACACTAAAACTTGACATAGATTGTATCACCTAACTCAGCTGAAAACTCTAAATAAAAAGACAATGATACAAGTTGGAGTTCCTTCTCAGCAGCACTTTGTTTGTGTTTGCTAGCTCCTAGAAGTGGATTGTTTCTAGGGCAAGAGTATAGTTGTAAACCTAAAAAAAGAAACAAGAACTTACATATTTGAGAATGATGTCACCAATACTTTTGCTTTCAGTCCAATTTATCATAAGATCTTCCAGATCTTCCTAGAACAGATGCAGGGACAGGGGAGAAACAGAAGATGAGCATAAAGTGGATAAAGGCATTACATGGGATCAGTATTTTGCCAAACACAGATGTGTTTTCATACTGACAACGCAGGCAATCCTAAAAGCTGTACAATTTCACATTCAGCCCCTCCAGTCTACTGAGGGCTGAAAACAAGAGATCTCTGGCACACTGAATATGTATATATAGCTGTAAATCAATGCTAGTAGAGCCTGGCAGCACGTCAGGACTAGCCAACTCTGCAGCAAGATGACACCGCTGGATCCCACACAATACACAACAAATCCCAAAGGAATATTGAAAAAAGATACAGAGAAGACAGTTGAACCAATTCTAATTAAGACTGCACAACTTATCAAGGACTTAAGTCTATAAGATGGGATTAAAATAGAACTAGGATAGATTCCACTTACTTGCTACACCAGGGTGTCGAGGAAAGTGAGACCAAGCCTGTTAAGCCTATATGAGCTTGATAAGGATCGAGCTCAATCACCATCAGATAATAAGAGGGACAGGAGGGCACAGCTGAAGATTCAGGACTCTCTTTAAGTGAAAAGGATTTATCACCAATATTGGTTTGTTGCTGTCACTGCTCATATATTTATAACACCAAAGATGAAGGGAAACACAACTACATCAAAGCAACTCTCCCTGCACTGTGTGTTGCAGGTGACTCCAATTTGACACACAGATACACAGCTCTACTTCCATCTCTGTCTCAGTGGGCACACATCAATAGCTGGTGTGATTAACCAGATGGGATCCCACTGGCTGGAAAATAACAACAAAAACTGTACAAACAAATCACCAAGTTGCAGATAGTCTATAAGTCTCTCCATTTTAAAAGCTTACAGTGAAATGCTGGCAGGAATAGGCAGCTGCCACCATTTGAAAGAGTATGTATCAGCACCAGGAAGAGTTATACCCATCCAGCAGACACAACTGAAAACATACAGAAAAGATTCAAGGTCTCTGTGAAAGCTTCCCCTGCAAGGGGGAAGGTGCAGCTTGCCTTGATTTTAGTGTGCACATCAAGAATATCTGGAATGCTGCCAAATATGGTCTTGATCTCTTCCTGTGCAAGGATTGGTCCCCCAAGTTGTCCTTCCTTCTCCAATGGAACTTGAAATAACTAATGAATTAAGAGAAAAAAAGTTAATGCCCTCCCAACTGTCAACATTGTATTAGAAATAGTTATGAAAGCAACAGTGTTTTCCTTCTAAATCATAATTTCCTCACTATCTTGAGATCTTTCCATTCAGCAAGAGTGGGTTTTGGAGAGTGGTTTGAAGATACAAACACTTAGTTTGATGCATCTCTACAGCATAACTCCCTTTCATCTCTTTCTACTCACATACATCTTGGCTCATTCTTTAAGTAGATAATCAGCTGCAATAGAAATAAACTTTGAAGAAATTAAGCTCTTCCTGCAAGTTGTTTGCTATTCTGCTCTTCTTGGAATAATTGCAAAAGATTTTTCCCTCTGCCATCTCTCTCTATTTGCTAATATCTAAAATATTAGTCATGAAGATCCTATTTTTCTGACACTTCCAATTTCCATATATATTGCAATACCACTGCAGATCCCAGATTAGAAATTGTATTTTCCAGCCTGAAACTTAATATTTTGAAATGTCAGTAAAATTACATGAGACTGTTAATACTGTCATCTTCCTAGGAAGCTTTGATGCACACAAGCCCTCAAAAGCCTGCAGATCACAGACTGAAAATAATAATTAATGTAAACATCAGATATCTTATTACAATTGACCTGGACTGACTTTAAAACCATCTTACCTGAATAATTGTTGTCAGAATATCAACATAGTTACTTTCTGTCTGATACAATTCCTTTGCAACCTGCCATCTTGCAGACTGCTTGACAGGAAGAGGAGTTGAGTTTTTGGAAGGTCTTGCACAGGATTTTGGTGTTTCTGATAAAGAGATTCCCAAAAGAAAACAGAGATTTTTTACAAAAGAGTCCTCAAAAAAAGCTCACCCTCAAAAAAAAACAAACAACTTCAGAATACTTAACTGAGGATAAGTTTGGAGGTTTTTTAAAAGCCTATATTGTAGTTACTAGGGCTCTTTCAAGAAAACAGTTCTCTTTATTACAGCCTATTTATAGAACAACAGTAATATATTATTCCTCAAAATTAGACTGAAACTAATAAGCCATTTATGGGCAGGTCAATGACTTGACCCTATTATTAGTAGCTTATATAGCAGAAAGAAAGGATTAGGTGCTGAACATTACTCATTAATACACTAGTACAAAAGTGTTTTTCTACTTTCACTTTGCCATGTAAACAATTCTTTCAGCTGCCTACCATTCTTGCATTATTTGCATCCATTTACTAAAATCAGCCCTTGCACAAAACACATTTCATCCTTTAGGGGGAAGAGGAAAGGCTCAAGAAAATAATTTTTCTCTAAGCTACAGCTCAAAGCCAAGGTGGACCTGGAACAGTTCATGAGTTTTAAATACTTGCTCATGTATTGGATCTCAGAGATCTATATTGACTTTTTTTATATCAAAGCTCATTGCTGCCATAGTTAACAATAAAATGAGCACCTTATCTGTTGTTTCCAAAATAGCACATTCTGAGACTGACTGCTGCTGTTGGATTAGAAGAAAATTCCCTACCAGGTGTAACAAGAGCAATAGCATCATCTAAGAAGACTGATCTTCCCTGAATTCCTTCTGAATTATCACTTACAGGTTGTGACTCTTTGGGAGCTCTTAGGTGGATTTGAGTTTGCCTCTTTAAAGCAGTAGCAGCTCCAGATACCTCCTCTATATGATGGAACTGGACCTTTTAAAAACACTTGGGGTATCAGCTTTTGACTAACCTAAAATTTTGCAGTTTCTCTCTTCACAAGAATCACGCACAGAGATATTTAAAACTCTGCCCATTCACTCAAAACCAATTTATATTTTTGTGAAGCTTTAGACATGACAGTTTGCTGGCACAACAGTGTTGCCTGAACAGAACATTTCAAGACCTAGGAGTAGGCCCTGCAGGAATTTTCCCTTTAACTCCTCTAGAAAAGAATCTTTGTCATCTTTCCTCCAAGTATCCTGTGGAGAGTATTTTAGATGATTTACTGTTGACTATGCTGCTGATTTGCTACAGACTTCCAGCAGAGTATTTGAAGCATTTTGGAATAACACTCAACTGTACTCCCTATTTATCTCTTCTATATCTATTCCTTCAGATATGAACATGCTTACTGTGATGACAAGAGGCAGCTTGGCCTGTGTTTGAACTCCTCACTCCATCTTTTTCCTCCACACTTCAAAGAGGCAAAAGCCTGGAATTACTTTGCAAATCAGTAACAGAACCTGTAAGACTTCCCTACCACCACCACCTCCACCTGCATGCAAGGGCTGTTAAACACTGTAAATGTGGCTGAAGGGAAGGTTTTAGCTCTACCTCCACTGGCAGTGCTTGACTCAGGAGTGTTGGAAATATCCAGCAAGGAGCCAATAGAGAGGGAATGTTCAGCTGAGGGGCGTTTCCGAGGAGGGAATGGGGACATGTCTGTTTCCCGGGTCAGCTGGGCCAGAGTCTCCTTCAAGCGGCGCCGTTTGCGGTTGCTGTTGGGAGTGCTCAGGGAAAGCAGCGACACCGACTTCTTGAAGTCAGGACTCTCTGACTGCAGGGAAAGAAAACTTCATTCAGTGGGTTTATCCTCTGTGTGCAGTTCAGCTCAGTGCAGAGATTAGTTAATTACAGAGATCAACACACAACACAGAAGGAAACTTCTTGGCGAAGCTGAGGCAAAATGGGTGAAGCTTTTTTTCCCCTTTTTAAAATAGAAACCACAGTGGTGTTTTGTCTGAATAAAAGTAAAACCTTTGGGAAGCAGAAAAAAGTTTCTATTCCAAGTTAGTATTCCATGTATAAAATTTATAATGACTTATCTGGAACTTAAATGCTGCTTTAAACCATCTGATCTCTGGTCCCACACACACTATGCTGCATGCTAATTTTACCACCAGAATATGATGCACATAGTGTGAGCGTTCAACATACCTTCTCAAATAAATACATGGACTCTCCAGCTCTGGCATCCATTTGAATGCTTCCCCAAAACCACTAAAGGGAAAAAGAAAACACACATTACAAATACATTATGGAGCTTCATCCAAAGTTAAAAATATTCAAAATAATCTATAATAGTAACATAGTTGTGATGGAAGATATTTTTTCAAAATAAGCCACATGCTTGCATGTGGCACACACAGTTCTACATAACAGTATTCTCTAAAAAATTTTCAGCACTAACCTCTTGCTTTACAACATAAAGTTTTTTTAAAGGTTCAAATGGAAGATCTTTTACTGTACTTTCTTCAACCACCAAGTGCGTACACCTTTCATCACCAACTGGCAAATAATGTCCTCCTAGATAATAAAGAAAAGGCAAATTAGCAAAAGGAAAGACTATTCTTGTTAGAAATAATTATCTCACTTAGCAGTTCTGTGGCACCTATCATTATAAACTCCACCCCATTCATCCCAGAGGTCTCCATGAACAACCACCTTGCATTTCTGTCATTTCTTCCATGTTAGCTTTCTCATCATCAGAGAATCCCAGGAAACTTAACATGCAATCCTGAAAGGGAGGAACCTTGAACTGGTTTCTAAATTCATCATCAGCTGCACAGAAATCACTGAAAGAAAGAAGATGCACAGGAAGGTCACTAAATCAGTGATCTATGTCAGTATTTAAGAAGAAGCTCACAACATTTCAGGTGAATAGGATGCAATGTGAAGGCTGAAGGAAAATAAAAACCTACATTTCATTCTTTTTCTCCCACGCCTTATAAATCCACTCAGCTTTCACGATAGGAATACCAAGACTTACAGCAATCTACAAAACAGGAAAAGCATAAGTTGTACCAAATATTTCCATTTGAATCTTTTCCAAGTCAAGAAAAATTCATAACCTTCCTTTTACTTTTCAAGAGAGGTACTGCAAAAAGTGAACATATTCTTTCAAGAGTCATATCCAACTATAGCTCCCCAGAGTTAGAATGTATGAATTCAGTGACTAGGAGATCAGATCAATAGCTATTTTGACATTTCCTCAAAAGTGCACAATTTTGTTAGTCTGATATCCTTCATCACTCACAAAAACACATAATCAAATCTCTGTTCCAGTGGAATATGGGATCCTTTTTCTGCTTGTGATACTTTGTATGAAGAAAAATAGCCCATCCTGCTTTTATCAAAGAGAAAGTGACTATTTGAAAGGTAACTGCCATGACTGCTTGAAAGATTGTACATTTTCTACATTTTCTCCTCTGAGCTGGCAGAAAGGAGTGTTTGAACAGAAAGTAGGACTTCTCTTCCAAGTGCAAGATTATAAAGACAAACAAGGAAAAAGAAAAAAGCAACATCCTACCAACAATCCAAACAAGGGAGAGTCAAGAGGCATAGACATTGCTAAGTCATATTAAATAGTACAAAAACCTAAAATCTGTTCTTTACTTCTAAACTGAACATAAATGTCCCAAATTATTCCCTTTTAGAATCAGAAAAGAAAATACACTCATGTCTATTTATGCATAAAGCAATATTTGAATCCTTACCCAAAACAAGGTAAAAATAATTTTTAGAAGATATGCAGCAATTAAGGACTAAAGTTTTTTGCAAGTTATCTCAAAGTTAATTGTTTGGACAGACAGAAGCAGGTATTTGTTCCACTGTCTTAACTACTGGTAGCATCATACTTAACCATTTTGAATCTTGTTATTTACTATACTTGCCTGTTTCAAATTTATGTTATTTAGGTCTCCCACAGAGACAAAAACATGCCAAAGCTGAACACAGACAGAGATGAATTCATCATTACAAGTTATTGCTGTTAGTACAAGAAAAACCAGCAGCTTCTGAGCTGAAGTATAATAAGAAAACTTAAGTCTACAAGAGCCAAATTCCAAAGGTTTCTATGGAACACCAACCCAAGCTTACATACTCTGAATTTGTCTCCATGTGTTGAGTTTGCCACCAGATGAGTAACTTTTGAGCTGAAGTCCCTTCGAATAATTCCACCCATATGATGAACCAAGGTCACAAGCTTAACCTGAAAAATGAAGATGAAAAGTTTTCAGTACTTTTTGAAGAGCAAGTTCAGTATAAAAGTGGTTAACAAAGCCTTGCTGTATTACATAAATGCATAATGCCTTCATCTTTTCATATGTTAGATTTGACATTTTCCTTGCTGATTTAGTCAATTCTAGATCAAACCTAACTAACCCCAACACTAGGTAAAGGCTTTTGGTTTGGCTTTTTTTTTTTCAGATGAAGATGTGGAGCCATATTGTTCATCCCCAGGTGTCCAGTAGGGAAATTACATTGGCAACTGCCTACTGAAATGGAAAAGCAAAGTGCTAGAGTATCAAAGAGTAAAGTCCTGATAGCACAATATCATGACATGATAACATGCCTGCAAATGCTCTCAAGAGAGCTATAAAGATTTACTTGGCCATTCTACCACCTGTACAAAAAAAAGAAGACACTACTGGGTAAACATCATATCTGAAACCTCAACTTGCAAATCTTTAAGCCCTATTGAATTAGAGCAGTAAATATCACTCAACAAAAACATCACCAAAAATGACACAGATAAAATGACTTGAACAAAGTTTTGTTCCCATCCTCAAATATCACTGCCTCTGGACTTGCAAAAAACAAAGGAACAAACAATTCATACTCCCCATACAAGCTCGATCCATGGTTAAACCCTACGGGTGATGGAACAGAAGAGTTTCTTGAAAATATACTTAACATTGTTTTACCAGCCAAAGAAGAATAAATTACTTACTAATTCATCTTTCTTTCTGAATCCTGTAAAGCACAGTACCAAGTTCAACATACTTGTACAGTACAGTGGACGGCAGGAGAAAGGTAAAGGCTGAAAACAAGCAGAAGGTTCATGAGTCAACAGCATACTGCTCCCATGAAAGTTCTCACATTGGCTTTAATACAGTGCTGTTATTTCTAGTATTAAAAATGCATCAGACACTGGTTCAGGCCTGTGTATTCAGTTAAACCTTAGCTCCAGGCTGGCTGATAAAGTAACTAGAGCATCCCTAAGTTCTACAGGTAGCACTCCATCCTTTTATTTCCTCCCAAATCCATCTGCTCTACATTACAACTTCTGGAAATATAAAGTCATTACTGGAGAATCATTTGTATGCTGCCTTTGGCACAATCCCAACTGGTGATCAACAACTCCCACAACTACAGCAGCAATTGTAGCCTTATCACTGTCTGCTTGTGCTCTCTCACTATGTGCAACATTCTAACACAGCACTAGAAACTTGCTTTTCTTAAAATTCTCTTGCTAGGAATGTTCCTAACTGATTGCAAGACCAAGAGAGATTTTAGTGTGAACTCTTAGAACTCACTGCAGCAGGGAACTATTCATCTGATTTCAGCAGGAAGCACACACCTCTCCTCTCTGTGCACAGTGCAGCACGACTGGCGGCCCAATGACTCGGCAATCTGCCTTGCAGAGATTGCTAAAGGCGGGAGCTTGGAAGTCTGACACAACGAAGATCGTCTCGAATTCTGGGGACTCAGAATCTCCAAGCTCTTCTATCCTGTCTGTCTTTATGTAGGGCATTTTAATTTCCTTGATGCACAGGGATGAAAGGGAAAGCATTACTCAGGTAACATACTTGCACAAGTGTAAAATTCAACTGATGTTTATTTTGGACCATTAGAAAAACGTGTGATTCATCCTTTAGAGACAGTTAGGATTTGTGAAAGATGAATGCAATGCATTGTTCTCTAGCATAAGAATAGCTATGAACTGCTGCATGCTTTAAGACTGAATGTCAACGTAATTCCTGCTTTTGAAAAATCAGAATTCTGGTTGTTTTAGCAGTTTACATATCAGTTCATACTGATAATGTAGCACTGTAAATATCTAGATATAAAAAAACACCCTAAGCTCAAGAGATAAATGAAATTTCAGACTGTCAGAACAGCTTAGGGTACTTTGAGAGATGCTACTAAAAAGCAGCATCCAGTTTGCAACAGCAAGCTTCATGCTTGCTGATCTACAGAACAGAAACAGATTTTGATCATTGCTTGATATTTTTAAGGGGTTGAAAAATTTGGTCCATTCCAATTTCAAACATTAGTTCCAAACTTTATCTTTTATGTCTTTTATATCAATAAATGGAAAAGCATTTCTTGTACTTCAGTTTAAATGCAGCTTTCAATTGAAAGAGAAGTCCATTGACAATTACAAAGTCAGTTCATAGCACAAACTTATGTGTGACTAAATACAAGCATGCAGTTGGAGATCCCCATGGATATTTTGATGCCCCTGTTAGAAAACACTACTAGGTAAGAGCTGTAAGTATTACTCCATATTTTAAAAAAGTGCTAATTTTGATGAGCTGTGACACCATCAGAACCATTAGCATATATTATGACCATTATACCCAATTAATCCAAATTAAAGCGTGTGCACATTTCAGTACCAGTGAAGTGTAACATGCTGCATGCAATTACGTGGGCTGAATTGCATGACATACCATATGAATAATACTTTTTATTAGTTTTTCTTCTGATTTATCAGGACTACTTTCCTTTATCTTTATAACAGGTACTTCCATTATCTTAATGGTCTGTGGAAGAGGAGAACTTTAGTACAAAAGCAAATTGGTTACTAGAAGTCTGAAGGTGTAACATGTCCTTCCAGTGACTGTTTTATCTCAGGCACACATACCTCCAAGGCTTGCAGAAGCTCCTCACGTTTCCCTGCTTCCTGAACCAAAACCACTCTTGTTTCTATTTGAGGCATTTCTTCTGCTTAGAGAGAAGCAAGGATAATATTTGTATTTTGGCAGAAAAATCCATGTTATGTCTAAATCAAGAAATAATGTATAGAACAATACAGGCAGACAGTAGCCTTTCAAGATTCCTTATCAGGAACAATCCCGAAAATAAATGTTACTTCAAGAAGAGTGTCCTTTAAGGAATATCCAATTGACTTAGAGCTCAGACTTTCTAGTATGAGGTGAAACAAGAACCTGCAATTCATGTCCAGTCAAAGCAAGAATTTAAATCAAGGGGTGGGGAGGAGGAAAGACAACAAGCAAATAAAAACCAAAAAAATTTTAGGCTTAATGCTTCTAGCAGAATTAGATACCAAGATTTGCTGGAAAACAGACAGCTGGTATCTTTTCTAGTTTCCATGTTCCTGGCTGACAATGTTCATTACTTTCTTGGTAACTGAGCAGTTACCAGAAATATCAGAACTGAAATGAGATGCCTTGTTTTTCCATGCATTAATAAGCCTTCAAAATATTAGGAGGAAGAACAAGTGCTGCCTCCATTACATAAGCATAAACAGACCACCAGCAGATCTTGGCAACTACCTTGGAGGAAAACATTGGTGGTTGTTTTTTAATTTCAAGATTTGTTCTTGAATTCATTTTGGGCTCAAGACTATTAATCCCTCCACTTCTCTACCTTATACCTATTAATCTGTCCACCTGTACACAACAGAGCGGCTGCAGTTTCCAAACACTGGTGTCAAAATGTCACCTGAAGTGATTTATTGCAGAGAAGAGGCATCAAATGGAACTGACAGCTTTCCATACAAGAGCCAGAAAATTCATTCATTTTGGGCTGTAACCCCAAATTTCTTAATGAAAGGATTCCAGATCAATACCCTTTTCCCTACTCTACGTACAATTCTGGAGTTCAAAGCCTTTTTGGCTTTTCAAAACCCATCAATACCAACAAAGTAATCAGTCATTGCAAAAACCAAGTAGTCTTAAAACAAACTTCCCCCATTACCTTCAATATCCAGAACAGTTGCACGGAACACATTCTCTTTGGAGGTTTCTATAATTTTTGAATCAAGAACAGAAGAATCAGCCAAGAGGCTCCTCCCGGTTTCAGACACCAGAGTACTGCTGTCAGCCATGATTATGCCTTGCTTCTTTCGTCAACAGCTGAAAGGTAGAGTGGCCAAACTCAGTTACAGGTGCAAAAACATCACTCGTAAGTCTTACAAGCAGGGCTGTCAGAAGTGACTTCAGAAAACAAAACATTTAGGCTCCTACTGAACTCCCACTGATAGAGCATCAAGAGTAATAGAACTGATAGAAAGGACTGACAACAAAGCTGTTACAGAAATGGTTCTGTAATTCAGCTGCAGAGAGGGAACTTCAGTTCCAAGCACAGGCAAGCACAAACTCAGGTGCTCATTTAAAAAACCTTAACTACAAAGTGCCAAACTAAAAGCACTTGCTTCTTTCAGTGACAAACTATTATAAGCTACAGTTGAGACTAAAATTAGCATTGTTTATTTGGAACATTAGCAGAAGAACTAGGATAAGCATAACATCTTGCTAAAATTTGATTTTTTTAGGTGAACTGGCTAGAGACAGAGTGGTTAGAAATGAGTGCCCAAAGAATAGAGCCAGGACTATTCACTCTTAGAAAAATTAAAAAAGCATGAGAGTCTCTGCATATATAATATATATGTTAATAAGTTACATAAGTTAATAAGCATATATATTTTTTTTTCTAGCTGTGTGGTCTGGTCTACTGTCCTGCATGAACCATTGTACAATAGAAGTACCCTTTCATAATTAGATAAAGACACCTTCTTTCTTCTCAAACAGAATGGATCTGTGCTCTCCCTGCCCATCAGACTTGTCACCTACTGGAAAGGCAGAATCCATAATGCTCTCATTTTCCGGGAGCTACCTACCCAAATCCTGCACCACAAAGATTGTTCTAAGACACCTGCCCAACACACAGCAGATTTTCTGTCACACACGAGACAAGCAGGTGCAGTTCCTGTGATTCAGCAAACACCCAGATTTCAATGTTTGCACAGAGATATCAGAAGTTACCTAGAGCAGCAATGCAGCTGAACTGCTGTCAGACAATAACCCTTTGTAGTACTTTAACTGAAATTGTTCTCGTGACTATAAATGTCCTTTTAAAACAGCAGCTGCTCAAATACTGCACTAGAGCATTGTCTGAAAGAGGATTTTTGAGGTAGTAAAACCCTATACAGAACATACAATTTTTCAAATTGCTTAATAACCATCCTATTACACAGCAAAGTAAGCCAGAAGACAAAAAGCAATGGGCACTTTGGCATACCAGCAATACAGAAGAGGCTTTATCGTCCAGATATCACATCTGGAACTCACAGAAAGGATTCAAGTCTTCATAATAGACAAGTTCCTATAGAAGCAATAATCAACACTACAAATATATCATTATTCTAGACGTATTCAGCTACCAGACTTGTCACCTTAGTTTCAATTTCCAGGTCACACATAGCTGTGCACATCCATGGGATTGAGTTTCCTAGACCTAAGTCTCAGTCACCCATCTCATTTTTCAGAGAGCAGCTTAAAACAGAGCAAGGGAGTAACCTCAATCACAGAGTCTTAGGGGAATCACCTAGCCACAATGTTACAATGCCACCACCAGGAACTGTTCTACAGTTACCAATTTTTTTGGCAGTGAGGACAGAGGGAAACATAATCTTGGCAGATTCAAACCATATTGCTAATAATGATTACCACAAGGAGAATTACAGGTAAATTCAGAAGAAAATAAGGCCTCCAGTTAGAAGCACAACTAAACTTAAATCCTAAAGATTATTTCTTAGAAGTCTGAGACATCAGTATGGTTATTATTATACCAAATAACATGTATATGAACTTATAAAGAACTTCACTGCATATTTAAAGAAGCCCAGACTTTGGTCTGGGATTGATTTTCCTTATGAATTGTCCAATTTAGTTATTTCTGAGGTTCTATCGTGGCTCTATTTAAAAATATACCTTGTTTAAATACTCATGTAATAATAACAATATTTGTCATGAAACTTACAGAATGAAAGTGCGAGGATACAGAAGAGAGAAAACAGCGCACAGACACGAACACAACCGTTTTCCCTCATATAAAGAGCAAAAGTCAGAACACAATCACTACAGGCTCAGGCAGAGCATCACACTGAGAAATGACCTCCCAATAATTTGTGAAAAGCCTGAAGGACACAAAACAGCCACAAACCAAAACATAAAGCAAGGAAAGGACAGTAAACATCTCCCATGTTCCCCATGTCCCTCACGAGGAACCACCCAGGAAGGTTCCCGAGCCCTCCGCAGGGAGATGACCAGGGACAGGACAGGACGAGGCACCGCCATAGCCTCTCGCCTCACGAGCCAGCAGGTGCCGGCGGGCGCGGGGCTCCGCCCTGCCTAAGGAACACGGCCGGCGGCCTGAGGAGCCCCGAAGTACCGCTGGAGCCCGGAGACCCCGCAGGTGCCCGACACACCGGCCGCACTCCGGGCTGCCCGCGCCGCACCCCCCGACCCCGGTGCCCCCTCACCGCCGGTGCCACCCGCCGCCATCCGCCATCAGCGGCCGCCGCCAATTCAAAAAGCGAGCCGCCGCACTCACACTGCCGCCCATTGGCTGCCGGCTCCACCGCCCCCCTGTAAGCCGCCCCCTCATTCGCCACGGCCGCAAGATGCCCCGCCCACAGCCCCTCCCTTTTCGGCCAGCCCTACGCCCTTGCCTCTCTCCGATTGGTCGCGGCACCTGCCACTCATGTAGAGAGAGCTCCCATTGGGTGTAAGCAATTTCCCGGGCAGACGCACAGCGCTTGTTGCCGTACCGAGCGCAGGTTGCTGAGTGGTCGGGGGGCGGAGCTCTGCGTTGATTGGCTGCCGAGAGGGGTATTCTGTGCGCTGATTGGCTGCCGTGGGGTTTGAACTCTCCCAACGGACGCGCCGAAAGACCCGGATGGAGAGGGCGGGGGGAGTGGCGCTGCCCTCATCGCCCTCCACGCCAGCCGGAGAAGGTCGCTGTGGTTACCGCAAAAACATCAATGATGCTAATAAGTAAAAAAAAGATGTCAGTGTGCATCTCTTAATACTGAGTTTCAGAGAAATCAGTTCGTAGGAAACAGGAGCTGCCGGAAAAAAACGACTGGTCAATATGAAAATAAACCAGCTGACTCCACAGCACCTACTCCGACATAAATTAATTATGCCAAATGATTAAACCATTATTTTAGATTTAATTTTCCCTAATACTAAAGCTTAGTGGTACGAAAAGGAATTCTGTCGTAGGGGCTCAGCATCCTGGAACCTGATTTAGCATGTTTGACTGCAAATGTGAACTCCCAATTAAAAACAATGAGAGATACGTGTTTTATTTCTTGAATGTTCTATTATCTGGCAAACTTGAGTTCTTAGATCTTCCAAGGTTTTTTAATACAACAAATTTTTTTCAGCTCCATTTTTTTCATGACTGATCCAACAGCTGTAAAAGTCCATTGACGATGATTTGGAAGAAAAAATAGAAAAAAGCATAAGAATATTATAACAGGTGTTGTTTATGTGGATACAGATTTGCTGATGAAGTACACAGAAATTAGGACTATTTTCCTTAGGAAAAGATTTCAGAACAACAGCCTGGAAAACAGGGAGGTCATTTCAATGTTGACACTTGTCTCAAATTATTACACAATTACACAAGCCCTACAATTACTTGTACACATTGACTAATTTCAGTAATAACTTAGAGTCAAAATACACCCTTACCTGATTTTGTCACCTTTAAGTACCCGCTTGGGCCATCATTTTGCAGTTCCAGGCCAGGCCAACCTTCACTGGCTTTCCCACTGCTGTTCTCTCTGCCCTTTTAAATAAAAGTCCTTTCCAGCCAGGTTTCTCCCACACCTGGAACCAGGGGCCAGGATTCTCCTAGGTTGCAACAAGTTCTGCAGTACTGGAGTCAATATTATTTGTTGTTAAAAAAGACACTTTGGTGATTGCACATTAATTTTCACTTAACATCAAGATCTTTCAAAAAAGAGAGTGTATAAAATGTTGTGCCTCCAAAGACAGGAGAAGCACATTTATTTGGATAGGGGATTAAGAGATGATAAGATGCATCACTTCTCAGTTAAAGGTTTAAAACAGTAATATAATCAATACCCAAATGTTCAGTACATAAACAGAGGGTACTTCTGTTGGGAGTGATTTGCATTCGCCATTTTTTTAATATAGCTGAAAATCCAGAATTACAAAGTGACAAAGTAATTTGGTTATTCTGGTGAACCTGGAGTCCCAGGAACAGAACACAGACAAATTTTAGGTAGCAATCACTTAAAAAACATGGCTAAGTTGTTGGGTTTTTTAAACAAGCGCATTTATCCTCACTAAAGATTAGTACAGGACTCATGACAAAATAATTATTATTCTTCATATGTCTGACATGTAAACATCGAAGTGCTTTTCTTATAAAATGCTCTGAAATGGAAACACCCATTATTTTGTGTTCTGTAAAATGTAACATGCAGCTGCCATTCCTTCCAGTTAAGTAGGGATCAGTAACCCAGGAGTATAACATTTATTTTGTAGTTAGTTTTCTCAAGCAGTGACACCCACAGGGTTTCAGGAGATTAAATCATTAAATAAATCCTGACACAACGCCTACATGAGAGCGGGCATCTCATTGCTGTTGCAAAAAGACAAGGAGGCCACATCAGAAAAGCTGAAAACCAGGAGGCCCCGGGAGACCCTTGGTTGTCCGAGGAAGCTGGGGTCCAGCACCTCTTTCTTGGCTTCATGGTGTGAGTTTACATAGATAAACTGCCAGCCTCTAGATGTCTTGCAAGCATCCTGGGGTTTCATTTATCTCTTTTATACTTTTTTTAAACAAAGGGATCTTTCTCAAATCACAGTGGTTTGTTGTTGGTTTGGGTTTTTTTTCGATCAACTGACTTCTTTTTAAGCACCTGGAAAACAACAGATTCCTCAGAGAGCCATTGATTCAGTTTAGCCAGAGCAGCAGTTTTCAAAAGGTGAGGGAGAGATTAAGCACCAGATGTATGTGGGGGGTCAATGGGAGCATGAGAAACTTCAGAAAAATCCCATCCAACCTTTTTTATCTCTGCTTTGAGGAGATAAGTGGCTGAGAGAAGGCTCAGTTTTGCCAGAGGTTTGGGAACAATGAGTTTTGTTGGAAGAGATGGATACCAATTACTTCACTCAGGATGCTGGGTATGGGTTTTAGGGGCAGGAGCTTGGGAAAACAAAGGAACAGGGGTATGCAAAGCAAAGGAGGCAGGGGAGCAGGGCACAAGGTGAAAGAGAAGGTGTGAGCACAAAATAATCCAGAAAGGCACAACTTTGTATAAAAAGCTGGAGACATCAGGGACCTACCCTGTGCTGCTTTCTTGTTTATTCCCCTGTATAATCTACCCAAATGGACTGTGAAAACCACAAAAAATCCATCTGCTGTTGTTAAGGTTAAAGGTACTTGAGGATCTGATTTCCTCACTCATTCCAGAAACTTTCTTCTGCAACCTTTAGAATCAGTGAGGTGGTACTTCAGTTCCACGAAAGCTAGAGTAAAAGCTGACCTTTTACTTCTTAGAAACATATTTTTCTTATATTACATTTTTATGTCAATTTTTAAGAAAACTTGTGCTTTCCAAGACCCTATTTATATTTCTACATGACGTTTCAGTATTATGAATTGATTTTTAATTACTGTAATTGTTCTTTTTTTTTCCTGCACTGGATTCATAATGTACATTAATCTGGCTATTTAAGTAAATGTTTTAATTTGCTGATGATATGACTGTGACTAAGTAGTGACTTGTGAAAAGGTTGAACTCTTTAGTGTTTGGGATGAAAAAAATCTATTTAAAATTGTTTTCTGTCTTAGGTATAAGAAATATTCATGTGTTAAACTAAAATTTATCACTGACCCATGGTAAAAAAATGAAAACCCCAACAAACTCCCATCCAAAACAAAAGTACAAAATAAACATACCTTAAGCAAATAATCTTTCTGGAATCATATTGTGATGTGTTAAATGTGTTAAAAGGTTTCTTTAGGAAAAATATGGGTGTCCCTGAGTTCCTGGAAATACGTTGAGTCTGAGATCCTCATCACAGCCTTCATCTCACCTCCTCAGCCTCTGGGCTCAGTGGAGGACAAACCCTTCCTGAACATTGATATTCCTGTTCTCTGCTGGCAGAGAGCTGCCACCACGCACATCTGCTGCTGCTGCTGCTATGAAAATCAAGGCCGGGTCTCACAGGGCTTGGAGCAACTTGGTCTAGTGGAAGGTGTCCCTGTCCATGGCATGGAGTTTGGAATGAGATGTTAAGGTTCCTTGCAACCCAAACCATTCTGCAATTCCATGAACCGGTGGGGTTTGCTTGTGGGTCGGGCTGGCTGCTGCCAGGTCAGCCCCCACATAACCACTCAGCCTGAGGTGGGCAAAGGGTTTGGGTGTGGGAAACCCTTAACAGGGTGCCAGGAGTAGGTATGGGATGTCAGGAGTGGATTTGGGGTGTCAGCAGTGGGTGTGAAGTGCCAGCAATGGGTACGGGGTGTCAGCAGTGGGTGTGAGGTGTCAGCAGTGGGTAAAGGGGTGCCAGCAGTGGATAAAGGGGTGCCAGCAGTGGTATGAGGTGGCAACAGTGGGTACGGGGTGCTGGCAGCGGGTATGGGGTGTCAACATTGGGTACGGGGTGTCAGCAGTGGGTATGGGGTGTCAACATTGGGTACAGGGTGCCAGCAGTGGGTACGAGGTGCCAGCAGTGGGTACGGGATGTCAGCAGTGGATATGAGGTGCCAGCAGTGGGTATGAGATGCCAGCAGTGGGTACCGGGTGCCAGCAGTGGGTACGGGGTATCAGCAGTGGGTACGAGGTGCCAGCAGTGGGTAAAGGGGTGCCAGGAGGCAGCACTGCACATATGGATGTCTTTGTTGGCCGAGCGGGCGATGGAGGAGCTCCATCAT